>LPNX011212586.1:102796-131521 GCA_001517045.1 Pseudotsuga menziesii
AAGAAAACCTTCAGAACAAGGTATGGACATTATGAGTTTGTAGTGGTACCATTTGGTCTCACAAATGCACCAACTACATTTATGTGCCTGATGAACAGTGTCTTCAGTAGGTATTTGGACAAGTTTGTTCTTGTTTTCCTTGATGACACTCTTATTTATTCTAAGAATGAGGAAGAGCATGAAGAGCATTTGAGATTGACATTGCAATTGCTCAGGGAGCATCAGCTGTATGCAAAGCTAAGAAAGTGTGACTTCTATAGAGATAGAATTTAGTATTTGGGTCACATTATCTTAGAAGAGGGTATATCTGTTGACCCTGAAAAGATTGGATCCATTATGAATTGGCCTAATCCAAGAAATGTTACAAATGTAAGATCTTTTATGGGACTTGCATGATACTACCAAAGATTCATTGAAGGATTCTCCAAAGTTGCACATGCCATCACTTCTTTGCAAAAGAAGGGGATAAAGTTTGAATGGACATTGAGGTGTGAAGAAAGCTTCTAGCAGCTGAAGAACCTTCTCACCAGTGCACCAGTATTGAAGGTTGCAGACCCAGAGAAATATTTTTTGGTATGTACCGATGTATGCAGACAAGAGCTTGGAGGAGTCCTTATGCAAGACAACCACGTGATATGTTATGAATCAAGAAAGTTGAAGGAACATGAGAAAAACTATGCCACTCATGATCTAGAGCTTGCAGCTATAGTACATGCTCTCAAGATGTGGAGGAATTACTTGATGGGTAGAAGATTTAAGTTAAGGACAAACCATTGCAGTCTGAAGTATTTGTTTGATCATCCTACTCTAAATGCTAGGAAATCGAGATGGATGGAGTTTTTATGTGAGTTTGATTTTGAAATCAAGCACATAAAGGAAAAATAGAATAAGGTAGTTGTTGTGCTCAGTAGGAAGGTACAGGAAATGCGTGTAGCATCTCTGAGTATTTGCCAATCAAATTTGAGGCAGCGGATTGTTAATCATACTGTTGGAGATGAATTGTATGAGCAAGTAAAAGACAAATTATAGCAGCAAAGTCTTGAGAAGAGGTATGAAGGATATAAGTTGGAAGAAGATGGACTTCTTGCTTATAAAGGCAGCATTTATATTCCAAATGTAGCAGAGTTGAGCAGAGTTGTTATGGATGAGATCCATCAAGCTCCATATTCTAGTCACCCAGGATATCAGAATACAATTGCTACAGCCAAAAAGCAATACTTTTGGCCAGGAATGAAAAAGGACATGTTTGAATACATTTCAAGGTGCATGAAGTGTCAGTAGGTAAAGGTTGAGCACCAACACCCAGCAGGTTTGTTGCATCCTTTGCCAGTTCCAGAATGGAAATGGGAAGTTATTTCCATGGATTTCATTACAGGATTTCCAATGACTTGGAGACAACATGATTCCATCATGGTTGTGGTAGACAAGTTGACAAAGGCAGCACATTTCATACCGGTTAAGTCTACGCATAATAATGATGACATTGCAAAGATATTCATGAAGGAGATTTTCAAATTGCATGGATTTCCTAAGGCAATAGTCTCTGACAGAGATTTCAAGTTCACTTCCAATTTTTGGAAGGGGTTGTTTGCAGATTTGGGTACAAAGTTGAACTTCAACACTGCCTACCATCCTCAGATTGATGGGAAGGTAGAGAGAGTTAATCAAGTGCTTGAATACATGCTTCGTATGTATGTGATGGACAAACCCACCAACTAGGAATATTACTTACACTTGGTAGAGTTTGTTTACAACAATGGACAACAAACATCCTCAGGGATGAGTCTGTATGAAGCTTTATATGGCAGAAGGTGTAGGACACCAGTGACTTGGGATAATCTAGTGAAAAGGGTTGTGCTTGGTCCAAATTTCTCAAGGAGATGGAGCATGAGGTTGCAAAGATCAGACAGAATCTGAAAGCAGCCCAGGACAGACAGAAAAGCTATGCAGATAAGCATAGGGTGAATAGATATTTCAGTGTAAGGAATCATGTTTACCTCAGAGTGAGGGCAAAGAAGAGTTCCTTGAAGCTTGGAAGTTGTTCCAATCTGTCACCTAGATATTGTGGGCCATTTGAAATGCTTGAAATAATAGGGCAAGTTTCATATAGACTTGCATTACCTGCTAGCACTAGAGCTCATAATGTTTTTCATGTTTCTTTGCATAAGAAATATGTACATGATCCTAACCATGTGATAAATTGGGATGTGATTCAGGTGGAACCCGAAGGAGAGTTCCAAATTGAGCCAATGTACATCCTCGACAAGAGGGTCACAATGCTCCAGAACCAAGCCATAGGGCACGTAAAGGTGCAATGGGAGCACTACAATCCTGAAAAGGCTACATGGGAGCTGGAGGATGCCATGCGGTTGGCACATCCATTTTTGTTCAATTCTGCAGAACACTGAGGCAATACCAATGTAGCATTTTGTTCAATTTTGTAAAGCACTAAGGACAGTGCTATTGAAGGGGGAGGGGAATGTAACACCCCAGTTTTGACCCCATTTGCATTAAATGTATATGACGTATATATTGTAATTAATCATGGTGTGGAGCTAAAGGAAAAAAATCCCCACCATTGATTTAACATTTTATGTTTCGACGATTAAAATCATTGTTAATGGTATTTCATGCTAGCCGACACATTATAATTTTTGGCATCGTGTAATTATGCATTTTAATTAAATTACCCACAACCAGCTATGTCAATGCAACCATAATGAAAAGGGAATGATTTTTCTAAGGATAGGGAGGGGAAATTATTTGACCTTTGGGACCAATGGGGAAAATCCAAGTGTCAATGGATAAACCTATTTAGTTGTCACCCATCTTTTGTCTTACTCACCTTTCCTTGTCTCATTCAAATACCAAATTAAATCCTCTGATGTTAGTTGGGGTAGTTATTGCATGGACAGTGGTGTGTGGTAGGACTGTTAGTCCTTTCCCACATGCACACTCTACCAGGGAGCTCGTTCATCCTCACATGAGAAAGAGGAGAAGGAACGACCCTATTCTTCCATTTTTTCCATTCTCGTGCAGGGATGACTATTTTCTCTCCTCACACACAGGTTTTGGGATTTTCCTCACGTGGAGAACTGGGAGAGTTTCCTTACCCTCATGATTTTGCTATGTGTAAATCTCATTTTTGGATTTTGCTGTGTGTAGTCACTTTACAAATTTTGTGGGTCTGGGTATACGAATCCATCTCCATGCTGAAATTTTGTTATGTCTAATTCCTTTCCTGATCGGTCTATGTCTTTCCCATTGTTTTCAGTGGAGGAATCGTGGTTGATGTTTTCCCCACGAGTATGGGTTGTTGCTGAGATTTTTTGGCCACGTTAGGGCCAAGAACAACTTACTCGGTCTAAGCTGGGTATCACCATTTTGGCTGCAGTGATGTTTCCCCTTTTTCTTCCCCAGGGCTAAGAATTGCCCGATTTTTTTGTGTGTATGCAGTGGTTGGTCTTTGGATAGTTCTAGAGTGGGAATGAAGGTTTGTTCTGCTTGATAAACCTGGTGTGTTCGGGAGCCTAATAGACAGAGCTAGAGGGATGGATTTCTTCTCCAGGCCCCCTGAATAGCACTGGAAGGGAAGTCAAGGCCTGAGGGACTGTGCAGCAGAGAAGGGACCGATTCCTTGTGTTGGGTGTGTGTGGGTGTCTTAGAAGTTAGGCTAGTTCTAGTGCAGGTGTCCTTAGCTCTTCAGTGAGCCCACCAGCTTAGCAGTCAGCTTTTCCCAGCTCCCTGATAGCCTGATAAACCCAAATATGTTGGCTTGGCTAAATTTTGTGGTATCCTTGGCTGTGTGTGAGCCTGCTTAGTTTCCTTATTCCTTGTGGGGATCATGCCCAGCTCAAGGGTGGCAGTGTTTCTTAGAGATTAAGGAGCACACTGGCCTATGTTGGGTGGAACGTTACAGCGACATAGCTGGTTGCGGGACGAGTTTTCTCATAAGATAAGTATTCTTGTCTATTTCATCTCTACAAATTGTATTTGTTGTTTAATGAAAATGATGAACATGCTAAATGCTTGGATGTATGGTTTTGCTTCCGCTGTATGGTAATAATGTATGCATGTTTTAGTTCAAATCATTTCAGTTGTTATGTGTATGTTCATGGGGCTAGTTTCCCTAGTTATATCGTATTATGGTAGCGTCCTCTTCACCGGTTGGAGGGTCGGGGACGTTACACAATCACATTACTTGTGCAAGAAAACAAAGGTATCAATATTCATGGTTACATAATCACATTTTTCACCAAAATTATATTTTAGAATCATTATTAGTTAAATTTATCGTATTTTGTGGAGTGCCTCCCTACTCCTCCCTCTTATATTTTTATGTGGTATTAGTTTATGTTTACTAAATAAATACCACTCCTTTCATTGTTTAGCATTCCCTCGGGAGTACCATAGGTCTATCCTTTCATTGCTTCCCAATTCCTCGAAAACCCTTCCATGGAATTCATCATACAAATGTATTTTCTATACAAGCACGCATCCACTCAATGTAGAAATCATATGCACCAATATTCATAAATGTGGGATTTCATAGTTTATCTATACATGTTCACTCAATGCATCACCACATTTAGTTGAAAATATCATTTTCAAACTCGCATTTTACCAAAACAAGTTAGTAGACTCAACTAACACCTCAACAAATAAACCAACCACCTCTATACTACTTGTTCAACATGTGGATACCTTTCTCCTCAATCCAAACACAACAATAGGAATATACTCCTTTAGTATCCTTTACTGTTAGAAAAAATGTCACAAGTTAGGACAACGATTACAAGTAAGGAGACAATTGGATACTTGTGTAGTGCTACATCATTTTCCAAGTCCAACACATTGCAGTCTCACACATGGTTGTGTATCATGGATTTTATTTTCACATAGTATACAAATAAATATCATGAGTATAAATAATAATTCACTAATATTATTACTCTTAAATAACTCAATCATGAAATGCTAGCTCATGAATGCATCAAAAATACTATCATACAAAACGTTGCATGCCTTTGTCATACCCCACAGCATGTCAATCACATGCATGCATTCCTATGTCATCATAAACATATCAATAAATACATCAAATCATGACTGAAGGAATTATTATCCAAATCCTTTTAATTCGTGTGTTATATTGGCATGACCAATTTCATACATGTATAGTTTCTATCAACATTGTGTTAAGATATTAAGACACTTAGGAGTTAGTTAATATCAACTTATTATAATGTATCACCACATAGGAGTTATTATTATTTGTATGATTTCATAGTTTATCTATGCATGTTCACTCAATGCATCACCATTTTAAGTTAAAATTATCATATTTCAAACACGCATTTTACCAAAACAAGTTATATGACTCAACTAACACCTCAACAAATAATCCAACCACATCCATGTTACTTGTTTGATCATATGGACACCTTTCCCTTCATCCCAAACAAAAAAGTAAGAATATACTCCTTTAGTGTTGTTCAGTGTTAGAAAAAGTGTTATAGTCCAGTACATTGATTAGAAGCAAGGAGACAAATGGATACTTGTGTAGTGCTACATCATTTTCCAAGTCCAACACATTGTAGTATCTCACCTAGTTCTGTCTCATGTAATTTAGTTTCAAATGGTATATAAATTCATATCATAAGTATAAATAAGCATTCACTAAGGTTACATGAAATACTAGCTCATTAATGCATCAAAAAGATTATGACAATCTTTACATACAAAAAGCCACATGCCTTTATCATACCCCACAATGTATAAATCGCGTGCATGCATTCATATGTCATCATAAACATATCAATAAATATATAAAATCATGACTGAAGGAACTCTTGCCTAAATCCTGTTAATTCATGTGTCATAATGGAATCACCAATTTCATACATGTACAGTTTCCATCAAAATTATGTTAGTATATTAAGACACTTAGGAGTTAGTTAAGATCAACACGGAAAAATGTATCTTTAGGTAAAGTGTGTTTCTTTATTATGCATTTGTACATATGTAATTCAACAATCATGATATGTTCTAAACATAGAGTGATTTTACTGTTCATCCTCACCTCAATCTTAACTGCCATTGATCCATGGCTTAGCACCTGATTGGTCCAGGATCTTTATTTAAATAGCATGGAGGCTCATTTGCTTAATGATTGATTGTGAGAAACTCTTTGTAACATTTTTTATTCTGCATAATATATTTACTCAAGTAACTATTTGTCTAGGGTCGTGGATAGTTTCCCTAATTAAGGGTTTTAACCATGTAAAAACATCAATGTGTTGATATGTGATCTGTTTGTGTGAATGGTTGCTAAAGGTGTTTGATATTTTGGAAATATCTTGTGTTAGTCGAACATGGTATCAAATATCTTGTGAAGTTTTGCTTCCGTTGGTGATTGAGGTCTTGAAACAATGTTTCCATATGCATAAAAATATTTTTGGTTTATGGTATTTTTGTGAATTTCTAAGTTGAGAGAGGTGTTCCATTAAATCCAAAGCACTTCTTTCAGTTGGAAATGTTTTTATTTTAATTGTAAAAGGTTCATGTTTTCCCACGATACGCTCATTTTACCATATCTAGAGGTATATTATTTATAGCTACACATTTTTTAGATTATGTTCTCATATTCTTTCATATTTTAGCCTTTTTTGTTGTATTTCCAATGTTTAAACCTTTGGGGGTTTTCTTTACTATATATGCTCTTTTTTGTGCACTTTGTGCGAGCTTGATAAACTAGAAACTGAGAAAACAACATTTTCCGAGTACATTGACCAAGGACTAACCCCAAATATGAGAAATTTAAGTTTCGTAATTTTTTTTTTAATTTGGCGTCGTTGTATAGTGTCTTGTGTGCTAAAAAACATGGTTTTTTGGCTAGACACGCTCTTCTAACAACAAATAAAACACTAGTATTACTAAATATTTTTTTGATCTCACTTGGTTGGAAGTTACTTTTAAAAGTAAGAGGTCTTGGGTTCAAATCCTTCTCTTTTTTACTTTTTTGTAAAATTTTATGTAAATTTAAGTTATAAAGTAACTACAATGTAAAAATTCAACTGGGTCACTTATTTTAAAGCAACTTATTTGTAAAAGTGAGCATATAGGTAAAGTTAGTAAATGTGGGTATTTGTTACTACATTTTTTGGTCCCATCACCACATGGATCAACATTTCCCTTCCATGTGGATCCTTGTCTCTTTTTTATGCCTTTCTTCAAAAGGGCATAACTTTGACATCTGGAGTTCATTTTTAGTGTCATTTTCTAAACTGCCTATTTTTTCGATATCTTTGCATCTAGACCATCAGTTTCTATTTTTGAAGTTATATTGCATACATATTACAATATGTTAGGATATTTAGACACTTAGGAGTTAGTTAAGATCAACTTGTGTAATATATCCGTTAGGTAAAGTGTGTTTCTTTAGTATGCATTAGTATGCATTTGTAAATACTCATAGAGTGATTTGACGGTTCAACTTCTAGACATAGAGTGATCTGAGGGTTCAACCTCTCTTAGATCATACCTACCCTTGATGCATGGCTTAACACCCAATTGGTCCATGATCTCTATTTAAAGATCATGGAGGGTCCTTGGCTAGTTGATCAAATATGAGAAGCTCATTTGTAACTTTATTTATTTTGCATAATAAATTGATCCAAGTAGCTATTTGGTTAGGGTCATGGATTGTTTCCCTCTCGAGGGTTTTAACCATGTCAAAACATTGGAGTGTTGATCTTGATATGTTTGTGTGAGTGGATTCTCCAGGTATTTGGTCTTTTGGGAGTACCCTATGTACCAGAACATGGTATCAAAGCGTCTATGAAGATTCGCTTTAGGTTGTGATCTAGATCTTGAAATGGTGTTCCTGAAACCTTGAAATAGTTTTTGGTTCTGGATTTTCTATGCATTTCTGGGCTATGGGAGGTGTTCATTGCGTCCAGAGTGTCATTTCCATTGGTAAATAGTTTTTGTTTCATCAAATATTGTTTCAATTTGCTCCGGATACGCCAATTTCACCAGATGTGAAGGTATAATGTTACAGTGACGGTTTTGTATTGATTTTTTTAATCTCTCATATTGTATCAATTTTATTATTAGATTTTTTTTTGTCTTAAATTTTTTCCTTCCCTGGGTGCGTATGCTCTTTTTCGTGCACCTTACGCGATAACGGTGAATCAAAAATAGAAAGAAAAAAGGGTTTTTCTAGACTACGTATGCTCTTTTCCATGCACCTTGTGCAATCACGGTGCATCCAAAATAGAGACAAAACATAGACTTTCCAGGAAATCTAACAATATCTAACTCCAAAGCATGGAAAAGATTTTTTTTCGTTTCGGTTTGTAGGGTGATTTGCATGAAAAGAAGCAAGCACGGAGACCGAGTGTTATAGTGGATTTCACCACTCTAGGTGAATCACACTTTGTATGGCCTTCCCCTGTCCCGCTACAAACTCCTTAGACCCCATGGACCATTTTTTGTCCTTTGATGTTTCCTTGATCATCCCTAAAAACATATGAAAAATAATATACGCGGCTTTTAAACCTATAATCACATACATACGCAGGTTTGACCCATATAACCACGTACATCGGGATGTGTGCATAATCCAAATCCTTTTGGAGTTTTCCTTGACATGGATCCGACTCATTTGTTTCCTGGCCTTACATATGCCTTGAGATCGCTCGGATTCGACCTTTCATTATCCCTTTGAAAGCTATATAAGGAACCCCTTGGTACATTGAAGAAAAGAAGAGAGAATTGAGAGCAAAAAAACTATAGTCCATTGTTGTCGGAACTTATGCTTGAGTCTGCATCCCTTTGTCCCTTGGAGCACTTTTCTGTTCTTCCCAAGCTTGCCTTTTGCTTGTGAGCTTGCTATCGAGAGATGGAGGATTGAAGTGGTGGAGGCCCAAGTGGGGGATTCAGTTTCTCCGGTTCGCAGACGTGCCGTCAGAGGTTCTATCTATCTTGTAATCTATGATTTATATTAATAGAAATATCTTTTCCTGTCCAATAATGTGTATTTGAATGAATATTTTATCCATGGGAATATGTCAAATGCTTTTACATTATTGATTATATATGCTAGAATAGATCTAACACCATGATATATAATATGCTTGTATTGTTTACTTGTTGTTGAGGAAGTAATATATCAATTCAAGCTGAAGATTGGAAAGCTCAACGGGGATCTACTTCAACTGTCCAGAATAAGGTACGAGGTCTGATCCTTTCGTGTTAGACATTTAATTTCTATTGCATATTGGAAAGGATTGATTTATGGAGTGAAGATGTCTATTGTGGTATCCCAAGCCATAGAAATTTCTCTACCGTAACAGAATTGGCAACTCCGCTGGGGAGTTCCTAGTAGTTGTCCTTTGGGGGTTGATTTCTCAGCATTCAATGTATTTGAATTGCTCTTCCTCTCTTGTTTCTGTGTTGGGTATGGGGGCATGTATGCCCGGTAGAGTCTGATTGATGTGAAGTTTGTCTCATCCTGTCTATTTGCCTTGATTTTATGCACCTTTTCTTCCTGTACGTGGGTTTTTGATTTATAGTCGCGTATACATGCGGTTTCCTCTGTGATTTCAGTGTATACACACGGGTTTACTACGAACAGTCACGTATACCATTGATTTTTCCTTTATGGGGAAGATAATTGGTTGCAGGGTGAATTCTGTTAGTTGTTGAGTCTCCTTTGGCACTACCTGAGTCTATTTAGACCTCTGTGCTGGAGTAGGGTCCTGCAGCTACAAGACAATTGTTGTTTTGGAATGAGTAAGTCAAAGGTAACAGTACCTGAGCGGCCGAGAAGAGAGAGCTCAATCACTGCACTTAAGGAAGTGGCGAAGATAGGAGGGCTTAGATACCCTCATAAATGGAAAAGAAGCAACATGCCTAGGTATTGAAGATGAAGGACAGAAAAGCGAAGCAGCGCCGGTACCCACGGTCAGCGCCGGGAAGTGTGGAAGACTACAGGAAGCTGTGGTGTGACGAAAAGTGGAAGCTCAAGTACAGATAGGCCAACTGTCACTAGTTAGGGTTTTTGGGTTACTGTTGGGACAGGCCCATAGTTTTGTAATGGCAAGACCTTCGGGCCACCTATAAAGGCATGTATTTTGTATTGTAAAAAGTTAGCTGGTTAGCTAGTCGGCTATTCAGACATTTCGTTAGCTAAGTTGTTCAGGCACTTAACCAGTCTGAGAGACGAGTAGCCTATAGCTCATAGTTATTTTGTATTGTAATAGATTCAAGCTCTGGTTCTGTTATTTAGTCCGTAGTTATCTTACTGTAACCAGTAGCCGGCTCCAGGAGCATGTATGTAACAATCCGCAGGGATTGACAGAGAGAGAGAGAGAGAGGAAGAGTATATTGTAAGAAGGCAATATAGATAGAGAAGAGATCTAAGAGAGAAGGGCTCCCGGCAGTGTGTGTGGAGTTACCCAGAAGATCTCTAGCTGCACAATAGGTTGCAGTAGAACTGTGTATCCTCTCAAGATATAATAAACACAGTTCTGTGGATGTAGCTTCTACCCTGGAAGTGAACCATGTAAAATCAGCGCGTTATGTGACTATCTCATGTGATTGTTCTTTACTCAGTTGATATTTGTTATCTGTTACATGAATTTTATATATCAGTTAGTAAATGTCTGTATGTTCTTGTTTAGTTACAGCATTATAGAAGGTTAAAGGTGGATTTACATGTAACAAGTGTCTGCATATGAGTTTATCAGTTCTTGTTTCACATAGTAATAGTCACTCTGTTAAGTGTTATCAGTATACTTATTCAGCAAGTTAAGTATAATTGATGTTGAATGTGTTGAACCATGGGAGTTCAAGTAATATTGTTAAACACTCTGTTGAAGGTTGGCCGAGTTATTCCACCCCGTGAGATAGCCTTTGGACCTTAAGGGTCGCATTGGGCCATACTATAGAAGATATCGCATTGATAGAAGGCGATATCGCACTGTCAGAGGAGCTGCGGTGTGAGATATCACAGATAGTGAGAAACACAGAAGGGAGAGTTTGCGCATCACCCTAGTCGCTGCGACGCAATAAGAGTCGTTCCCCTGTCAGAGTCGCGAGTAAGAGAGAACTGCGCGCCGTAGAGAGAGATCCCGCTGGCTAAGAAGAGCGGCGAGACCCTAGGATGCTACAGAACCTGGTTGAGGACACCTGAGTCTTCGGCCAACCCATAAGATCACTTCGGGTGAGAATCCAGGCCGTTTTGTGGTTTGTCGTCGAAAGGGCCAGTGAGATAAGGGTATTGTTGGTATATGAATACAAGTAATCCTGGGTCTGCCCATAGTAACCAACAAATGGTTCCGTTGCCTGTTTTGAACACATTGCAGAGCTAATGTTCTGTTGGCATCCTACCAGAGACTAACTCAACCAGTGGGTTGGGTCTAAGGAAAAAGAATTTGCTGTGACAGAAAACAAGAGTCCTACGTTGAAGTACAGAGGACTAGTTACAAAAACATATCTTTACAGATCTGCATACGATATTTTTTGCGACCTATGGAAACGAGCTGTACGACTGGTTATCAAAGCTGACGAATAAGCATATATTCAAGTAGAAAAGAAACATTGTGTGGACATCGGAGCTTATTCGCACTGTGAAGAGCATAGACAATCCCATTACATGAGTAGTCGACTTCTGGCTTGCGAGTGTACTAGAAGGCTTCGTCACAGAGTTTGCAGTTGAGCAGAGAAAAAGCTTCAGCGAGGCTGAGCGGTACTTCTTCAAAGGATATCGCGGTAAGTACCTAAACTCTTTAAACTTGTCCATTAAGATGTTATTACATGAAAAAGGAGTAATGGATATAGTTTCAGACCAATAAGCTAAGAAAGTGTAATGTCACAAGAGTTTGAGAGTGATTTTGATGACATTGGATGTACACGTAGTGGAAAGAAATATAAAGTAGATTTCAGATCTTCCATATTTGAAAACAGTTCAGATAATACTAGACAACATATTCATAGTAATACAGAAAGAACAGAAGGGGGTATCCCTTACCACCCTTACACCCCACAGAAGACAACTGGGACTCAGAACAATCCCATAGGAACTCCATCTAGTAGTTCACCCACAACACATACTACCGCTACATCACCTCCACCTACACCGCCGAGTGGTAGTAACACAGCATATCAGCATCCACCACGTAGAAATAGAATGGGGGATGACATGAAGCTACCTACCTTTAAGGGTACAGGGGTAGAAGACCCAGAGCAACATTGGTTTCTATGTGAAGCCATGTGGACCATTAAAGGAATCCAAGATGATAATATTAAACTTGTACAGTTGGTCACCACACTTAACGAATGAGCCTTAACATGGTATATGAAGTATACCTCAGCGGTACCCAGAACACTTGTACAGGTCTGGACTGCCATGATTAAAGAATTTAAGAAACCCAAGTCCGAGTTGCAGTGTATCATAGAGCTCAAGGACATCAAACAGTTACCTACAAAGTCAGTATGGGACTTTGACTAGAAATTCAAAGCTCTCATAGACCAAGTTAGCTTTGAGTTTGCACCGGAGCAGCATAAGGAATGGTTTATTGCAGCACTGCTCCCTCACATCAGACTACCACTTATGCAGTAGAGACTCCGTACACAGGATGAAGCATTGGAGATGGCAATAAAACTAGAGGCATCACCTCTAGCAGAGACCAGTACAGGTATGACAAACCTGCAGAACCAGTTAGCAAATCTCACGTTACAGCTACATGAGATTAATAAAGGAAAAGAGATTGCATAAGAAATATGGTGTATAAAGTGTAAAGCACAAGGCCATACTAAAGATAATTGTCCAGTATTCATTGAATACTTAGAAAGTGGGGCTCCTAACCCCTTAGCACAAACTCAAGGGCCATGGTGTGAACTATGAAGAACAAGAGGACATCTACCTCAGCAATGCCCTTTACTTTAGAAGTATGTACAGACCCCTAAGAACTTATACTGTAACTTCTGCAAGTCAGTAGGACACGATGAACATAACTGCAAAGCCTACGATCTCATGTTAGACAGAAAACATGACTTGTACAGATTCCAATCAGAGACACTGGGTCCAGCAGCAGGACCACAGCATGAACCAACTCATGTTGGCCATGGAGGAGGATTCAGAGGACGAGGCCATGGAGGAGGCTTTGGCCGTGGTGAAGGCTTTGGCCATCACCGTGGACCGATTACTTGTTACAACTGTGGAGTTGTAGGACATCATGCTAGGGACTGTCAGAGCCCCACTACCACATGTAACTATTGCAAATATTATGATCATGCTATAGAAGAATGTCCTACCTTGATAGCCAAGATCAGAGAACCTAAGCCAGCAGTAAACTAGAACATCTAGCTTATCGTTTCTGAGCAGAAAGAACCAGAACCAAGAGTCAACATTGTGACTCGCAGTGGTGCTTCCACTAGTGGGACATCGCAGGATATTGAAAGGAACACAGGACCGGAGTGGGTGCGCAAAGCTACTAATAAATCAACACCACTCAACCTGCAGAAGAATAAAGAAACATTTCAGGAAGCTAAAAATTTCTTTAATAACCCTACACAATCAGGATCGCAGGTACAGCCGTCTAGGGGCGTATCGCAGCAAACATCTTGTGGTGTTAGCCCTGTGCAGACACCCCAGGCTACCACATCAGGAAGATGCGACGAGGATGAGTCGACAGGTTGCATACAATCCTTCCTGCGGAGTTGCTTGAAACTTGTGAGAAATGAGAAAGCTATCGGAGAGCTTCAATGCATCATAGATCAGTGTCAACCGTCTTCTTCTGTGAGCAGTGTGCAGCGTGTTGTTCATAATATTATGGGCCATACAAGAACAGGAAGAGAGATGTGACTCACAGCACAAGTTGGAGAATTTGAAATGGATGAGGTTATACTAGACTTAGGATCGGAAGTTAATGTTCTGACTAAGCAGACATGGGAACAGATGGGTAGCCCCAAGTTAGCAAGATTGCCTATCAATTTGCACTTAGCCAATCAACAAAGGGTATCACCACTGGGTCGATTACCACAAGTACCAATTGAAATTGACGGAGTTCGCAGTTTTGCAGACTTTGAAGTTATAGAAATCATTGGCGATAGTAGACCATATCCAGCTCTACTAGGTATTGATTGGGCAATCGCTAACATGGCTGTTATCGATTTAAAGAAAAGACAAATGACCTTTGAGGATACACAGATCCGGGTCATCGCACCGTTGGATCCTTTTCAGGGTCCTAGGTATATTGAACCTATCCAAGCAGAGGATGAGGTGCATAATATGGAGAGCCTCTACCAAATGACCGCCAATCAGAGTGATTACATCAACCCAACTGCAGAAGGAAATATCAGTTGGTGATGCGACAGCTCATGCGCATCAGATTCAGATGTTGTTCTAGAGAACTGGCAGAACAGACTTTATGAAGTCTTCGCTCGCAGATGTGCATATCTGACTAAGTCACTGCGATGGATCAGAGCAGATCTTAAGAATATTCCATCGTTTGATGGCTTAGTGGACGTCAATGAATTTTTGTACCAGTTTGAACAAGAAATTCCTCAAGATCAGAGGATGTTAGCGATTGACCTTATAGTAAGAGCCACACCTGCAAGATGGTGGCACGCACATAAAGAACATATCGCGTCATGGGATGAATTCAAGAGATTGATGGTGATCAGGTTTTCTAATGACAGAGAGTGTCTTCAGCAGAAGTATATAGGAGAAAGTGACCCCAAGTCACACATTCAAAGTTGTGAACAGAATTGGTCGGACATTCCCGAGGATGAATGGGTTCACCTATTCGTTCACACTTTAGACCAAATCCCAAAGAATCGGTACACAGAGACCGAGTTGTACAGAGGAACAATTACATGGCCACTTATGATAGACAGCTTTGAACTCACTTTCACTTTTGAATCTGAGTATCCAAGCATTGATCAGGCTTTAGACGTTATAAAGATCAAGATATTTGAGGACTGTACCCTATCAGTATCAGCTCAACCTTATTGGGCTGTCCAATTAGATCAGGCGCTAGATTGTTGTAACTTTCAGCAGAACCAGAGGATGAGGATGAGGATCCTTGCAACATCAACATTCCAGAGTCAGAAGGGACTCGCGATGTTGATGGACCAAAGCTAGAGACCCCAACGATCATGGAGCCTATCAAGATTAAGAAGATCAATATTGGCACAGACATAGAACCAAAGTTTGCCTCTATTGGAGACTATTGGAATGATGAAATGGTAGGACACATTGTAGATCTGTTACATGACTACTAGGACTTATTCCCCACTAAGTTCACAGAGATGAAGGGAATAGTTGGAGACTTGGGAGTAATGAGGATACCATTGAAAGAGGATGCTAGGCCAATTAAGCAGCGCCCATACAGATTAAATCCTCGGCATAAATAAAAAGTTAAGGATGAGATCGATAAGATGATAGCAACAGGCATCATTGATCCCGTGGAAGAAAGTGAATGGGTTAGTCCCATGGTCGTGCAAGAAAAGAAAACCAAAGGAGAAATCAGAATTTGTGTCGACTTGCGCAAACTCAATAATGCATCGCTTCACGACCCATTTCTGACACCTTTTACTGATGAGGTATTAGACAATGTGGGAGGACAGGAGGTCTACTCCTTCACCGATGGATTTTCAGGCTATCACCAGATCAGAATCCATCCAGAAGATCGATATAAGACCACTTTTGCGACAGAATGGGGCTCGTTCCAGTATACGGTAATGCCCTTTGGTCTTAAAAATGCACCAGCTATCTTTTCAAGAGTAGTAGTTGCTATATTTAAGGAATACATCCATAAGTTTGTAGAAGTCTATTTTGATGATTGGACTGTATTTGGATTAATCAACAAGCACATAGGAGATTTAAGGCTCGTGTTAGAGAAAAGTAGGCAATATCAAATTTCTCTTAACTTGAAGAATTGTATATTATGTGCGCCATTTGGTATTTTGTTGGGTCATATTGTTTGCAGAAAAGGTTTGATGGTAGATCCTACAAAGATTGCCATCATTGTAATCTTCCAGCACCCAACTCAGTCAAGCAGTTGAGGACAGTGCTCAGTCATACTGGGTACTATAGAAAATTCATCAAGGGTTATGCAAATATCACGGCACCCATGGAAAAACTGTTAAAGAAAGATGTAAAATTCCTATGGAATGAGTAATGCCAAAAAAATCTAGACACTCTTAAAGAGAAGATGGTTACAGCACCCATCCTAGTATTTCCAGACTGGACCAAGCCATTTCATGTACATGTGGATGCATCTGGCATCGCACTAGGGATTGTCTTAACCCAGCCATGAGAAGGAGGTATCGATCACCCCATCGCATACTCAAGCAGAAAACTATCCACCGCAAAAAAGAACTACACCACTACAGAAAGAGAAGGATTAGCCATGGTGTATGCTCTACAGAAATTAAGGCACTACCTATTGGGTGCCTCATTCAAGATGTCCACTGACCATTCTACTTTGAAGTACTTGGTCAATAAGCCAGTGTTAGGGGGACGAATCTGCAGATGGTTACTCCTATTTCAAGAGTATGATTTTGAAATTATTGTCAAACTAGGGAGATTAAATTCCGGGCCTGATCATCTGTCGCGGATAGACTCAGGAGAAGAGCCAAGTAACCTAGAGGACAACTTTCCCGATGTGTAATTGTTTTCTATCTAGATCACAGACGAGTACTATGCTGATATTATTCACTTTCTCACTACAGGATGGGCACCTGTTGAGTTTACTAAGCAGCAAAAGAAACAGCTAGTTGTTAAAGTAGCAGACTTCACATTGATTGCAGGACATTTATACAAGTTAGGACCAGACGAAGTCTTGCGCAGATGCGTTATGCCGCATGAGAAAGAGGCCATTATCAGAGAAGCACATTCAGGTACTGCAGGAGGTCATTTCGCAAGAAAGCCGACTGCGCAGAAAATTCTGATTGTAGGATTATGGTGGCCTACTTTGCATAAGGATACTAAGGAATTTTGCAGATGCTGCGATATCTGCCAAAGGGTAGGAAAACCTTCACGAAGAGATGAAATGCCACTGCGACCACAGATTACATTGCGTGCATTTGACAAGTGGGCTATAGATTTTGTGGGTCCTATCAACCCAACAAGAAAATGAACTGGTGCGAGATACATCATCACCGGAATAGAATACCTCACCAGATGGGCAGAGGCTAAAGCAGTAAGGAGATGTGATGCTGCTACAGCTGCACAGTTCATTTTTGAAAACATCATCAGTAGATTTGGATGTCCAGTATATTTGATGAGAGATCAAGGCACCCATTTTTTGAACCGCACCATTGAGGCCTTGACGAAGGAATTCCATATACAGCATCATAAGAGCACTCCCTACCACCCACAAGCTAATGGTATGGTGGAGGCCTTTAACAAGATTCTAGAAAATGCTCTTACGAAGATCTGTAACAGCCAAAGAAATGATTGGGACCTTAGGGTTAATGATGTATTATGGGATTATAGAACTACATGCAAGAAACTTACAGGACACACACCTTTCAGCTTGGTGTATGGACATGAGGCTGTTATGCCTATGGAATATATTATTCCCAGTTTCAGAGTTGCTCAAATTAACGGGATAGCTGATACAGACACGATGAATGCAAGACTAGCGTAGCTTCTTGCCTTAGAAGAAGATAGATTCATCGCAGGATTTTATCAGAAAGTACAGAAGGCACGAGAGAAAGCTTGGCATGACAGGCACGTAAAGAGCAAGATTTTTCAAATAGGAGACCTAGTGCTCCTCTACGACAGTAAGTTTGTGAAGTTTCCAGGAAATTTCAAGATGCATTGGTTGGGGCCATATCAGATACAACAAGTTACAGAGGGAGGTGTCGTTCAGCTCAGTAAACTGAACGGGGAGCTTCTCCCCACTTTCATTAATGGCAGTAGGCTTAAGCTTTACAGTACTAGCCACTCAATGTCCCAGCCTTAACTCAGATAGTTATAAGTGCAGATTCCCAGTGTAGTTGAAAGGAGGCATCGCACCAGTAAGTAGTCTACACAGAGAAAAAAAGAAACGTTTAAGTTTGTTTTGCGTAGGTGATGTGGTGTGTCATCGCAGCAAGGTGATGTTTCCATGTGCCACGTACCCAGTTTTGAAAAAGGATAGAGGGCTAGTCACTTCGCCCTCTAACAAGAAGTTAATCTGGATACGACAGGTATCCGTTGCCCTAGATTTGGCAACAGTATAAATATTTTTCCATATTTGGTAAAATCTCCAATGAGACTGGCACCTGCACACACACTTCGAGGGAAATTTGATCGGATTTTAGTAGTTAATGAGGATCGAAATGATGGGTGTTGTCTCATCCATGCAATTAATACTGCCGACGGGTCTAGTCTACAGGACCATTGAGTCACAGATTATCACCTTTGTTATAAATATAAATATCATCCACACGGAAGGGTTACTTCGGTGATTTCAGAGAGTTATAGAGCAAGTTGCAGAGTTTTCCTAGTGCAGAGATGAACCGGTTGCAACAGGAAGCGCAGCGGTTAAGGGAAAAAGAGATACAATTCAATAACCTGCTTCAACCATATCAGGAACAAATCACAGAGCTGGTCGATGCGGTTGAGCAGAAGGTTAAGGAGTTCACTACAAGAAAAAGTGAAATAGATGCCACAGAAGACTCCAGCATTAGTCAAGCTACGCTTGAAGTGGCACAAGAGCATGTCGAAACTATGGAGAAAGAAGCTGCAGGACTTCGGCAGAAACTTACAAGGACTTCGCAGGAAGCCAAGGAGAAGCTACAGCAAGAGAAACCAGCTGTTAGTGGCTCAAGGACGAGCCACAAGTAAGTGTTAGGGGACTATTGGAGTAGGGTCCCGTAGCTACAGGAAAAGGTGTTGTTTTGGAATGAGTAAGTCAAAGGTAACAGTACCTGAGCGGCCGAGAAGAGAGAGCTCAACCACTGTACTTAAGGCAGTGGCGAAGACAGGAGGGCTCAGCTACCCTCATAAATGGAAAAGACGCAACAGGCCGAGGTATTGAAGATGAAGGACGGAAAAGGGAAGCGACGCTAGTACCCACGGTCAGTGCCGAGAAGCGTGGAAGACTACAGGAAGCTGTGGTGTGACGAAAAGCGACAGCTCAAGTACAGATAGGTCGACTGTCACTAGTTAGGGTTTTTGGGTTACTGTTGGGACAGGCCCACAGTTTTGTAATGGCGAGACCTCCGGGCTGCCTATAAAGGCATGTATTTTGTATTGTAAAAGGTTAGCTGGTTAGCTAGTTGGCTATTCAGACATTTAGTTAGCTAAGTTGTTCAGGCACCTAGCCAGTCTAAGAGACGAGTATCCTGTAGCTCATAGTATTTTGTATTGTAATAGATTCAAGCTCTAGTACTATTATTCAGTCTATAGTTATCTTACTGTAACCAGTAGCCGGCTCCAGGAGCATGTATGTAACAATCCGCAGGGATTGACAGAGAGAGAGAGAGAGGAAGAGTATATTGTAAGAAGGAAATATAGATAGAGAAGAGATCTAAGAGAGAAGGGCTCCTGGCAGTGTGTGCGGAGTTACCCAGAAGATCTCTAGCTGCACAATAGGTTGCAGAAGAACTGTGTATCCTCTCAAGATATAATAAACACGGTTCTGTGGACGTAGCTTCTACCCTGGAAGTGAACCACGTAAAATCAGCGTGTTATGTGACTATCTCATGTGATTGTGCTTTACTCAGTTGATATCTGTTATCTGTTACATGAATGTTATATATCAGTTAGTAAATGTCTGTATGTTCTCATTCAGTTACAGCATTATAGAAGGTTAAAGGCGGATTTACATGTAACAAGTGTCTGCATATGAGTTTATCAGTGCTTGTTTCACATAGTAATAGTCACTATGTTAAGTGTTATCAGTATACTTATTCAGCAAGTTAAGTATAATTGATGTTGAATGTGTTGAACCATGGGAGTTCAAGTAATATTGTTAAACACTCTGTTGAAGGTTAGCCAAGTTATTCCACCCCGTGAGACATCCTTTGCACCTTAAGGGTGGCATTGGGCCATACTATAGAAGATATCGCATTGAAAGAAGGCGATATCGCACCGTCATAGGAGCTGCGGTGTGAGATATCGCAGATAGTGAGAAACGCGGAAGGGAGAGTTTGCGCATCGCCCTAGTCGCTGCGACGTGATAAGAGTTGTTCCCCTGTCGGAGTCGCGAGTAAGAGAGAGCTGCGCGCCGCAGAGAGAGATCTCGCTGGATAAGAAGAGCAGCGAGACCCTAGGATGCTATAGACCTGGTTGAGGACACCTGAGTCTTCGGCCAACCCATAAGATCACTTCGGGTGAGACTTCAGGCCGTTTTGCAGTCTGTCGCTGAAAGGGCTAGTGAGCTAGGGGTATTGTTGGTATATGAATACAAGTAAACCCGGGTCTGCCCATAGAAACCAACACTTTGTTTCTGACCAGAAACATTTTTTCTAGCCTAAATTTTTTTTTAGGAAAGTTCTTGTCATGGCATTTTTTATTTTTTGTTTGAGATTAGTGCATTAGAGTTATTTTACCTTAGTGCTTTGCTTGAATGCTGTTTCGGTGTGCTTGCAGATTCTAGGGGTCATAGAATCATTCTTTTGCTTTTTGCATCTCTTTTATTTTCAAAAAATCTAAAAACATTTGCTTATCATCATGCATTGCATTTTGCACTTTGCATTGTACTTGCACTAGATCTAGATTTTCTTTGGAGTACTAGTTAGGACTTCATATAGGAATATTTGCATTCATCATTTGAAGAAGAATTGTGCATTTCACGTAGTAGCATACCCTGTTTTCATGGACACAATGCATTTGCATTGATTGTTTAAGGTGTGCATTTTACTTCATGTTGTGTCATAACACCACTAGTTGCACGGTCATATCCCTTTTTTGAGTAATAAAGCCAACTAAAATCAACGCTAAAGTAAAATGAATTACACTCTTTTCTTTTCTAGTGTGCACCAACAAGCTTAGGTTTTAGGATCTTGGAATAGTTCAATGTAAGTCAATTCTCCAAGATCACTAAAAAACAACATCTAGGTGTCTGTCCAGGTGAGTGTGTGAAATCCTTGGTATAATCATTGTTCTCAAGATCCTCCTCTCAAATGGGAGTTAAGCACGAGGCAGTGTGAGCACCGGAGATATTTCCAGGATTGTATTCGTATCTAGGGTCTCTTTCGAGAGTTTCAGGCTTTGCTACCCTGCCCATACGGTAAATCCCTCCTGTGACTGTCTGCCTGAGCATTGATTATATTGAGGTGACCTTAGTGACCTTACCTAGGATATCGAGGGGGTACTTGTAGAGGTTATTCTGCAGGTGTCCCATCCAGGTTGGGGTCAGACAGCACAGTCGCTTTACGCGTTGAAGCTGAGGGCCACAATAATTGGTTACGTACCTATGCTTGTTGTGTATGGGAGTCTCAAGCCTCTCCTAGGCGAGACATACCTGCTTCATTCGAGAGCTCACTTATCCAGCCCTTGTTTGCTTGCATTTGGCTTTAGATTTTATTATTGATTTCTCTGTGCACGATAGTTGGCCTAGGTTTTACGTAAATAGAGAGTCTTTGCTATTTTTTGAGTCATTGTGGATTCGAGTGTGGTTCCTTGCCATTCTCATCGTTTAGCAGGACTTCTGCCTTCTACTTATCCTCCTCCTTTGGGAGAGAGACCTAGACAGTCCAGGCGGACTATTACACACATTGATTCACACACCATGGGAGACCATTCAGAGGATATTCCTGAACCACCTCCTCCCATTCATGTAGACGATGGGGAATTTACTCCTGCGTAGGATCCTTCACCCGACCTAGCTGAATTTGGTCCTGTGATTTCTGAGATAGGAACCTTGCAGGATAGACCTACTCACTCTAGGGTTGCTTCCCTGTTGACACATTACCAATATGGAATGCCGAAAGATGTCGAGACTCACTTTGAACCTACCAGCACTAGCTACGGTAGTTATGCTACATCTGGTTTCCCTGCACATGATTTGACATTTCATGTTGAATCCGACTTTGAGCCTAACACTATGCCTAGGGGCACTCTCATTCCTTACCATGTGGAGAGGTTTGGGAGCACTAGTCACATTGCACCTTCTGTCCCAGTGGTGGAAGCTACATCGTATCTCCCTCCTAGGTCTAGGGTTAGTGATCCGATTAGGATACCAGATCCAAGACAAGTGACGATAGGTGGTAGTACATATATTATTACTCAGATTCCTCCATCCTCGGCTCCTAGTTCTTCAAATGTACATCCTCCACCTTATTCACGTGGTCCTTCGAGCCGGTATATGGCTACGAGTCAGGTCCATACTGGGGTTACTAGGACGATTGTGTCTCAAGTTCACATACCGCCCGCTGCTTCAGGAGGCTATGTTCACACTTCTAGAGGTCAGCTTGCTACTTCCAGGGTGTATATCCCTACTTCTGGTATGTATATCCCTACTTCCAGAGCTTATCTTCCTACCTACGGAGTGTCTCATGGGGCATCGCATGCGATGACCTATGGACCTTATTATGGGACGTAGTATGGACAGGTTTCTTCACCTTATGGAGGCAGGTATCAACAACCTGCTTACTCTCCTAATTACGGCTTCGTAGCTCCTACTAGTTAAGGTCCACCTTACTATGGTACTTCCATGCCACCCTATACAGGTCAGACAAGAGGAGGACACTATGGCCAAGGCCATGGTGGTAACCAACCCTATATGAACCAAGGAGTGGTCCATAGACCTCATCATCCTAGGATCCCTTTCCTCGTGACACTTAACCTTCCTGACTTATCGAGACTTACGAACGATCCTGTGGCTCACAACCCGGCTTGGCCGGCTGTCCCTACCAAGCTTCCTTCGGACAGACCTAAGTTCGAAGGCAAACCGGGAGAGGATCCGAGTGAACATGTTACCACGTTTCACCTTTGGTGCTCTTCGAATTCATTACATCAGGACTTAGCACGTTTGAGACTATATCAATGCACCCTCACAGGGCCTACTGTGAAATGGTATATAGAGCTACCTAAGGGAGCTTTCGCTTTGTTCGACGAACTCACAATGACTTTTCTTAATCACTTCCAGCTACCAGTGCGCTATGACGTTGGTACTGAACTCTTGTCGACATTTCAGCAAGATAAAGCCACCCATATTTATGATCATATTCAAGAGTGGTGTAGACAGAAGAGATTAATTAAAGCCTTTATACCGCCGAGGTTCCTCCTCGAGTGATTCCTCAAGTCGTTATTGCCATATATAGTGAAGGATGTTTCCACATCCAGAGTGCAGAATGAGAAACAAGTGATTTTTAGGGCGCAGGAACTGGACTTGATCTATGCTCAGTTCGGTTTGTTGTATGAGATTATTCCCAACGCTCCTCATTCCAGTTTCGATCCCAAAGTCAAACCTGGACCACATGCTGATGGCATTGTGGGGTGTGCAAGTGCGAAACCTACGGATTCGGTTGCAAAACAAGTTAGTCAGTTGTCACTCAACCAATCTGCTTCGGGACAAGCTACGGCTTCATCTCAACCCGCCCAAATGGCGAATGTACTTTCTGTGCAATCATCAAACCAGAAGGGTAACCAGCAGCCTGGACGGAATAGAAGAAAGGGTAAAAATAATAATCGAAAGGATGGGAATAAGAATGAGAATGCTACCAATAATGACAAGAATGGTAAAAATGCTAGGGGGGACAAGCAAGCGAAACATAAGGTTAAATTCCATTGCACAATATGTAAGGATGATCACCTCACTTACTTGTGCCCTCGGATTGAAGAAGCTTTGAGATTCTTAGCACAAGGCCCAGCTGTGCTAACTAACCCTTTACTGCATAATCAAAATATGAACTCGAAGTCCCATGACCAGTCTAGTGATGATGATCCACCAAAGGGTAGTGTTCATGGGTGCATTAACATGGTCTGTGCTACCAAGGTTGTGACTCGTGCGAAATATTATAGTTCGTCACAACCTAGCCCAAGAAAAGAACCTGATCCACCAGGAACCCCTTTGCGCATTGAGAAACCTGCGGATAAACCTAAGGCTGCACCTTGCATTCCTAAGAGAGTCCTTAAGCGTTTGGGGCATAATCCAAATGCCCGAGCCGCCCAAAATTATTCAGTTGTCGAGGATTTGGGTCATACTCCTTGTGCAATGTCTGCATTGGAAGTGCTTCAGAGTTTTCCTTCACAAAGGAAGGCGCTGCTTTCTGCTCTTGGTGTGAACGGTGATGATTCTTCCTCAGTGATCAAATTTGAAACCGCAGGACATCAGCCTCGCTTGCCCTACTATGTGTCCCTTTTGGTGCATGTAGAATGTCTTGGTATGACCGTCAAACGCACTGTGATTGACAAGGGCGCTGCTGCTTCTGTGATGTCTTTGTCCTATTGGAAGGGTCTCCATTCTCCTGAGCTGTATAAATCAGCGACTATGTTAACTGCGTTTGATGGGAGATATTTTAGGCCACACAGCGTCCTTCCTTCCCTTAAAGTCTGTTTGGGGGGGAAGACCGTTGCGATAGAGGTTGAGGTGGTTGATGCACCCCTTGACTACAATCTCTTGTTGGGTAGGAACTGGATGTATAGTATGGAAGCCGTTGCTTCTTCCTTGTTCTGCATTGTATGCTTTCCACATAACGGGAAGATTGTAAAGATTGATCAAATGGCATTCAAGAATCCGTCTGTTACCGCATCCTCGAGAGCTTCGAGCCCGATCGTTGAGCACTCTCAGCTAGCAACTAGGGGTGTGGGTGTAGGCATGTATCCATCCCTCATGGGAAGCTTTAGTTTTCCTACACCAATCCTCATGATAGGATCTTGTTCCGATGAGGCTTCAACTTCTACAACCTCGGTGTCTTTTCGCACGACCCATATGGAAGATCCTTGGATTCTTCCTACACCGAGTACTTTGAGTGAGCCTGTTGAGACGAGCGTGTCATTTCCTGCAGCCTTGATAGCTTATAAAGATAATATTAAGAATGTTGCAGAGCCTTGTTATTCCTCTTCGCGGATGGAGGAGGAAGACCCCTATGTACTGCCGGCATGGGCAATACAGTCTTCTCACTCACACGACTACCTTGATATGGTTTTCCCTTCAGATGAAGCGATTATCGAGGCTATGTCAGGAGTTGAGCCACCATGGGAGGAACTTCATCATAGATCATACTTTCTTCCAGAGCTTTACCATTTGGAGCGTGAGGATTATAGGGAGATTCTTAGTCAGAGAGTTGGTAGGCCTATGGTTCCATTAAGCTCTCCTGTTCTGATGGCTAATGGAAACATGGAAAACATATCTTCCACGATTCCTATCAACATCTCTCGCAATCCTGGCACCATTGAGAATGTCTATATTGGGGCGGAATGTTCCCATGCTGAGATTCTGGAATATACCGAGCTATTCAAGGAATTATGTGATGTTTTTTCTTGGTCTTATGATGAGATTCCAGGTATTGACCTTTGGATTGTCGAACATGATATTAAGACTTACCCCAACGCTAAGCCTGTTCGACAATGTTTATGCGTCGTGAATCCTAAGAAAGCACAAGCCATTAAGGCAGAGATAGAGAAGTTGTTGAAAGCCGGTTTCATCTATCACATTCCCTTGACGGAGTGGGTTTCAAACCCGTTCTGGTGGATAAGAAGCAAGGAGCGATCCAAATATGCACCGATTTCCACAATTTGAATCGTGCCTGTCCTAAGGATAACTTCCCCACATCATTTATAGATCAGATTTTGGATGAGTGTGCGGGTAGCGAGGTATTCTCCTTTATGGACGACTTTTTCGGGTATAATTAGATCCAGATTAAACCTGAGGACCAACACAATACTACATTTATTTGTCCTTGGGGAATGTTTGCATATCGGAAAATGCCTTTTGGCCTTAAAAATGTCGGAGCTACATTTCAGCGGGCGATGACCTTAATCTTCCATGATCTCAAGTCTATTATCAAAGTATTTTTGGATGACCTCGCTGCTCATTCTCATATGAGAATGTGTCATCCCTATCACTTGAGATTGGTATTCGAAATATGTCGGCACTATTCAGTTAGATTAAACCCTCATAAGTGCATCTTTTTCATGAATTCAGGTCGTTTATTAGGATTCATCATTTCGGAAGAGGGTATAAGAGTCGACCCTTTGAAGGTTGAGGCAATACTTCAGTTGTCTCCCCCGAAGAATATTTGTCATCTTCAGTGTTTGCAAGGCATGGAAAACTTCTTACAAAGATTTGTTGTCAACTTTTCCAATTTGAATAGAGGCTTCATGTGTCTCTTGAAGAAGGATACTCCCTTTGAGTGGGATGAGTGAGCCCAGGAGTCCTTCGATGCACTCAAGCGATCCTTAGCATCAGCCCCGGTGATTAGTCCTCCGGATTATAGCCGTGATTTTCTATTATATGTGGTCGCGTCTTTACAGACGATTGGTATGGTTTTGGTTCAAGAGGATGAGGAGCTCCAAGAGCATATCATATATTATCTGAGCCGAAACCTTATTGATGCAGAGATTCGTTATTCTCATGTCAAGAAGCTTGCTTTAGCTACCGTACATGCGGTTCAGCGTTTGAGACATTATATTCTCCTTCGCCAAACCTTGGTTGTGGCCCATGTCAATCCATTTCAGTTCATCCTCACATGAAGGATGATTGGGGGGAAGTATAATAAATAGATTGTCATTCTGCAAGAATTCGATCTCGAATTTGTTTCGGCAAAATCGAAGAAGTATTTAATTTTTTCAGAGCTTATATCGGATTTCCCGAGCGAGGCTGAGGAGTTGGTTTGTGAAGATACATTTGTTGATGAACACATCTTCTTAATCTCAACATTAGACCCATGGTACAGGGATATCATAGTATATCTGCAAACACAGAAGGCCCCTCCTCACCTCTCGCGAGATGAACGACGATGATTACATCACGTCTCTAAGAACTACCTTATAGTGGAAAATACTTTGTATCGCCGTGGGGTAGATTCCATTTTACAACGTTGTTTAACTCATGATGAGGCTGAGGTTGTGCTGAATGATTGCCATGGAGGAGCGTGTGGTGGTCATTTATCTGGGATTTCTACAGCTCAAAACATTTTGAGAGCGGGTTATTTATGGCCATCGATCTTTAAAGATTGTGTTGATATGGTCAAGAGGTGCCACCCTTGCCAGGTTTTTGCACGTAATATGCGCTTGAAACCTACCCCGTTACATCCCATTATCATCGCCAGTCCCTTCACTAAGTGGGGGCTCTATTTTATGGATTGCAACCCAACTTCAGCTGGGGGGCACCATCATATTATAGTGGTTGTTGATTATTTCACGAAATGGGCTGAGGCAATGCCTATAGTAAAATCTGACGGTGAGGCAGCCGCTCACTTTGTATTCAACCAAATCATTACTCGGTTCAGGATTCCGAAAGAGCTTGTCACTGACCATGGCTCACACTTTTAGAATCGTATGATGGAAGAGTTAGCATCCAAGTTAGGGTATAAGCAAGATCACTCCTCTTCTTATTACCCCCAAGCAAATGGACAGGTAGAGGCAATGAATAAATCACTCAAATCCATTCTCCAATGAACCGTCGCACAAAGCAAGACGAATTGGCATATTATGTTATACGCTGCTTTGTGGGCATATCGAATCACGGTTAAGACTGCCACTGGTTTCTCTCCATATTAGCTTGTACATGGAGTGGAGTCGATATTTCTGGTTGAATACGAGATTCCTTCGTTGAATCTAGTTGTGAAACTCTTACCAGACACTTCACCTTTGGAGGAGCATTTGGTTCACCTTGAGCAACTCAATGAGCAGCGTCGGAATGCCTTGGTGGCTCTAGAGGTTAATAAACGTCGCGTTAAGGTCTAGTACAATAAGTCTGTCCATCCAAGAGTGTTTAGTGAAGGAGACTTGGTCCTTTTGTGGGATCATCGAAAGAACCCTTTGGGGCAGGGAAATTTAATCCTATGTGGTGTGGTCCTTACGTGGTCAAGCGTGTATTAGAGAAGGGTTCCTATGAGTTAGTCGATTACAAAGGCACAGCTTTGGCAGAGCCTAGAAATGGGCTCTATCTCAAAAAATACTATGCATGATCATTAGCCAAGGCTGCTTGTTGTATATTATTGTACAGCTTTGCATAGTTAGGTATTTTTCTTATCGTGATCGGGTTTGTGATTAGTTTCCGTTTCTTTTGGCATATGTCAATGGAATCTTCCACCTACATAGGATTCGCGTATGGTGCAAACCATCACACTCAACACTCAACCTCTGTTGCTTGGGTGATTTATACTCCTATGGGTCAAGTACTGTCTTCAAGAGGTGTATGTCTATGGCCATCTTCCAACAATGTTGCTGAATATAGCGTCGTTATTGAGCTTCTACGGGATGCCATTTTACATGGCATTATATCTCTTGAGGTACATCTTGATTCAGAGTTAGTAGTGTCACAGCTCAATGGTTTGTACCATGTTAGAGATCCGAAGTTATTGAGAAGGTTCTTATGTGTCAGATTGTTAGAACAGCAATTTGACAATATAACATATATACACATTCCAAGAAATAATAATCAAGTTGCTGACTCATATGCTAACTACGTGTTAGATTGGAATTTATTTCATTCATAATAAATTAATCACAAACATTTTTACACATGTAAATAAATAAATCGATCACCATAAAACTTTTTTATATACATCAAAAATGTGGTAATACATAGTGTCATATACAAAAGT
>LPNX011212586.1:135500-156169 GCA_001517045.1 Pseudotsuga menziesii
TTAGGAGGCATCTGTTATAGTGGATTTCACCACTCTAGGTGAATCACACTTTGTATGGCCTTCCCATGTCCCCCTGCAGACTCCTTAGACCCCATGGACCATTTTTTGTCCTTTGATGTTTCCTTAATCATCCCTAAAAACATATGAAAAATGATATACGCGGCTTTTAAACCTATAATCATGTACATACGCGGGTTTGACCCATATAACCGCATACATTGGGATGTGTGCATAATCCAAATCCTTTTGGAGTTTTCCTTAACATGGATCCGACTCATTTGACTCCTAGCCTTCCATATGCCTTGAGATCGCTCAGATTCGACCTTTCATTATCCCTTTGAAAGCTATATAAGGAACCCCTTAGTACATTCAAGGAAAGAAGAGAGAATTGAGAGAAAAGAAACTATAGTCCATTGTTGCCGAAACTTATGCTTGAGTCTGCATCCCTTTGTCCCTTGGAGCACTTTTGTGTTCTTCCCAAGCTTGCCTTTTGCTTGTGAGCTTGCTATCGAGAGATGGAGGATTGAAGTGGTGGAGGCCCAAGTGGGGGATTTAGTTTCTCCGGTTTGCAGATGTGCCATCAGAGGTTGTATCTATCTTGTAATCTCTAATTTATATTAATAGAAATATCTTTTCCTATCCAATAATGTGTATTTGAATGAATATTTTATCCATGGGAATATGTCAAATGCTTTTACATTATTGATTATATATGCTAGAATAGATCTAACACCATGACATATAGTATGCTTGTATTGTTTACTTGTTGTTGAGGAAGTAATATATCAATTCAAGATGAAGATTGGAAAGCTCAATGGGGATCTACTTCAACCGTCCGGAATAAGGTATGAGGTCTGATCCTTTAGTGTTAGACATTTAATTTCTATTGCATATTGGAAAGGATTGATTTCTGGAGTCAAGTTGTCTGTTGTGGTACCCCAAGCCATAGGAATTTCTCTTTGTAACACCGAGAGAGAAGAGTAAAAAAAAATAGACCCCTCCCTCTTTCCCTTCTTTTACGTACCTTTTAAACTTAGCTCACTTGGTTCAAAATTGCTTTATACCTTAATAGGTCTTGAGTTCAAGTCTTATTAAGTTAACTTTTTAATACTGCATGCAATTTCTAATTTTAAGCTACTTTATTGTAAAAGTGCATCGCACTTAAATTAAAAATAAAATAAAATAAAAAGTGAGTCACTTAAGTCTTTTAGTTTATTGCCACACTATTTAAAGTAACATTATTGTAAAAGTGAAAACCACTTATTTTACAAAAGTGATTCACTTAAAGAAACTTTCTTGTAAAGTGATTGTCAAAGGTTCATCTTGGGAAGAAGGGGGTTCTTTTTTTTAGTTGGTCATTTATATATGCCATGTCACTATTGTAGACATCTTCAACTTTTTCTTTGATCAATCATAACTTCATCATACGGAATCAGTTTTTAGTGCCGTTTTTTTTTAATCCTAATTTTTTGAACTCTTTGCATCCAGACAGTTGGTTTCTATTTTTTTCAGTCATTATTTTACACTATGGCCACCCCTTGTGATATTCTACTTACCAGTTCTAATTATTTTTCGTGGAAATCTCGTATGGAGGATGTTTTACGAAGTAGGGGACTTTTTAGAATTACCTCATGGAAAGAAACAGAACCCACTAATGATGATAAGAAAATAAAATGGAAAAATAGATATGATGAAGCTCGTGGATTGATTGGGATGTCAATCTCTACTGATTTGTGATTCCACATATCTGGAATGTATGAACCTGATAAAGCCTGGGAAAAGTTGGAATCTATGTTTGGTAAACACAATGAAATTCAAGGTCATCAACTTGAGAATAAGTTGATTTCTTTAAATCCAAGTGATTTTTCATGCATTCAAGATTATTTATCTAAGTACAAAACTCTTAGACTCTTATATGAAGAATGCAAGATTAAGAGAGAAGAAAACCAATGTATTTATCATATTCGTTCCAAACTTGGACCTGCATATTCTATTTTTGTATCTACATTTTACTCCATGAAAGAATCATTGAATGAAACTAGCTATTAAGAGCCTAGTCTTGAATCCTTTTGTGATTCCTTGATTAGAGAGAAAGATAAGCCTATACATCTTGGAATAATTAGCAATGTAGATACATCTAGGAAAGCCTTATTGTCCCAACAGAAAGAAAATTCCAAGCCTCCCAAGAAACAAATTTTCGCAATAATAAGTCAAACAAGGGTCCCAAACCCTCCCAGTCAACTCCTTGTTTAAAAATGACAAAGGATCCAAGCCAAAAGGAAAGAGGACTGAGCGTCATTGTAACTATTGCAGGAAAGATAATCATGATGAATCTAAGTGTTTCAAGAAGATGGAAGCCTTGGAAGCAGCAATGAATAAGCACCACATCAGCCTAGATTTGTCTTCAGAATCTACCTCTCATGGACATTCACTTTGTGCTTCTGGTTACTCTTATATTGCATCTTCTTCTTCTACTCAAAATGAATGGCTCATTGATTTTGGAGAATCTTATCATATGGCTAAGAATCAAGCCATATTTTCTACTATACATGAATGTAACACCAAACAAATATTTGTTGGTGATGATAGATCTCTAAGTGTTGTAGGATCTGGAAAAGTTCCAATAGAAAATGGTCATTTTCGTGGTGTACTATGTGTTCCAAGAATTTCCTGCAATTTGTTGTCAGTCTATCAAATCACTCATTCTTGTGAAGGTAAAACTGTAACGTTTACACCTCACCAAGTTGTAATCAAGGATTTTAAATATCCTCAACATGTCCTAGCTATCGAAATTTTTGATGATATTACCTGGTTGTACAAATTTAACAACTTTGGGTCATCACCTTTTCCTTCAGTTTTTGTTACTCATAGTGATAACTTGAGCAAACTTTGGCATGAGCGATTTGGTCACTTAAATTATCGCTCATTGCAACAACTATGTAAAGACAATATGGTGACAGGTCTTCTGATGGTTTCTTGCAGGGGTGGTGTTTGTTCTAGTTGTGTACTCGGAAAACATCATCGGTACAGTTTTGACAAACGTGCCTCTTTGCATGCCTCGGTTCCCTTGGAGCTTGTGTGTGGTGACTTTTATGGTCCTCTTCCATCTGCTTCCTTTTCCGATTTCCAATATTTCTTAACTTTAATTGATGATTACTCCAGATGCACTTGGGTTTATTTCCTAAAACTTAAGAGCGAAGTATTTAACATGTTCTTGACCTACAAGGCCCTTGTTGAAAAATAATCTGGTCATCAAATTATTAAGTTGAGATCCAACAATGGAAGAAATAATATGTTGACAAAAATTTCACCACTTTCTGCACTGAACAATGAATCCAACAACAACACACTGTTCCATATACACCACAAAAAAATGGTGTAGTTGAACGAAAGAACCGCACTTTAAAAGAAATGGCTAATTGTATGATCCAATCTAAGGGACTTAGTCTTCAATTTTGGGTTGAAGCAATATTTTGTGCAAATTACATAATTAATCACATCCCCACTAAATATTTACAATGTATAACATTGGAAGAAGCATGGAGTAAAATTAAATCAAATGTAAGTCACTTCCGTGTGTTTGGTAGTGAAGCATGGGATCACATTCTGGATGAAAAACAGAAAGCATTGCAGCCTAAAAGTGAAAAGTGCATATTTGTTGGATATTCTGAAGATGTAAAAGGTTATAGAATTCTTCAACCATATTCTCATGATATAATCATTAGAAGAGATGTTAAATTTGATAAAAAAACTCTTGGCATGCGATCCTAACTCGGCGGTTGTGCCATCTTTGGCCTGCAAGCCTGATTCAGCGATTGTGCCTTCTTCTACTTCCAACTTCCTTGAAATATTTCCAACTCCAGTTTCTAATGATGATAGTGAGGATGAAAATCCACTTCCACCTACTCATATTCCTCCAGTTGCACCAGCACCATTGCTTCCTCGATGGGTATGTTCAACATGTGAAGGAGCTGGTGATCTTGCTGGTGATCCTAGATATCAACGTTGAACACGTTGTCAATTTCAGCGATCCTCTTCTCTTTTAACTCAGGTTTCTGAGAATCATGATCTAGAAAATTTTACAGAAGCTTCAGGAAATCCAGGTTGGGATGCAGCTATGGATGAAGAATATCATTCCTTAATGGCGAATGATACTTTGGATCTTGTACCTCTTCCAAAAGGAAGAAAACTTGTCAGATGTAAATGGGTCTACAGAACAAACTATGCATCAGATGGAAGTGTTGAAAGACTTAAGGAAAGCTTAGTTGCCAAAGTTTTTTCCCAAGTTGAAGGGATTTAATACAATGAAACCTTTGCTCTTGTCGCAAAAATGAACTCCATCCACCTTGTTATTTTCCTTGCAGCCTTACATAACTGGGAAGTCCATCAAATGGATGTCAATTCTACATTCTTACATGGTGATTTATAGGAGGAAATTTATATGGAACAACCTTCTGGATATGTTCATAATAACTCTAGCCTTGTCTGTCTCCTTAAGAAATCCTTATATGGCCTTAAGCAAGCTCCTGGAGCTTGGTATGCCAAAATGTATAGATTTCTCCTTGACACTAGATTTTCTAGATGCCATTTTGACCCCAATGTCTATACCAAGAAAGTAGGAAACCATCTCATCATTATTGTTCTTTATGTTGATGATATTATCCTTACTAGTAGTGACCCTAATCTTTTAACCCATGTGAAATCCAGTCTTAAGAAAAATTTTGAAATGTTAGACTTAGGACATTTGCATTATTTTCTTGGTCTCCAAGTCTTACAAACCAAAGAAGGAATCTTTATTTCCCAGTCTAAGTATGATTGTGACCTTATTCATCGCTTTCACATGGAAGATTGTAAACCAGCCCCTTATCCGTTCCAGTCTAGAGTCAAACTTTCTGCCACTTGTACTTCCCTTGAAGTAGATGCCACCTTGTATCGTCAGCTTGTTGGTAGTCTCTTATACTTGACTCATTCCCATCTTGACCTTTCCTTTGTTATTGGTTGTGTTTCCCATTATATGCAAACACCTCATGAATTTCACTGGAAAGCTGCAAAAAGAATACTTCGATATATTCGAGGTACAATTTAGTTTTGGATTCATTACATTACAGGGGGGACACCTTTGTTGGTTGGTTTCACTGATTCAGATTGGGTCAGTGATCCTGGTGATCCAAATTCTACCGTGGATTATGTTTTCAATATGGGATCTGGACCTCTCACTTGGGCTTGTAAGAAACAACAAGCTCTTTCTCTTTCTTCAGTAGAAGCAAAATATCGAGCCGTAGTTAATGCTAGTCAGGAATCTTTTTGGCTTCGACAGATCCTATCAGATTTTGGATTTGAGAAGAAACAACCTACTCCACTATGGTGCAACAATCAAAGTGCCATCAACCTTTCCAAATATCCATTTCTACATCAAATTAGCAAATAAATTGAGCTACATATGCACTTCATCAGAAATATTGTTCATGACTGTGTTCTTGAAGTGATCGTTTTCCCTAGTTCGATCTATGTTAGGAGTTGTGTAAATTGTCATTAAGGGGGGATGGGCTCTAATTCCTCCTTCCTTCTCCTAATAGTGTAACTTTTGTAAATTCGTCAATCCTATTCCAAGTTATTCTTAAGGGGGGATGTTAGGATATTTAGACACTTAGGAGTTAGTTAAGATCTGTTAGGTAAATTGTGTTTCTTTAGTATGCATTAGTATGCATTTGTAAATATTTAATCTGACGGTCACGATATGTTATAGACATAGAGTGATCTGATGGTTCAACTTCTCTTAGATCATACCTACCCTTGATATGTGTCTTAACACCCGATTGTTCCATGGTCTTTATTTAAAGAGCATGGAGGGTCCTTGGCTAGTTGATCGATTATGAGAAGCTCATTTGTAACTTTCTTTATTTTGCATAATAAATTGCTACAAGTAGCTATTTGGCTGGGGCCGTGGACTGTTTCCCTCTCAAGGGTTTTAACCATGTCAAAACATCAGTGCGTTGATCTGTGATCTATTTGTGTGAGTGGCTACTCTAGGTGTTCGGTCTTTTGGGAGTTCCCTATGTACCCGAACACAATATTCCCACTCCGTGTGATATCATGCTGACAAGTACCAACTATTTCTCATGGAAATGTTGTATGGAGTATTTCCTACGAAGTAGTGGACTTTACTACATTACCTTGGGAAAATAAATTAAACCCATTGATGAAGATAAGAAAATAAAATGGGCCAATAAATGTGATGAAACTTGTGGATTGATCGACATGTCAATTTCTAATGAGCTGCGATTCCACCTTCAAGGAATTGATAAACCAAATAAGGCTTGGGGAAAATTAGAAATTGTGTTTGGTAAACACATTGAGATTCGAGGTCACTGGATTGAAAATGAATTGGTAGATTTAAATAAAAGTTACTTTTCTTGCATTAAATGATATCTATCTAAATTTAAAACCCTTATAACCTTATAGGAATAATGAAAAATATATATCCCAGAAAAGAAATGTATTTAGGTTATTATTTCCAAGCTTGGTCCCTCCTATAATGTTTTTGTATCTACATTTTACTCCATGAAAGAATATCTAGAGACTAATTATGTAGAACACACTCTTGACTCTTTTTGTGATTCCTTTAATAGAGAGCAAGATAAGATCATACATCTTGGAGTAATAAGCACTGCAGATACATCTAGAAAATCCTTAGTGGCACAACATAAGAGTAAAACCAAGAATCCCAAGAAGCAACATCCTCTCAATAGTAAGAAAAAAATGGTTCCAAACCCTATCAACTATCTCATCCTTCCAATGATGTCAAAGGAACCAAATCAAAAGGTAATAAGACTAAGCATCATTGATATTTTTGCAGGAAACATGGTCATGTGTATTCTAAGTGTTTCAAGGAGATGAAGTCATGGAAGAAGCAATGAAGAAGAACACCATCAACCTTGATTGATCTTTTGAATATACAACACATGGATATGCACTTTGTGCTTCTGATTTCTCCTTCAACGTGTCTTCTTCCTATTCTTCAAATGAGAAGCTCAAAATGAATGGAACACCAAACAAATATTTGTTGGTGATGGTAGATCTCTTAATAATAGAGGATTTGGAATAGTTTAGGTAAATGATGATCAGTTAATTGACCAAGAATTTCCCACATTGTTGCTAGTCCATCAAATCACTCATTCTGGTGAAGGTAAGACAATAGAGATTACACATCACCATGTTATAATTAAGGATTTCAAAGACCTTAAGCATGTATTGGATACTCAAATTATTAATGATATTACCAGGTTTTATAGATTCAACTTTGGGTCATTACATTTTCCTTTATTTTTTATTGCTCATAGAAATAACTTTAGCAAACTTTGCCATGAGTAATTTGGTCATTTTAACTATCACTCATTGTAACAATTATGAACCAAAAAATGGTGATTGGTATTCCTCTCGTCTCTTGTAGAGATTATGTTTGTCTTGGGTGTGTTCTCAGCAAACATAATCAGGACAATTTTGAAAAAGATGCCTCTTGGCATGCCTTGGCCCCTTGTAGTTTGTCCACATTGATTTGTGTGGTTTTCTTATTTCTCTAAATTCAAGTATATCATAAATTTCCTTGATGACTTCTCCAAACACACTTGGGTTTACTTCTTAAAACTAAAGAGTGAATTTTTTGACAAGTTTGTTTTCCTACAAGACCCTTGTAGAGAAAGAATATAGACATCAAATGCACAAGTTAAGAATAGATAATGGAGGAAAATATGTAAGCAATCATAATTTACAAGTTATTGCAGTACACAGAGAATTCAAATGCAACATAATGTTCCTTACACACCACAACAGAATGGTGTTTTTGAGAGAAAGAATAACATTAAAAGAAATGGTAATTCTATGCTCCAAGCTAAGCGATTAATCCTTAAATATTGGGTTGAAGCCATTAACTATTCCAATTACATAGTTTAGCGCACTCCCACCAAAGCTCTAGAATATATAACATTGAAATAAGCATCGAGTAACATTAATCTAAATTTCATCCACTTCAATGTATTTGGTGATGAAGAATGGGCTCACATTCCTGATGAAAAACAAAAAGTGTTGCAGCCTAAGAGTGAAAAGTACAAATTGTTGGATATTGTGAATATGTAACAAGTTATACACTTCTTCAACCACATTCCAATGCTATAATTATTAAAAAACATGTTAAATTTGATGAAAATATCTCATCCTAGAATCCTAATTCAACATTTATGGCATCTATGGCCTCGGATCCATCTTCGGTGCTTGTGCCATCTTTTACTCCCAAGTTCCTTGATAGTGTTCCTACTCCAAATTATTTTTCTCAAGATGACTGTGAGAATGAAAATCCACCTCCCACTCTTCATTTTCCTTCGATTTCACTAGCATAAACACCTTCTCGATGGGTTAGTACAACATAAAAAGCAGTTGGTCATCTTGTCAGTGATCCTAGAGATCAGCTTCAAACATGTTCATAGTTTCAGCAAGCCTCTTCTCTTTTGGCTCAAGTTTCATAGAATCATGATCTAGAGACATCTGCAGAAGCTTCAAGACATACAAATTGGGATGTAGATATGGATGAAGAATATCACTCCTTAATGGTGAACGATACTTGGGATATTATACCTCTTCCAAAAGGAGGAAAACTTGTCATATGTAAATGGGTCTATAGAACTAAGTATGCATCATATGGCATTATTGAAATACTTAAGGTAAGGTTAGTTTCCAACTTGGAATTTCCCAATTAGAAGTAATTGACTACAATGAAACCTTTTCTCATGTTGAAAAAATGAACTCCATATTCCTTGTTATTTCCCTTGTCGCTTCATATAAATGGGATCCCATCAAATGGATGGAAAATATTCATTATTGAATGGGTATTTTCAAGAATAATTTCTCATGGTGAAACCGCCTAGCTATGATTAGAATGAATCTATCCTTGTGTGTCTCCTTAATAAACTTCTAATATATGGAATTAAGCAATATCCTCGAGTTTGGTATGCCAAAATGGATAGTTGTCTCCTTGACATTGTTTTTTCTAGATGTTATTCTGGCCTTAATGTCTATATTAAGAAAGTAGGGATCCATCTCATCATCCTTGTTATTTATATTGATGACCTTATTCTTACTGGTAGTGACTATAACCTTTTAACCCATGTGAAATCTATATTTAAGAAGAAATTTGAAATGACAGACTTGAGGCATTTGCACTATTTTATTGGCCTCTAAGTCCTGCAAAACAAACAAGGAATATTCTTTCTCACTCTAAGTATTCTTGTGATATTCTTCGTCACTTTCACATGGAATATTGTAAACCAACCCCATCTCCCTTCCAGTCTGGATTCAAACTTTCGGCCACTTGCACTTTAATCGAAGTAGATGACACCATGTATCGTCTGCTAGTTGGAAGTCTCTTATACTTGATTCATACCCATCCTAATATTTACTTTGATGCTGGTATTATTTTCTAATAAATGAAAACACCCCATGAAAGCCATTGGAAAGCATAAAAATGATGCTTCAATATATATGTGGTATAGTTCAGTTTGGGATTCATTACTGTTCAGGGAGGAATCCTTTGTTATGTTCAGTGACCTTGATGATTGAAATTATAATGCATGTTATGTTTTCAGTCTTGTTTCTAGACCAGTAAATTTGGCTTATAAGAAACAACAAGCTCTTGTTTTATATTCAGTAGAAGAAGAGTATTTAACCACAGTTAATGCAAGACATAAATCCTTGTGGATTTAACAAATCCTTTCATAGGTTGGATTTGAGAAACAACATCCAAATACTCTTTGGTGTGACAATTAGAGTGATATCAAGATCACTAAATATCCATTTCAACATCAGCACAACAAACACATTGAGATATATATGCACTTCATCAAAAAGTTTGTTCATGATTGCTTCTCGAAGCACTCTTTTAGACTACAAATGATCAAGTTGTAGATAGCTTCAAAAAGTCTCATATAGAAGCAATTTTTTCTAAACTTCGATCTATGTTAGGAGTTTAGGAATTTGTCATTAAGGAGGGATAGGCTCTAATGCCTCCTTCCTTATCTTATAGTGTCACTTTTGTAAATTATTCAATCAGACCCCATGTTCTAACTAAGGTATGTTAGGATATTAAGAGACTTAGGAGTTAGTTAAGATCATCTTGGTGTTGTAAAGGAAAATTTCCTATGGCTAGGGCTTAAGAGGCCATCAACATACTGGGGTTGAAAGAGAGATGCATATGGTTTTGCAAGTAAATACAAGCAAGATTCAGATATTAGAATGGTTCATACCTTAACCAAACGAAGATTAATCCAAGCAGCCCTTCAATCCTCTTCTTGCTTCTCTTGTTCCAAGAGACCTGCAAAACAAATTATACCTTCCTCAAACCAATATGACCACATATAAAGAAATTATAATCAAATAAACATGAAATAATAATATGATTAACATCATGATATGATCATAAACTGAGATTCAATCACACATTGAACAATTATTTGGGAAGAAGAAGAACATCACATATTTATTAATCTTGAAAACAAGTACAAATATACCTTCTCTTCAAGTTGGGAACTTCATGAAACCTTGGTTTGGTTCTGCTGCTTCTCTTCTCCAAGGAACTTAGCCTCCAATCTCTGCAACATAAGGAGAATGCTTCTAGGGAAAAGGTGTGGGAAAAGAGAGTCCCAATTCCTCCAGCATGACAATGCAAAAGTTCAAATCCCCTCGCATGGACCTCCCTACCTATATTTATATGCTTCTGAAGAGATAGGTTCGGAGACAAATTAGTTACAACTGAAGGAGTTAGTTGCATAACTAACCAAACTACCCAAAATTTGAAAAACGTATTTTTGACATGAATACGTAGGTTGCAGAGACATCAGTCGCGTATGCTGTAGGTATATGTGGGTTGCAATGAAAATATTCATGTATTTAGGGCATATGCGAGTATTATATATAGAAAGTCACGTACCATATGTGGGTTTCCTTAAGGCAACTCGTGTATACATCAAAAAATCTCATGTTTAGGGTACTTATAGGAATTTTCAGACTTTGGTGTCTTCTGAAAAGTTTTAGCTCATTAAAATAACTTTCCAATGGTGTAGAGATGAGGTCAAACAGAGTTAAATAACTCAAGATATGTGTCCTCCAAGTTAGGTGTTTTTTCAGTGACTTTCATGAAGTGTCGTCATGGAAGTGTCGACATGCGACGAAATCATGGAAAGTGGTCATAGGCAGAGATGTGTCATTTTGAGCTATAACACTTGGTATCATGTATCTTTAGGTAAAGTGTGTTTTTTTAGTATGCATTTATACATATGTAATCCAACAATCATGATATGTTCTAACCATAGAGTAATCCAATGATTCACCCTTGTTGAGTCAATCTTAATGGCCATTGATTCATGACTTATCACCCAATTGTCCCACGGTCTCTATTTAAAGAACATGAAGGTTCATTTTCCTAATGATCAATTGTGAGGAACTCTTTGTAACATTTATTTTCTTTTGCATACTATATTTCCTCGCGTAGCTATTTTGTTGGGGTCATGGATTGTTTCCTTCTTCGATGGTTTTAACCACGTAAAAACATATGTGTGTTGATATGTGATATGTTTGTGCAAGAATTTTTTGAAGGTGTTTGACCTTCTAGAAATAACCTATGTTAGTTGAACACATTCGTGATGTAACCTAATCAATTGATGCCTCATGGGAACTCACATGATCCCTTCATCAACATATTTACAAGCATCCTCTTGTCATTATATTTTTCACAGGGTTTCATATTATAAATAGTTGCATCATCAACATCTTCAACCATGCCCTCAACCATTCTTGTTTGTATAACAAGTTGGAAACAACATTAGTTATTATGCGATTCTCATTTCATATACCATAATACCATTCAAATTTAATACACAATCATTGTATCTACTAACATGTATATGCACTCTACCACATAGTATTCCTTTATATGTGTGTTAGTGCAAATGTATTCCAACTATTTTGTTCTCTTGGATTTATCAGCACTCCCATGACGTAACTATCCACACATAACAACTTTCTCAATCAGGAAAAAATAATAGAACAATAAGAGAGGAGTAAGGAAAATTTATAACCTGGAATTCATAACATAATTGATTTACTAAATATACTTTCTTTCATTCACACAATACATCATTAATTGTGATACTCTCACTTAAGTAGCATCACTTAGTTCATGCACATAAGTTGTGCATGCTACTTTAAATGCATAAAACTCTATATCAAAACAAAATAGAGTTGTTAGGGTGAAAAACTATCTCATTTCTATATATGCCTTGTTGGCCACATGCATTATTTAATACTATAACCAATTCTTAGCATCATTTAGCTTTCTTTTATACCTTGAGCTACCTCTGCATTCTACCCCTTTTAAAGTTTTGGCTCCAATTTACTTGAGCATTTCCAGCCAAACCCAACTTGGAATTTACTCTCTTAGAGATACCTTTAAGTCTTATCCAACTGTGGAATTATTTTGTTTTCCATTGGATCATTTCCAACCAAGATCCAATATGATTCTCATCAATTGGTATTAACTACTGAGTAGTTCAAATTCAAACATTTTCTAATCAATCCTTTCATTACCTATCTTTAAGTGTGCACATTGTCATAATATGCAACCTTTATTACTTGGTTGACTTCTTTGATACAATTAACATACTAAGACAATAAATATATCTCACAAATTCCATTAAAACGAATATATTCATCATATCAATCATATGAAAATCATATTTATTAAAAAATATTCATCATCAAGGAGATTTAATGAATGAGAATTGGTTGAGTTCAAATCCAACTCTCTCATAGTAATAAATTCGAATATGATCAAGCATTATCAAAATTATCATTTTAACTATTTAACAATGATCTTCTCTTCTCATGGGATTTCTTCCATTACCTATATTCGAAATTATTTTTCCGTATAATCATCCCACTCAACAAAGTCATAAATATCATTAGTTTCGTAGAAACACTTGCAAATTAAAACATCTACAACATTTTAGAGAAAATAAAAAGTTAAAATGATATTGTTAGAGATAGATGGGTATCTCAGGATGTCCTCCATGTGAATATGCCTAGCATGGAGGTACATTGTCTGCGTAGGAAGTAGTATGGTGTGTGAGAGAAATTATACAATGGTTATGGATTCGGTGATTGAATACATGCATAGGTTCAATGACTTCTTCCGATTGGATGTGAGGAGTGCAGTGGTGCACCAGTTTTTGAGGATGTTGGGTGATATGCATGATGCATGTGCATGGGAGATGATTGTTGATATGCATGGAGGTTGCATGAGCATGGAGGTTGCATGTGCATGAATTTTGTGTTGCACCTAAAGTATCCACTAATTCTTGAGCACCCTTCAAAGCACCTAGTCACGGATTCTTATGGTGAATTTTTCCCACTCTTGAGTAGGTTGACACACTTTTTACCTTATGACAGAGTGTCAGTGTCTGTTTCCCATTGACATCAGGTGTCGTCAATGCCTTTACCCTATTCACAAGGAGTGTTGGTGCCTTTACCCTCTGTACGAGAAGCATTGACAGAGATAAAATGGGGAAAAGGGAATATTCGAGAAACTTCCATACGAAATCCCTCATGGAGGTGGTTCCTATTAGCTAAGGAGAGGTGGAACTCGACCTCTTCACCAATAGGGATAATCCCCTATCCTTTTCCTAAAGAATCTCATCTCATGTGGACCTTCCTTGGCCTATAAAAGAAGCCTTCATGGAGGGAGTGAGGAGAGACCAAGAAGAGCATCCTTATGTTGTTGGATTAAAGTATGGTATAGAGGAAAGGTTGAGTGAGTTTGTGTGTAAAGAGATTTGTGTGAGTGAGGAGTGTTGTAAGACCATTGTGGAAGACAAAGCTAGTAACATCAAGGATTTGGTTGTAGCTTTACCTTCTTATTTGATTAATACAAAAGTGTTCCCATTTCCCATATTTGATTTGTGTTAATATCAAACAATTATTGTTAGATTCCTTGAGCACTAGCATAGATTTTTAATTTATCATGTTACTTTCATCTTGTTGTCTTGTTTTCTAATGCTTTTTTGCAGGTACCGTAGATTGCATGAAGAGCACTGAAACTAAGACTTTAAGCATTTAGATCTAAGGTATAAGAGTGACTTTATTAAATTAGATTAACCATGTAGGGAAAGGATATATTGATGTGGTTTTTTGTTCTATGCTTGCACCATACAGGGTATAGGAACAAGCGGTATCTGCACCAATTGCAAAATTCCTACTAACAAAATTGGCGACCATACTGGGGATAGCTTCATCTAGTCAAATCTAGGACAAATCGAGTCAGATCTGGGGCAGATCTAGTTATATCTACAACCTTTGGAAACATTCCCACTTGTACAATTTTCTTTCTCTTTCTTAACTCACTTGGATTATTAAGGTGAGTGATCCACCTTATTTTTTCATCAATTTTCCTCTGTTTGAAGCAAGGTATTTTTTAAGGATTCTAATGTTATACTTAAGTATAGTATTCTAGGTGATTGTTTTGGATTGAAAAAAAACATGTTTATAGATAGGTAGGCGAATATTAAATATTAAACATAAAATAAACACTGAAATGTGTAAATTTTGGTGAATATTATGATAAAAAAAAACATATTTTTATGTAAATATAGGCAATAATAGACACTAAAAATGACCAAATAGAAATTTTTTTTTTTTACCCAAAAAATAGCCAATTGGAAAAATTTCGCCCCTAAAAATTACCCTGGCTTGAAGTTGTCATCACTTATGTATCAGTCCATCTCATTCCTTTTGGTTTCTTTGCAGGTGATTAGCCTTTTTCCATCTGTGGATCTATCGATGCATCTGGGCAGATTTAACAGAACGTTTTCCTCTCTGGCGCCTATTGCACCCTGGCACTAAGCACCAATAACGCCTTCATCCCTATGACACAGAGTGCCGCTAGTGCCTCTACTCAGTGAGCACAGTGGTTCATCCACATGATGGCACTCTGGTGCATCCATACACAATGCGTCGAGGTAAGTTCAATACTACCTTTTAGCACATGTTTTCACATGTTTTACTTCTATGAGGTTTTTTTTATTTTCTTGTTGTTTTCTTACTAGATCTGAGAGTTTGCTAGCCTAATCTAGCCTTTTGAGTTTAGATTTAAGATTTTTTCAATAAGGTATTTATACTAAAAAGGAATTTTGTATGATTTACAGTTTTGGATGCATGACTTGCTTACTCCAATCTCTGAAAAGTTTTTTGTGAAAAAGAATATATGTAGCCTCTTTGAAATTAGTTCATTTCGATTGTTTTATGTTCTTTCTTTCTTGAAATCATACTGAAAAATACAAAAAGAAGTTATCTAGCTTGTTGTGTGTGCATGAGTACTTAGGAAAAAATTTCTTTATGAGTACTTAGGAAAATATTTCTTTATGAGTGCTTAGGAAAATTTTATTCCTGGTTTGCATGAGTGCTTAGGAAAGTAGATCTTTAAGAGTTTGATTGAGAAATATTAGCTTTTAATAGACATTAGAGGGTCTCATTCCTTTTTCCTTTCAGAGATTAGATAGTCTTAATGGTGAAAAGCTTGTGTGTTTAAAAAATTGTCATAGATATTGAATTTTGATTTGTTGAAAGTACCATGGCATCTTGTTTTTGAAAGAAAAATATTTCTCCCCTACTCTAGTTATCTTTCATCGAAGAGAAAGCCTTGCATGAAATACAGATTTTAAATTTGCATCTTGATATACACATCACAAGAATTCACTAACCATCAAGATAAAATCAACAATAGCTAAGGTTAAAAAAATTTAGTAATTTGAGTGATATGATAGAGATGTGTTCCAACGTCTTAAAACATATGTCGTTTCATGCCTGCACTGCATCTTTGGGGCTGTGCAGTTCTTCCACGTACCGTCGGTATACCAAATGGAATTTCACGTACCCTTGAGATATATAGAAAGTTACTCCATGTACTCGATTGTATATCTGAAGGCCCCTTTCGTACAATTTTCCATTAGACAGCACTAATACAGATTTGAGCTCCCACGTACCTTGAGTATACAGGGAGACCCCTCTAGAATAACTTAAACAACAGAAAAAAATCCTTTTAGTCATCTTGTTGGAGCAATACACCAAGAACAACACTCGGGGAGATACTACGCATGTGTTGTCTAGGTAGTCGGGTGTTCAGGAAATGGTACAATCACAATCCTCCTTGTCGCGTTTTACTGTTGGACCCTGCAGTATATTGTGAGTTGTGACAACTTGAAAATCCTAGTGAGGAACAGGATATCATAAGCCCGTCCTGACATTTAAGTTTGCTTGTGTCCTTAGCTTGCATAGGTTTGTTTGTGTGTTTTTTCTTCTTTGACCAGAAATCTAGAGTAGAAAGCCTCAGCCAATACCCTGGCTAATATACCTGCAAGGAGTTTTTGTAGGTTGCAAGGTTTACCACCTAACTCTCCTCCTGTCGTGGAAGGAAACAAAGGTGAAACCATGGATCAACCAGCTTCCGTTGATTCTCAAGTAGAAGTTCTTCCAGTTACTAAAACTAGGGAATAATTTTCTTCTTATGACAATCCTTTGGTCCAAAAGACTCCTATAGCTGATAAAACCTTTCATTTTCCAACGTAAGGTCAACCCGGTTCATTGGATTGGGTATTCAATCACCCATCAGATGACATTGTAGGGACAGTATTTTGTTCAAATGATCCTTTCTGGAGAACTTCCCTAGGGAAATCCATTTCTAAATATGGCACTACTGCAACTAAACCAAATCCCTTCATACTTACTCCTTTGAGGCAAGCCCTTAGAGATGCTCCATCAAATGCAGAATTATTCCATAAATCTATCGAGTGTATACACAATATGGGATAAAATTTAAGAAGGATAATTTTTTCTCTTCTTCCTGAGCTTTCAGGAAAAAACCCACCTGGATATCATGCCCTTTCATCATCCCAAGTAGCTCTTGTCTTAAGGTCACCAACCCAAAACATGGTTACTCAAGATCCAGGTCAAACCTCCACCCCTATCCCACCTAGTCAAAACACTCCATCAGTTTCTACTCCTACAATAGTTTCTACACCTCAGGGGCATTCCCCAACCCAATTTGATTTACTTACTGGGGGAACCATTTCTAGCATGGGGAATAATATACTGATGGGACCACCAGTAGTAAATACTCATCCTGTTAAGACCAACACAGTTGTACCCTCTTCCATTTAGGTTGGACCTTCATTGGTCCAACCCATCATTAGTCTTCTTTATTGGGGATATACTTGCCCTGGGAATCAACCACCTACAATTCATCAAGTTTATCAACCAGCACCATCGAGGGTTGTTTATCCTGGAATGGCTTAACCCAAGAATGCTTAATTCCCTTGGGTGCATTCTAATTTTTCTAATGTCTCATCCTATGGAGGAGCTTTTGTAAACATTGTTGGAGGTTTTGGAGCTCCACCTGGAGGTACTCCTCTAGGAGGACCACCTAGAGTTCCTGGAGAACCTGGAGGACCACCTCCTGGGGGTCCACCACCTGGACATCTACCATCTAGAGGTCCACCACCTAGCGGTCCACCACCTGGAGGCCCGCCACTTGGAGGTCCACAACCTGGAAGCCAACAACCTAGAGTCCCACCACCTAGAGTTCCACCTCCTGGAGGCCCACCACCTATAGGCTCAGCCCCCAGAGGCCAACCTCCCTCGAGTGGTCCACCACCTGGCAGGACCTCTAGTGGTTCTTTTGGTAATCAACCACCTAACCAACTAGTTATGGGGACATCATCTATCCCCATTTATTAATATTCCTATGGTCCTACTGGTCCATAGATGCCATACCAGTATTACCAATATCCTCAACCTAATCAACAATTTCAATTTATGGTTACGTTAGATCTTTCATATTTTTCTAGATTGATCAAAAATCTGATACACCATGGGTTATATTTTATCATTCAAGATAGCATTATGATCTTAGGATCTTTAACTGATAGAATAACATGCATAGCAATAAACACAAGATACAAGAGACACAAATAATTATCCTCAGGGAAACCATAAAGGAGAAAACCCCACAAATTCCTCAGAGATAGAATCAGCACCAAAAGTAAAACCCAAAAACATAAAGATGATCTCCTGACAGCAGTATTCTCTCTCTTGTCCCAGCAACTTCTCCTCTCACTCATGCACCCCAATGAGTGAGTGTGTGTATGATAAATAGAGAGGATCACTCTCTATTTATATTCTTTCATTCACTTGAAACCCACTCCAACATGTCGGCCTCACTTAACAATTACTTACTAGAGCCAGCATCTCTAGGAGTGTCTAATAACCATAGTGCCCCACAACTTTTGGGGACTTTGCCTCCTTCGACCAACAAGGAGGGTTATCCTTAACACAATGGTGGGGACTATTTCCCTGACTTATAATGACTCACCTAGGGTCAACTTCTTTAGGATAGTCTAATAACCCAAGGGCCCCACAACTGTTGGGACTTTAACCATTGACCAATAGGAGGGTTACCCACAATGACTTGACATGACTTGTTTACATTATAGAACCTCCCGATTGGAACATCGAGGAATGACATGACTCAAATACATTACAGACACATCCCAAAATAAACATTGGGGTACAATACATAAGATATACGGATGAATACATTCTGAAGTTACAAATACATCAACACTCCCTCTTAACTAGGAAGGTATTCTCTCAACACAATTTATCAGCACAAGTATTCTTCTCTGTATCATCTAGATCATCATTGAGTTCTCGTCATCTTCATATTTAAGTCATCTTCATCTGGATCTGGATCATCACTCGATCTGGATCATCATCACTGGATCTATATCATCACTCGATCTGGATCATCACCACAGGTGCTATCTCATGATTCTTCTCATCACAAAAATTTCTATTGACCCATCCCTTTTTCATGTTGGGTGTAGGCCTAGCCTCCATTTAGGTCTTCTTCAACACTTATATCTGACCCTAAGTCATAATGACCCATCCAGCACTTACATCTAACCTTGACTCGTCAGAAAGGCATGCCCAGCACTCACATCTGACCATGAGAGGAACTTAATCCCCTCACCATGTCAGAATGGCCCAGCCCTTATATCTGACCATGGAAGGAACCTCATCCTCTCACCATGTAGAAATGGCCCAGCCCTTACATCTGACCTACTCATTAGAATGGCCCAGCCCTTGCATCTGACCTACTCGTCAGAATGGCCCAGCCCTTAGATCTGACCTACTCGTCAAAATGGCCCAGCCCTTGCATCTGACCTACTAGCCAAAATGGACTAGCCCTTACATCTGACCTACTTGTTAGAATGGCCCTACACTCACATTTGATCATGTGACAACACATCCCACAGTCATATCAGAATGGCCCCCAATCCCAGACTAAGCTTTCTTGGTAACTGACTAGGTGCCCCCATTCTCCCAGAGAATGGCATCAACCCTTATATCTGATCAAGTGGGAACCAATCCCTCAATCACATCAAAATGGCCATGTGCTCACATATGATCATGTAATACTACATCTTACAGTCGTATCAGAAAGGCCCTCAGTCCCAGATCAAGTATTCCTGGTAACTGACCAAGCACCTCCATTCCAATAATGGCAACAACCCTTATATATGATCATGTGGAAACCAATCCTACAATCATATCAAAATAGCTCGGCACTCATATCTAACATGGAAGGAACCAATCCTCTCACCATGACAGAATGGCTTAGCCCTTACATCTAACCATGGAAGGAACTTAATCCTCTCACCATGTCAGAATGGCTCACGAAATCATCTCTTCCCCTTGGAAGGAACCTCGATCTGGAGAACACCAAGCTTCTCCCTGAAGTACTCAAACTTCACTCCGACCAATGGCTTCATCAACACATCAGCTATATATTCATCCATCACAACACACTGGAGCTTCACTGCTCCCCTCTGCACCATATCCCTGATATAGTGATACTTGATCTCGATATGCTTCAACTTGTCATGGAACACCGAGTTCTCTGACAAATTCACACAACTTTGGTTGTCACAATATATACAAGTAGCATCTAACTGGAGATCAAATAAATCAGACAGTAGCTTCCTCAGGCATACTGCCTCACAACTAGTTGAACAAGCTGTGACATAATCTACTTCAGCTATACTCAGTGCCACACAAGATTGCTTCCTGCTAAACCAAGAGATCACACCTGATCCCATACTAAAGAAACACCTTCAAGTGCTCTTCATATCGATGGCACTACCTGCCCAATCTAAATCAACATAACCTTGCAAGTTAATCTTCTGACTCACCTCATACTTGAGCCCATAATCAACTGTACCCTTCAAGTACCTCACTGCATGCTTTGCAACAATCAGGTGAACATGTCTCAATGTGTTCACAGCAAAGCAAGTATCTAGTCTCGTATCCGTCAAGTACATCAAGGAAAAAATCATCTGAAGATACATCATGGCATCAACCGACTCTGATGAAGAAACACTCAATAGCTTCAAGTTCGATTCCATAGGTGTGGTCATCATTAGAGGAAATTTGGGGTCTAAAATGGGCCTTATAAGAAAACGTGCCAAAATAAGTTTTTGTGGGTTGGAATTCAAGAACCAATAGAATTTCAATAA
>LPNX011212586.1:156481-180582 GCA_001517045.1 Pseudotsuga menziesii
AGTCCATCATCCTGAACCTATTCAGGATCTCTACTGCATACTTCCCTTTTCCACACCTCCATGCCTATAACGTAGTGCATCGACACATAACAAGAGCATCACTGCTCTTCCGCCTTCAACCTTGAAGCAAAGGTTGGAATCCACTTTACTCTTAGTAAAGCCTAGAGTCATCAGTAATCTATCCATCCTATCTTACCATGTCGAACCTCAGGATCTTCTGCAGTCACTCCCTCTGAAGCATCATACTCCCTCTGTCTTCTATAATCTATGCACTGAAACATTCTGTACTGGAGTGACAAGTAGCTTCCTCTTCTACTAATATTCTATGTATCCATCTAGGGTCACTAGATACCAAGATCCTCTATCTTTGAAAGCATTCTTGCACTCATCTGTGATCTTGTCATCCTCTATAGGATTTCATCTTCAACCTTGTAGCAAAGTTTAAGATCTTCATCAAGATCATCATGTATGTGTTGTCCCATGGGTATCTTCTGAGGTCATACAAGGCCTTCTTTCATTTGCACACATGATTCTACTTGTCATGTGACTTCACTTCCAGTGGCTGCAATTGTATTCTATGTCTTCTTTTCATGAGAAGCCTCATGCTATGAATCTTTCCTTGTATCCCACGATGTTTCCATCTACTGTATGATGGAACTACGAACTTCCCTTCATGTATCGATACTGCATCCTAGACATCATTCTTCTTGAACTGGTCTTCCCTTTCTTCTTGGTTACGTCTTCATAGCTGGAAGGTTCTGCATCAATGATGTTGCTGCATTTGTCATATTATTCTTCATCTTGAACTGTCGTCACTTGTTCTTCGGAACAAGTCTCATTCTTCTTTGCCTGTAGACGATTATGTATGCGATCTTTTCTACAAGTCAAATGCATTTGTATTATTAGAAACATTTCATAAGGAATATTCATACTGGAAAATTCTTATGCATAAATATATATCATGCAACTACTTTAGCGAATACAACATTCATCCATATCTCACAGAAACTTTCTAGATGCCTTCCGTCTCTACCAAGACAACATTGAGATTGTGCACTAATCCAATATGTCAGCAAAGAGGTTTCATTCTAGATAAGCAACAATGGAGATTTGTATAGCACCATGAGCTACTTACCCATCACATGCATATTAGTAGTATACTGTCATTAATGCAAACATTCTATCATGGATACTGTTGATGTATTTGTAACTTCGAAATGTATTCATCTATGTATCTTATGTCTTGTAACCCGATGTTTATTCCGGGATGTATCTATTATGTAATTGAGTCATGTTGTCATACCCCGATGTTTATTCTGGGATGTATATATTATGTAATTGAGTCATGTTGTCATGCCCCGATGTTCCGATCGGGAGGATCTATAATGTAAACAACTCCTATCAAGTCATTGAGGGTAACCCTCCGATTGTCTAAGGGTTAAAGTCCCTGCAATTTCGGGGCACTAGGGTTATTAGACTCTCCTAGTAGAGGTCGGCCCTGGTAGGGTTTTAGTCATGTCAGGATTAGTATAAATAGAGAACTGGAGCCTCTATTTATCACACAACTCATACACACTCAAGTGTAGTGCATAGTTGAGGAAGGAGAAGACACTAGGGCTAGTCAAGAAGAAGATTACTATTGGCGGGAGATCACTTACTGTTTTGAGCTTTTACTGTTTTGGTGCTGATTCTATCTCTAAGGAAGTTGCGTGGTTTTCTCCATTTATGGTTTCCCCGAGGAAAAACATTGTATTCATTGTCTCTTGTGTTTGATTTCTGTACTTGTTATTCTCTCAGTTAAAGATCCTAATAATGCTAGCTTAATGTTGAAAAACTAACATGGTATCAGAGCTAACCTGAGAAGAAGACATTGTGCAGCTGCGGGAACTAGGGCTTCCTAGTTTGTGGATCTTCCTCCATAGATTTTCAGCAAAAGTAAGGTGGAATAACTCTCCTCCTTAGGGCGCATCTTTATGTAGAAGCAGAATCCAATTCTGAGGTTTTTCAGTTTTGGACCCGACACTGCAACCAAAAATTAGGGCTTTTCACAGAAGAGGAATTTTTCACTGAGCCTAGGCCTGGATTGATCTCCTCCCCAAAATCAAAGTTAGGGATAAATTTCTAGGCATTTGGGTGGATAGATCTCTGGAAAAGGAAAACCCTAATCTGCTCCTGAACCAGCTCTACAGGATTTCAGCTCAAGTTTCAGATCCGACATCTTGACCTGGTAAGATATAAAATCTTTTGTATTTCCATTTGAGGTTCTTAGTTTAAGATGTCTCATCATACCAAGCTTGATGAAAAGCTTGAGGGAGCTGATAACTTCTGAGCCTAGAAGTATAGGATCTCCCTAGTCCTGGAAGAGAATGAATTAGAATCCTACATCCAAGAGGAGGTTCCAGTTCCAGAGGGAGATGAGGCAAAGGCCTTACATAAGAAGAAGATGGTTATGGAAAAGAGGATCATTGCTGATTCTATCAAGGATCACCTTATCCCACAGGTGTCCTCTCTCAAGACACCTAAAGCTATGTTTGATGCCCTAACCAAATTGTTTGAAGGGAAGAACATAAACTGGAAGATGACTCTGAGGAATCAACTAAAGAATGTGAAGATTCAGAATGCAGAGACCATCTAGTCTTACTTCACAAGGGTTTCTCAGATCAAGGAACAATTAGAATTTGTAGATGAAGAAGTGGAGAATGCAGATATTGTGATGAAAACTCTGAATGGCCTTCCTAGGTCATGGGATTCATTCATCCAAGGAATCTGTGCTAGAAAGAAGTTAGTCAAATTCAGCAGACTATGGGAAGAATGTTCTCAATAAGAAGCACGGATAGTAGCCCGAGAAGAGAAGATGGGAAGTGAAGATCAAGCTCTCACAGTTCACTTCAAGAAAGGTAGAAGAAGTAATCATCACTCCAAAGGTAAGAATCCTCATCATAGAGATAACAATAAAAAGAACCTATCTAGATCAAGATGTTATACATGTAATGAGATAGGGAACTTTGCAAAAGATTGTCCTAAGAACAAGGACCACTCTCATAAGAAGAAGGGGAACAAAAGAAGACATCATGCTCATGCTGCAAAGGATGATGAACCATCCAAGAAGAGATCCAGATATGAAAGTGAAGATTCTTCAAGTAAGGATGAATATGTTTTGATTTTCGCTCTCACAGGTAACATTACTCATGGTAGTGATGATTGGCTTATAGACAGTGGGGCTTCCAAACATATGAATGGATTCAAGGAATCCTTTGTGAGACTGTCAGAACATGAATCACCTCACAAGGTGAAGCTAGGAGATGACTACCAATATCCAATAAAAGTTAGTGGGGAATCTTCATATAAACTAGACTCTGGTAATTCTCTAACAATGAAATAAGTATTGTTTGTGCCAGGACTCAAGAAGAACCTTCTCTCCATATCAGCATTGGATGCAAAAGGAATGAGGGTTGCATTCATAGATGGTCAAGTCATCATGTGGCCAAGAGGAAAGACTATCGATGATGCAGTGGTGATTGGAGAACAAGAAGGAGATTTGTACAAGCTGAAGGGCCATCCAGAACAAGCCTTGGTCCATGACATAGTAGAGACAAATGAGCTTTGGCATATAAGGCTTGCACATGTGCATTACAGAGCACTACCTATTGCAAGAAAAGCTGTTGAAGGTCTTCCAGAATTCCAAGCAAAACATGATGGGGTCTACAAAGGATGTGTGAAAGGAAATCATACAAAGAAGACATTTCCCAGCAGCGAAAGCAAAGCCAAGGGCATACTAGAAATCATCCTCTCCGATGTATGCGGTCCGATGTCATCAAACTCACTAAGCGGGTATGCATACTATGTTTCTTTTATTGATGGATTTTCTAGAAAGACATGGGTTTACTTCATGAAGAACAAAGACGAAGTATTCAGCAAATTCAAGGAATTCAAAGCCTTGATTGAGAACCACTCTGAAAAGAAGATCAAGACTTTTTGATCAGATAATGGTGGAGAATTCACTTTGAATGAATTCAAAGAGATATGCAAAGAATCATGGATTAAGAGGGAGTTGTCCACTCCTTAGAATCCACAACAGAATGGGATTGTGGAACGGAAGAACAAAACTATTATGGAAGCTGCAAGAGCCATGCTTCATGATCAAGATCTTCCTATACATCTTTGGGTGAAAGATGCCAAAACAGCGGTGTATGTACAGAACCGTACTCCACATAGAGTACTCGAGAACAAAACTCCTAAATAAGTCTTCTTTGGAAAGAAACTAGAAGTCAGCCATATCAGAATATTCGGCTGCCATATATACATACACATTCCAAAAGAGAAAAGAACAAAATTAGATCCTTCAGGAAAGAAGGGTATATTTGTGGGATACTCTGAAAGCTCGAAGGCTTACAAAATATATTTCCTAGGATACAAGAATATTGATGTGACATTTGATGAAGACACAGCTTACAACAAATCCAGAAAGAGACCTGCTAAAGAACCTGAAGAAGTAGAAGCAGAAGCACCCAGAGTCCATGATACAACCATGAACGAAGAAGATCGAGATTTCGAAGAACTACAAAGACCTGTATATCCACCTCTGGAGAAGAATCCTCATAAGAGGAAACCTGCTTGGGTACGTGAACTTATCCAAGGTGTGGAAAGGTATGGGGCTCCAGAAGAGAATCACAGAGAAAGAAAGAGGACTTGATCCTGCTCCAGGTATGTAGCTTTACTATGTGATTTCATCAATAAAGAACCTTCCAGTTACAAAGAAACGGCAGAACAGAAAGAATGGAAGGATGCTATGATCGAAGAATACCAATCGATCATGAAGAATGATGTTTGGAATGTTGTCCCAAGACCAGAAGGGAAGTCAATTGTAACTTCCAAATCGATCTATAAGATCAAGCATGCTGCAGATGGTAGCATTGAAAAATATAAAGCAACATTTGTGGCTCGGGGTTTCTCTCAGAAAGAAGGAATAGACTATGAAGAAACCTTTGCACCTGTAGCTAGATACACTTCCATCAGATCAGTACTTGCTCTGGCTGTAGTGATGAAATGGAAGATACACCAGATGGATGTCAAGACTGCCTTCTTGAATGGTGTAGTGGAAGAGGAAGTGTATGTAGAACAACCACTCAGTTTTGAGACATATGACAGGAAATCTTATGTGTGCAGATTAAAGAAAGCCCTGTATGGTTTGAAATAGGCACCCAATACCTGGTATGGCAGAATTGACATCTTGCTATCCAGTTTGGGCTTTACCAAGAGTAAAGAAGATTCCAACCTTTACTACAAGGTTGAAGATGGCAACCCCGTGATGCTTCTGTTATATGTAGATGATCTATTTATGATAGGTATGGATGGGTTGATTGCTGATATGAAGAGAAAGATTGTTGCTGAGTTCAAAATGAAGGACTTGGAGATGATGCATTACTTTCTAGGTATGGAGGTGTGGTAGAGTGCAGATGGAATCTTCCTTGGATAAGGGAAGTATGCATTAGAGATCCTGAAGAGGTTTGGGATGATGGACTGCAAGACTATGGCCACACCTATGGCATCGAACCTGAAGCTATTAAATGATGCTTCATCAAATTCGATTGATGCTACAATGTATCATCAGATGATTGGGTCATTGATGTACCTGACGAACACGAGACCAGATATTTTCTTTGTTGTGAACACCTTGAGCTAGTCCCTGATAGATCCGAGACATGTTCACTTTATTGCTGCAAAGCATATTCTGAGGTACCTGAAGGGTACAGTTGATTATGGGCTCAAGTACGATGCGAATCAAAAGATTAACCTGGAGCGTTATGTTGATTCAGATTGAGCAGGTGGTGTCATCGATAGGAAGAGCACTTTAGGGTGTTGCTTCAGTATGGGATCAGGTGTGATCTCTTGGTTTAGCAGGAAGCAATCCTGTGTGGCACTGAGTACAACTGAAGCAGAGTATGCCGTAGCTTGTTCAACTAGTTGCGGGGTAGTATGGCTAAGGAAGATATTGTCTGATTTATTTAATCTCCAGTTGGATGCTACTTGTATACATTGTGACAACCAGAGTTGCGTAAAGTTGTCAGAGAATCCAGTGTTCCATGACAACTCGAAGCATATCGAGATCAAGTACCTCTATATCAGGGATATTTTGTAGAGGGGAGCAGTGAAGCTCCATGTTATAGCTGATTTTACCACACCAGGTGAATCACACTTGTATGGCCTTCCCCTGTCCCACTGCAAACTCTTTAGACCCCTTGGACCATTTTTTGTCCTTTGATGTTTCCTGGACCATCCCCATAAACATCTGAAAATCCATATATGCGACTTTTAAACCCCTAATCGCATATATACGCAGGTTTGACCACTAAAACCACGTACATCGGGATGTGTGCAAAATCCAAATCCTTTTGGAGTTTTCCTTGACATGGATCTGACTCACTTGACTCCTAGCCTTCCATATGCCTTGAGATCACTCGGATTCGACCTTTCATTACCCCTTTGAAAAGCTATATAAGGAACTCTTTGGTTCATTGAAGGCATATGAGAGAATTGAGAGCAAAGAAACTATATTTTATTATTGCTGGAACTTGTGCTTGAATCTGCATCCCTTTGTCCCTTGGAGCACTTTTATGTTCTTCCCAAGCTTGCATTTTGCTTGCGAGCTTGCTATCGAGAGATGGAGGATTGAGGTGGTGGAGTCCCAAGTGGGGGATTCAGTTTCTCCGATTCGCAGACGTGCTGATAGAGGTTGTATCCATTGTAATCTCTGATTTTATATTAATAGAAATATCTTTTCCTATCCAATAATGTATGTTTGAATGAATATTTTATCCATGGATGATTTCAAATGCTTATATATTGTTGACTATATATGCTAGAATAGATCTAACACCAATATATATAGTATGCTTGTCTTGTTTACCTGTTGTTGAGGAAGTGATTTATCAATTCAAGCTGAAGTTGGAAAGCTCAACGGGGATCTACTTCAACCGTCCGGAATAAGGTACAAGGTTTGATCCTTTAGTGTTAGATATTTAATTTCTATTGCATATTAAAAAGGATTGATTTCTGGAGTCAAGCTGTTTGTTGTGGTACCCCAAGCCATAGGAATTTCTCTCCGTAACAGAATTGGTGACTCCGCTGGGGATGTTCCTTGTTTTTATTTTGGGGTTTACAGGCACAATGGGCTTGATATTCTTGACTTGCTATTTGTTTCTGTGTTGCATTTTATAATATGTTCATCTATTGACACTCCCCTTTATTGGTTTGACCCTTGGCCTGCTTTTTACCACTATCTTCTCTGTATACGCGGGTTTTTTGGCCAAAAGTCGTGTACATACACGGATTTTTGGCCAAAAGTCATGTATACACGCAGGTTTTTGGCCAAAATCCACGTATACACATAGGTTTTGGCCAAAATTCACGTATATACACAGTTGTTCTTTAAACAGTCGCGTACATCCTCCCTTTTGGTGAGTTTGATGTTGTGGGAAGTTCTTGGGTGGGTTGTGAGTGTGGTTGGGTCTTCCTTGGGTATGATGTTGTCTGTTGGATGCTTCTTTTGTGAACAAAGACCGCTTTTTCATTGATTTTTCTTTGAAAGTAGTTTTAGTCATTTATCCTTTTTTTCCATTAGTGCATTACCCTTTTTTGTCTCGGTGTCTTGCTAGGCTTGTGTTTTATACTTGCTGCAGAGACTGAGAGTTTTATATGACTTTTATTGCATTTTTCATTCTTTTATATTGAAAAATACAAAGAAGTTACACTCTTAGTTGCATCTTAGATATGGATTTGTGGAGGTACTTGCATTGGATTCCTTGGATGAGAGTTGTATTTAGGATTTCATATAGGAAGGATTGCATTGACATCAAAGGAATGATTTTTTACGCATCTCATGTAGTGGCATACCCTGTTTTTCATTTGACAAAGATTGCACTTAGCATTATTTGTTATGGTGTGCATATTTATTTCACTGCTGAGTCATAATGTCATTATTTGCATGGCCATTTCCCTTTGAGTAATTATAGCCAATTAAAATCAACGCTTAATTAAAATGAACTACACTATTTTATTTGATAGGGTTCACCAACAAGATTAGTTTTTAGGGTCTTGGAATAGTCCATTGTGAGTAAATTCTCCAAGACCACTAAACAACAACATGTATGTGTATGTTCAGGTGAGTGTGTGAAACTCCTTGGTATAACCAGTGTTTCTCAGGATCCTCCTCTCAAAAGGGAGTTAAGAACGATGCAGTGTGAGCGGTTATGATTGGGATGACCCCTGGTTGTAACTAAGTAGCACCAAATATATTTCCAGGATTGTATTCATATCTGGGGGCTCTTTCGAGAGTTTCAGGCTTTGCAACCCTGCCCATACGCTCAATCCCGCCTACGACTGTCCGCCTGAGCATTGATTATATTGAGGTGACCTTAGTTGCCTTACCTAGGATATCAAGGGGGTACTTTGCAAGGGTTATTCTATGGGTGTCCCGGCCAGGTATAGGTTGGATAGCATAGTCGCTTTATGCGTTGAACCTGAGGACCACTATAATTGGTTACGTACCTCCGCTTGTAGTGTATGGGAGTTTCGATCCTCTCCTAGGTGAGACATACCTGTTGCATTCAGGAGCTCACATATCCTCCCCTTGGTTTGCGTGTATTTTGGCTGTAGATTTTCTTAGGAGTGTGTTCTTTTTGCACTAGTTGGCTTTTGGGATCGTGGTTACTTGAGTATATTTATGTTCTCTTGAGTTGGGGTCCTTTTATTTTCGGCATGCCTAGTATCCTATCACCCATCCTTGGTCCTAGTACGGACCTTGGTGTTAGACTTAGGGGCATCACAACCCCTTACCCTGCTCATAGATTTGGGAGTGGTCACATTCCGCCCTCTACTCCATTTGTGGAGGATGTTGACTCCTTTCTCTCGGTCTTTACACTGGTTGTAACCCTCATGGGGGTGGTAGTGGATGTGTGAACATTGGGTCTACACCTTACTTTCCTTTTTATGTCCTATCGTTCACCGCATTGTTTCCTTTGGGTGCATTTTTCATGATCATTCCTCCCTATATCCTATAGTTTGGATTCTTTATTGACTAACTTGGGTTGTTTTGGACTAATATGGTTGTTATGTAGGGTCCAATTTTTGTACACTCTCTCTGAGGTTCCAACCTATTCATTCCTATCACAGGTATTATGTCTGAACTAGCATATAGGTTAGGATTTCACATCCGCTTGCACTTATGCATTGCCTTATGGCCATTCCATCTTAACCTTAGGTAAGAACCCATTCCATGGTATCACGAAACCTTCATGTTAGAAGTGGTACTATGTGAATGGTAGAGCTTTCCTATACATGGGTGTCCTAGTTAGCTCCCCTTTGCATTTGGTACCCATATTGTGAGTCTTCTCTTAGGTTTGGGAGTCCATTGTATAGTATTGCAATGACATTTCGCAAGAGCCTCATACTCCTCTTGATCTTTTGCTGGCCTATTTCCCTTAGGAATCCCTTATATCAAGTTGTAATTGCATTATCATGAGCTTTTCCTGCCTTATTGAGCCTTACGCTAGCTTCCCTGACATTGCGTTTCAGCCATATAGCCCGAGCTTGTCTCATGTCTAGCTATGCAGAGCCATATTTTATATCCTTTGCAGCTTGATTCCCTATTTTTACCGAGAGGGGATTTTCCCCCAAGTGTCGATATCCTACACATGTATCCTTTCATTGAGCATAGGTATGTTCCACTGCTTGGAACTAGTTTGTTTTCCCATATGACACTCGTCTCCTCCTAGTCTGTAACTATAAAGCAGTTTTATTCTTTTTCAAGCTTTTTAAATATTTGATAATGTCCAAAAAAAATAAAAAAAACCAAAAATCCGGACAAGGAAAGATGTTATCTTTTGGCAGTTGTCGATTCATGTTGCCTTCGAACAGAGCACTGTATATCACATCTGTTGGTTGGGTTTATAGTTTGACTTTAGGAGCTGTACTTGTTTATCTGATTTTATATCCACCGATTGGTTAAGCTTCCAGTTCGCATGGAGCCTCTGTCGATGCCTCTTGTGTCGCAGAGATGTCCCGGTTTTATATATTGAGTTTATGTTGCCTTTATTTAAATCACCATATGTCGTTATGTTCTTGTTCAAAGGAATTTGAAACCTGAGTCAGCCATTCCTCAGTTATCTTGACTTTGCATGTCGGTCATTCTTGGTACAGTTACTGGTTCGTGTACTTTATGATCGAGTCCTTCCACATTATACAGCTTTGTTGAGTACCTCGTGTTGGATGATGGGGTATTCCTTAATGCCCTCCTTCCAGTGGATTTCATCCCATCGACTTCAGATCATTTATTCTGGGATTGGAATCTAGATTCATTTTGAGTGCCTTGAGACTTGAAATCATCAGTGTCAGGTTCTCTTGCCATCGACAGTTTTTGGGAATACATCAATGTTCCCTAATCGATGGATCCTCTCAAGTGTTCAACCTAAACACATCTATTTTCACTTGTTAGTTTGCACTCTAGTACCTCGATTCCCATTTTCATTATCGGTGGGTGATCTCGCGTCTGTTAACGGTATACATCAATGATCGGTAATCAAATGATGGACTACTATGTTCGACCTCGACACCTCTATTCACATAGTAGGACATGTACTCATAGCAGTTTGTGTAGAAGACCTTTCAGATTGGTGACATCTCTTATATGCTACCTCCTTGATCATTCCAGTGTTCATGAGATTTCAGCTCTTGTGACTTGATTCCAGTATATGTCAGACATTTCCAGCTATTATGGAGATCTTGATCCATTCTATATCTTCATCCATTATGGAGATCATGATCCTTTGTATATCTTCATCATGGAGATTCTAATATATGTATATTGTACGTGGCGATGACCACTTATGTGATATTTTGTATCATGCCTATTCATGGCCATTGTAGTCTTATGTATCTGAGACTGCTAGATGTATTTGCAGTTATGTACAGAGTTGTATCATTGTACTATGCTGATTAGGTGGCTGGTCTTCCATTTGGGATCCTTCATCACTCCACTTCTGGGATGGACTTATAATGTATTTCGGCCATCGTATGACCCCTCTGACCTCACACATTAGGGGGCATCTATTATAGTTGATTTTACCACACCAGGTGAATCATGTATGGCCTTCCCCTATCCTGCTGTAGACTCCTTAGACCCCTTGGACCATTTTTTGTCCTTTGATTTTTCCTGCACCATCCCCATAAACATGTGAAAATCCATATACACGACTTTTAAACCCCTAATCGCGTATATACGCGGGTTTGACCACTAAAACCGTGTACATCGGGATGTGTGCAAAATCCAAATCCTTTTGGAGTTTTCCTTGACATGGATCCAACTCACTTGACTTCTGGCCTTCCATATGCCTTGAGATCGCTCGGATACGATCTTTCATTACCCCTTTGAAAAGCTATATAAGGAACTCTTTGGTACATTGAAGGCATATGACAGAATTGAGAGCAAAGAAACTATAGTCCATTGTTTCCGAAACTTGTGCTTGAGTCTACATCCCTTTGTCCCTTGGAGCACTTTTGTGTTCTTCCCAAGCTTTCCTTTTGCTTGTGAGCTTGCTATCGAGAGATGGAGGATTGAGGTGGTGGAGGCCCAAGTGGGGGATTCAGTTTCTCCAATTCGCAGACGTGCCGATAGAGGTTGTATCCATTGTAATCTCTGATTTTATATTAATAGAAATATCTTTTCCTGTCCAACAATGTATGTTTGAATGAATATTTTATGAATGGATGATTTCAAATGCTTATACATTGTTGATTATATATGCTAGAATAGATCTAACACCAATATATATAGTATGCCTGTCTTGTTTACTTGTTGTTGAGGAAGTGATTTATCAATTCAAGCTGAAGTTGGAAATCTCAACGGGGATCTACTTCAACTATCCGGAATAAGGTACGAGGTTTGATCCTTTAGTGTTAGATATTTAATTTCTATTGCATATTGGAAAGGATTGATTTCTGGAGTAAAGTTGTCTATCGTGGTACCCCAAGCCATAGGAATTTATCTCCGTAACACTCCAGTATGTTGCGACAGAGGAACAGATAGATGATGTATTGACAAAGCCATTGGATAGGGTGAAGTTCGAGTACTTCAGGGAGAAGCTTGGTGTTCTCCAGATAGAGGTTTCCTCCAAGGGAAAGTGATGAGTCCCATAGCCATTCTGACATGGTGAGAGGACTGGTTCCTTCCATTGTCAGATGTAAGGGCTGAGCCATTCTGTCATGGTGAGAGGATTGGTTTCTTCCATGTCAGATATGAGTGCTGAGATCCATAGCCATTCTAACGAGTAGGTCAAATATAAGGGCTGAGCCATTCTATCATGGTGAGAGGATTACTTCCTTCCATGCTAGATATGAGTGCTGTCCATGCTGTCGAGTAGGACAGATGTAAGGGAAATTGCCATTCTTTGAATGGAGCTGCCTGGTGAGGTACCAGGAACACTCAATCTAGGACTGAGTAGCCATTCTGATGTGATAGAGGTATGTGTTCCCACTTGATTAGATGTAAGGGCTGAACCATTCTGTCATGGCTAAAGGATTCGGTTCCTTCCATGTCAGATGTGAGTGTTGGCCATTCCGACAAGCAGGTCGGATGTAAGGGAAACTTCCATTCTCTAGGAGAATGGAGGCACCTGGTCAGTTACCAGGTAGATCAGTCGAGGAGGACTGGGATCCATTCTGATATGGCTATAGGATTGGTTCCTACAAGATCAGATATGAGTGCAAGCCCTTCCATCATTGTGGTAGGATGTGTTCCCGCATGGGTGGATGTAAGTGCAGGCCCTTTCATCATTGCGGTAGGATGTGTTCTGGCTTGGGTGAATGTAAGTGTAGAAATCTTTCATCATTGTGGTAGGATGTGTTCTGGCCTGGGTGAGATTCTTGCATCATTATGGTAGGATGTGTTTCAGCCTGGGTGAATGTGAGGAAATCTTACATCATTGTGGTAGGATGTGTTCCGGCTTGGGTGAGAGTCTTTCATCATTGTGGTAGGATGTGTTCCCACCTGGATGGATGTGAGTACTATGCCTTTCTGATGAGTAGGTCAGATATAAGTACTGAAGAAGACCTACATGGAGGATAGGCCTACAACCAGCATGAAAAAGGGCTGGCTCTGTAGAACTTCCTGTGACAAGAAGAATCATGAGATAGCACCCGTGATGATCCAGATCCAGTGATGATGGCCAGTGATGATCTAGATTGAGTGATGATCTAGATCTAGTGATGATGATCCAATAGTGATGATCCAGATCAAGTGATGATCTAGATCTAGTGATGATGATCCAACAGTGATGATCCAGATCGAGTGATGATCCAAATCCAGTGATGATGCCTAGTGATGATCCAGATCCAGTGATGATGTCCCATGATGATCTAGATCAAGAGATGATCCAGATCTAAAGATGAAGATGACTTGAAGATGAAGATGACTTGAAGACGAAGATGACTTGAAGACTAAGAAGACTTGAAGATGCAGATGATGAGATGATCCAGTTGATACAAAGAAGAAGACCAGTGCTGAAAATTGTGTTGAAAGAATACCTTCCTAGTTAAGAGGGAGTGTTGATGTATTTGTAACTTCGGAATGTATTCATCTATGTATCTTATGTCTTATAACCCGATGTTTATTCTGGGATGTATCTATTATGTAATTGAGTCATGTTGTCATGCCCCGATGTTTCGATCGGGAGGATATATAATGTAAACAAGTCATGTCAAGTCATTGAGGGTATCCCTCTGATTGTCTAAGGGTTAAAGTCCCCGTAGTTCCAGGGCACTAGGGTTATTAGACTCTCCTAGTAGAGTTCGGCCCTGGTATGTTTTTAGTCATGTCGGGATTAGTATAAATAGAGAACTGGAGTCTCTATTTATCACACAACTCATACACACTCAAGTGTAGCGCATAGTTGAGGAAGGAGAAGAGACTGGGGCTAGTCAAGAAGAAGATTACTGTTGTCGGGAGATCACTTACTGTTTTGGTGTTGATTCTATCTCTGAGGAAGTTGTGAGGTTTTCTCCATTTATGGTTTCCCCGAGGAAAAACACTGTGTTCATTATCTCTTGTGTTTTATTTTTGTACTTGTTATTCTCTCAGTTAAAGATCCTAATAATGCTAGCTTAATGTTGAAAAACTAACACATAATACATCAACTGAATATAAACAAATGCATATCAAAACAATATCATGAAATAACAATTGAATACTTATCTTTATTTGTTTCATGGGTAGACTCCTTCTTGAGCCTTCAGCTTCATAATCTTCTTCATTCATAATAGCATCATTTCTTATCCAAATGCTAAGATGGGTACGAGGTTCTTCAAGAGTTGAGTTCTTCATCTTCCTGATCGCTTGAGGGATCTTCTTTGGATGGTGAGAGCTTGATCCTCCCATCTTCTTTTCTCTTACTATAAGTCGAGCTTCTTCTTCTTCCCAGAGTCTGCTAAAAGTAATCACTTCCTTCTAGCACACATTCCTTGCATGAATGAATCCCATGATCCTGGGAGGCCATTCAAGTTGGCTATCACCACTTCTGCTTTTTCCACTTCTTCTTCTACTGCTACAAGTTTTTCTTTGATTTGAGAGACCCATGTAAAGTATGACTGTATGGTCTCTGCATTCTAGATCTTCACATTCTTCAATTGGTTTCTTAAGTTCATATTCTGATTTATGTTCTTCCCTTCAAATAGCTTGGTCAAGGAATCAAACATCTCTTTCGGTGTCTTTAGGGAAGACACTTGTGGTATAAGGAGATCCATGATTGAATCAACAATTATCTTCTTGGCCTTGACCAATTTATTCTTGTGTAAGGCTTTGAGACTCATCTCCCTCTGGAACTAGAACCTCTCTAGTCATGTAGGTGTCCAATTCATTTTCTTTTGAGAGATCATATACTTCCAAGCTTATGATCAATCTGATGTGATGGATCACTTTGAAATGAGAACCTCAAATGAAAATAGCAAAACATTGGATCTTACCGATTTGAGGTGTTCGTCCTGGTTCTGAAGCTGGCTGATCTAGGGTTTGTTAGAGAAACCCTAATTTTCAAAACCTAGAATATTTCAGATCTGATTGGATAGAAAGATAGATCTCTTCAAGTTGAGCTTTCCAATGTACTCCTTTTCTGAAAATAGTGGAGGCAAGCTCCCGAAACAGGAATCCCTAGTTTTCCAATTTCTTCTACAGAAATTCCTGATACTGTTTATGCGGTATCTCTACAATTACTTCTCCTCTATGTCTAAAAATATGTACCGAGGTATCTTAGCCTGTCCCTGTTCCAACACCATATGTTTCATCAGAATAGGTTTCACCAATTGGGACTTATGATCATTTTCCCAAGGTGACCTGTTTCAGGACTGTTCAAAACAACGAAGTTGTGCCAACTTCCACGTGTCACTATTTCATCTTCAAGGTCTGAAACTCGGGCCACATAAATTAAATTTTGGGCCCTTTCTAGAAAATATTTATAAATTTCATTTGGACCTTTTTAGCCCAAGATATAGCAATTCTCCTCAGGTGTCATGTTTAGGGATGAATCCTAGAAGAGGTTGGAACCCTAACTTGTAGGGATCATATCTCCCAGAATGTAGTAAATATGAGGCTGAATGTTGGATACATTGTAAATCAGGATTTTATATTAGGCCTGTGAAAGTTTCAGCACCTGATCCTTTTCCAATCCCAAGATATAGCGAATGTAACAAAATGTATCAGTTTTAGTATTTAGGGTTTTTCCAGCTCGGGGTCAAACTAGGGTTTGACTTTCCTAGAGTTTCACCCAACCAGAAATCTTGACCCAGGTCTCTAAAATTCGATTTTAATGAGGAGAGAAATCCTATTCCAAGCTCACTCAAAAATTTCTCTTCTGTAAGAATCCCTAATTTCCCGCACCAAAAACTAAAAATGCTTGGAATCAAATTCCGCTTCGGCAGAAAGATGCGCTCTTCAATGGAGAGTCAACCTAGCATACTTTTGCTGATGGATTATGGAGAGAGACCCAAAAATTAAGAATCCATAGCTTTTGCAGTTGCACAATGTCTTCTTCTCAGTTTATCTCTAATACCATGTTAGATTTTATCATTCAAGCTAGCATTATGATCTTAGGATCTTTAACTGAGAGAATAACATGCACAACAATAAACACAAGAGATAAGAGACACAAAGAATTTTCCTTGGGGAAACCACAAAGGAGAAAACCACACAACTTCCTCAGAGATAGAATCAACACCAAAAGTAAAACCCAAAAACATAAAGATGATCTCCTGACAGCAGTAGTCTCTCTCTTGTCCCAGCAACTTCTCCTCTAACTCATGCACCCCAATGAGTGAGTGTGTGTCTGATAAATAAAGAGGCTCACTCTCTATTTATATTCTTTCTTTCACTTGAAACCCACTCCAACATGTCGGCCTCAGTTAACAATTACTTACTAGAGCCTACATCCGTAGGAGTGTCTAATAACCCTAGTGCCCCACAACTTGTGGGGACTTTTCCTCCTCTGACCAACAAGGAGGGTTATCCTTAACACAACAGTGGGGACTATTTCCCCGACTTACAATGACTCACCTAGGGTCGAATTCTCTAGGATAGTCTAATAACCTTAGGGCCCCACAACTGTGGGGAATTTAACCATATTTGACCAATAGGAGGGTTACCCACAATGACTTGACATGACTTGTTTACATTATAGAACCTCCCGATAGGAACATCGAGGCATGACATGACTCAAATACATTACAGACACATCCCAGAATAAACATTGGGGTACAATACATAAGATATACGGATTAATACATTTCGAAGTTACAAATACATCAACACCATGATCCCTCATGGCTGGCAATTATGGTTAAGCTACCTTTAGACATACCTAAATTCAAAGGTAAACCTGGTGAGGAGCCCAAAAACCACGTGATGAATTTTCAGCTGTGGTGCTCATCAAATTCTTTAATGGATGGGTCAATCTGTCTATGTTTATTTCAAAGAACCCTCACCGGAGTAGCTGTGAAATGGTATATCGAGCTACCCCAGCATTCCTTTTGGGACTTTAATACCTTATAAATGACATTTTTAACCCATTTTCAGTTACCAATTTAGTATGAGACATGTACAAACATGTTAACCTCGCTTCACCAGACCACTTCCACCCATATCTCTGATCATATACATGAATGGAGATGAATACGTAGGTTTATTGAGGCTCCCATTATTGATCAGTTACTTCCTGATTGATTTATAAATTTTACTTTCCCCCATTCCTAGGGATGTCTCCATGGGATTTGGTGTTACTAAGGTGAAAGCCATTAGTAGTGCTCAGTACCTAGACTTGGTTTATTCCCAGTCAGGAACTTCGTATGACTTAATTCCTCATGCTTCTCACCCTACATTAGACCCTTCAAGACCTGCAATGGAACCACCCATTGATGGCATTCTTATTTCAGTACAAACACAATCAAAGGAAAAATCCACGAAAAAAAAAAAATCAACCTGCGGCACCAGCTAGTTAACCTGTTCCACCACCCAAAACTGCATCCTCTCCTATTGTTTCCACTGAAGTAAACGTGATTCAATCCATTGAATCTTCAGGAGGTAAGAAAAAGGTAAAAATAAATCTAAAAAATATGGTAATCAACAGGAAGGTAAAACACAAAACCCTAATGTTGATTCTAAGAATAAGAGAGAGGAAAAGTTTCCCTACTTGATTTTTGGAGATGACCACTTTACTAAAGAGTGTCCTCGTCGAGAGGAAATTAGCAAAGTTTTGAAAAACTCACCCCGCCCCAACAGTTTTTACAGACCATTTCCCCACCCAACAAAAATTGATTGATCATCAATCCTTGCATGGGCTTGCTTCATCTTTCATCAATAATGTCAAAATGATGTCAAGTCAAACGGTTCACCTTAACACTCGATCCCAAATTTATGACTCCCCTCCATAAAGGAAACCTGATGATGTCCCATCTGACAAACCTCATTAGAGGAAATTTGAGGTCTAAAATGGGCCTCCTAAGGAAAATTGATAAAATAATAGTTAAAACAATAAAATAATAGTTATTAATTTTGGAGGAAGAATGAAAAAAACTACTTTTTTGTTCGTATTTTTTACATATCTCCCTGTGTTTTTACTCAAATTCTTAGCGGGAGAGCTCGTTGGATGCGGAATTTAATTTTGCATCCAACGAGTACCCAGACTGCATACTTTTGACAGACCCCGCCACCCAAAAAACAAGAAATTCCTGAAAAAAAGTGATGATAACATCATCATCACATTTTTTCAAGAAATTATTGTTTTTGGGGTAGTGGGGTTATCAAAAGTATGCAGTGTGGGTACTCGTTGGATGTAGAATTAAATTCCGCATCCAGTGAGCACTCCCATTTGAAATTTGAGTAAAAACACAGGGAGATATGTCAAAAGTACGAACAAAAAAAGTAGTTTTATTTTATGACAAATATGTCAATTCAACCATTATGGTTGACTCATTTTATTGAAATTCTATTGGTTCTTGAATTCCAACACACAAAATTTATTGTTGGCGCATTTTCTTATAAGGCCCATTTCAGACCCCAAATTTCCTCTAATGTCATTTTCCACCCCTCCTCTAAGTAATGATCTTCAGATTGAAAAAACTATTCTTGATGAAATTCTTCGCCCACCTAACAGTACACTTCGTAAGTCCATTCTTAATGCTAACACACATGCTGCCCATTACTATAATATAGCAGAAGATATGGCCCAAACACCCTGCACTATGTCGGCTCTTGAGGTACTCCAAACATGTCTTACACAATGAAGGAATTTGCTAATAGCCCTTGGAGCTTTGGATCCTAAAAATAACAACATTATCGCTTTCAAGTTGGATTATTTTAAAACTAGGCTCTCTCATTAGTTGTCTTTCAAGTTGTCCACAAAATCTATTGGAAAAAACATCTGTCATACTGTATTGGACAAGGGAGCCTCATTCTCGGTCAGGTCTTTGTCTTGTTGGAGAGCCATCGGTTCTCCTGAAATTAATTGTTCAACCATGACACTAAAGGCCTTTGATGGTTGCGGATTTCAACCTTATGGATTGTTTCCCTCTCTCCAAGTAGAACTGGGGGGGAAACCATTTTTCATTCATGTTGAATTTGTTGACACTCCTTTATATTACAATATTATCTTAGGTCACAACTAGTTTTATGCTATGCAATTTTTTGCTTCATTTGTTTTTCGGATAGTTCAGTTCCCATTCCAAGGAAAGAATGTTGTTGTTGATCGGTTAGATTTATATTCACCTGATGCCACTTAAAATACTACAAACAATGGTCGACTTTTGACGACCTCACAATATCAGAACAATGGAGTAGGTCTCATCAAATATTCTTCACTCATGGGAATATTTATCTTATATAATCCTCCTCCTGTTTCGCAGTCCTCATCTATGAACACAAATTCTACTTCTATCATAGCTAAAGGAAATTCCATTGTTGAATCAACATCAATGAATCCTTTTGATAAAATGGATCATGTTATTCAAACCACCAATGACCCCACCATCAACGATCATTTGTTGGTGGCTTCAGATCCTTATCACATACCATATTGGCTAGAAACCCCCCCCCATGTTTAGATTATCTTTCGCATACACTCCCTTCTGATGAATCCATCATGGAGGTTATGTCCTTAGACAAGATTCCTTGGAAATAGCATCACCATCGATCCTCTTTCCTTCCCCATTACCATATGGTAGAAAAACAATTTGCATCAGTGGTTTCTTCTGATATAGTCATTGATCCTCACTCGTGATTTAGAATCTAAGGGTAACTTATGTAACATTACCAAAACCATTCCAGTTGATATATCAATGAAACCTGGTATCCCAGAGAACATCCAGATAGGACAGAACTCTTCACCTTCAGAAATATAGTATTATACAACCTTATTTAAGGAATTTAGAGATGTTTTGCTTGGATCTATGAAGAAATTCCAGGGATAGATCCCTCTATTGTAGTTCACAATATTAAAACCTACTATGGTGCCAAGCCAGTTCGACAAAAGTTACGGCAGGTACATCTAAGGAAAGCAGAATCCATCAAGGAAGAAGTTGAAAAAATTCTGAGGGTTGGTTTCATTTACCCCGTGCCCTTGACTGAATGGGTGTCCAACAGTCCCTGTCAATAAAAAGCAAAGTACTATTAGGGTTTGCATTTATTTTTTGGATTTGAATTGGGCTTGTCCCAATGACAACTTCCCCACCCTGTACATTGATCAAATTATCAACTACTGTTTCGAGAGTGTCTTGTTTTCATTTATGGATGGATTCTCTGGCTATAATCAAATCGAAATTATCCAATCAGATCAACATTAGACGGATTTCATTTTCCCATTAGGGACCTTTTCCTATAGAAAACTCCCTTTTGTCTTGAAAAATGTTGGCTCTATGTTTCAACGCGCCATGTCATATGCTTTCCAAGACATTTAACACATTGTGGAACCCTACCTTGATGACCTTCCTGCTCATTCGAAGCAGTGGGATCACCATGTTGATCATCAGAGAGCCATTTTCTTAGATGTCGTCATTTTAACATTCAATTGAACCCACATAAATGCGTTTTCTATGTTGATACTGGCCTACTGCTTGGTTTTATTGTGTCCAAGGATGGAATCTGTATTGACCCTCTAAAGATTGAAGCTATCCTGGCTCTACCCACCCCAACCAATGTTACCGAGATCCAAAGTTTTTCAAGAGAATGAAAACTTTTTACGTCATTTCATCTGCAATTATGTTGAAAATACACATGGTTTCATGCAATTATTGAAAAAGGATACCCCCTTTGTTTGGGATGACTTGGTGCAACACGCATTCAACAACCTCAAACACGCTCTTATGCATGTGCATGTGTTGTAACCACCAGATTATACAAAGGATTATTCGTTGTATGTGGTTGTATCCCTTTGAACCATTGGTATGGTCTTAGTCCAGATCGACAAAAACAATCAAGAACATGTGATATACTACGTAAGTAAGATTCTTTTAGACTCAGAAACCCGCTAATCACATGTGGAGAAACTTGCTATGTCCACAGTCATCGTGGTCCAAAAGTTTCGTCATTACATTTTGCTCGGTACAACCACTATCTACACATATTCTAACCCCATGTATCATATCTTGACTTGTCAAGTACCTGGGGGAAAATAATCACGCTGGATTGTCATCCTCCAGGAGTTCGAGTTGGAATTTGCTAAAACTAGTTCTAAGAAGTACCTTGTCTTCACTGAGCTTATATGTGACCTTCCCCATATTACTGAGGGAACGGACCCCATTGATTAATTTCCTGATGAATATTTGTTCCTCATCAGTATGTTTAACCCCTGATATGGATATCTCATTCTCTATCTCCATACACAATGATATCATCGTGATGCTACTCGCGATGAACGTCATCGCATTAACCACCAAGCCAAGTACTATCTCATTATCAATGACACTTTACTGCTATGGCATTGACTCCATATTACTATGTTGTCTCACTCATGATGAAGTTGAGACCGTTTTAAATGATTTCCACTATTGAGCCTGTGGCGGTCACCTCTCTCGATTGGATACTGTATGGAAGATCTTGCGCACTGGTTATTTTTGGCCTTAAATATTAAAGGACTGTATTGAAATTGTCAAAAAAATCCCCCTTTGTCAATTATTCACATCCAAAAATAGCACCCATCCATCTCCACTACATCTTGTCATAGCAGTTGTCCCTTTTGCAAAATGGGGCATAGACTTCATGCACTATAGACCTACCTCATCCGAGGGGCATGGCTACATTACTGTGGTCATGGACTACTTCATTAAATCGGTTGCAGCTATGCCCACATATGTCGAAGATGGAAAGACAATTTCTCTTTTTCTCTTTAAACATATTATTGCTACATTCGGGATTCCTGGGGCCATTTTGACTGATCACGGGTCACACTTCCAAAACAAGATGATGGCAGAACTAAGTGAAAATTAGGGTTTTTTCATGATAACTCTACACCTTACTATCCATAGGCCAATGGACAGGTTGAAACAATCAATAAAGTCTTAAAAACTATGCTTCAATGGATGGTAGGGAAGGCTAATTCTAATTTCCATGTGTAACTTTTTTTTGTGCGTTAGGCCTATAGGACTATTTTCAAAACTTCCACTAGTTTCACACCATTCAAATTGGTATGGACTAGAGGCCACTCTTCCAATAGAGTGTGAGATTCCTTCTCTGAAGCTCATTGTAGAACTTGTACCCAATACCACTCTACAAGAATAGCATTTCATGTACTTAAACAAGATTAACAAAACTCGTCGTGATGTTACCTTAGAAAATGAGGCAGACAAACGATGAATGAAATCTCAATACGACATATTTTTTTAACCCCGCTCTTTTAACGAAGGAGACCTGGTCTTGACCTATGACCCGAAACACGATAAGTTGGAGGCTGGGAAACTAGATTCTATGTGGAATGGGCCTTATATTATTAGTTGTGTTTTATAAAAAGACGCGAATGAGTTAATATATTATGACGGGATACCCTTGGGAGAGCCCCACAACGGGCTCTACCTCAAAAGATACTATGCCTAGGTCATCTATCATAGGTTCTTTGTAAATATTGTTTATAGAGTGTTGTGTGTTTCTTTAAAATGTGTGGTTTTTGTGTGGATATAATATGTGTTTTTCACAACCCTACTTATGTAAGTCCTATGTTGAATGGACAGATGACCACCTTTATCGGTTTCATAGATGGTTCTAACCGTTACACCTTAAATCTTGAATTGAAATATTGGGTGTTTTACTCTCCTACAAGTGATCTGGTGAGTTCAGGGGGTACTTGTTTGGATCCCTCCACCAATAATCTCGCATAGTATCATGCGGTGATTGGATTGTTGACGAAATCCCTCGCTAATGATGTAAGAGAAATTAGGGTTTACTTAGACTTGGATTTGGTTGCGCATCAGTTAAACCAATTATACACCATCTAGAACCCCATACTCCTTCATACATTCCGAAGAGTTAGGATTTTAGAAAGGTATTTTGAGCAGGTTTCTTATCAACACATTCTGAGACATTTAAATTTTGTGGCAGACTCCTTGGAAAACATTGGCTTATATTGGTATATTTCTCATAGTTAAGTTCATTTTAACATAAAAAATCATGCATTCGATTTAGAGTAGGCATATATTCACACATCACATTTACACACACATCTGTAAATAAAATCTTTTCATATACATATAAAAAGTAAAGCTGAGATACAAAAAGGACTGAAGCATCTAGCTTTCAAATCACTCAAAGTTTTTGGGACCATCATAGTTTCAAAATACATATACGTAAGGAAAAAAATGCAGTTTCAAAGATTTTAGTATAAGTACAGTACAAAAAATGTAGGAGCCTATATGGGTTAATCATCATGATCGTGCTCATGGTAGCACATCACATCCCAAACCACTCTGTGGAGCAGCCTCCCGAAATGGCCTAAAACCCCCCCTGCAGTCTAGCACTGGTAGAGCCTAGGTAGATCATCAATGAAGATGTCTAGAATCCCCACAATAAAACGATGTAGGTTCTCCTCCATCTCGTCAAGATCCTCATATTCCTCTATATGGCAAATGACCATCTCGTGAACTGCTCCTTACCTCTCTGTGGGAGAGGCTCCAACTGGACAGGAAGGCCCTACATATGCACAAAACATTTTTTACGCATCTCAGCATTACAACATCAAAATAAAATATAAAATTAAAAATACAGAAAAACATGGATAATGGTTTCTTTCTTACCTCGGTCATTGGGATCCTCTCGGAAGTCAATCCTCGCGTAGGCATAATCCTCTATCATTAGAGAGGCTAGCTCTAATGATAGCCCCAGTGTCTTCTTCTTCCTCAGCTATGTGCTACAACTGAGTGTGAGTGAGTATGTGATAAATAGAGAGGCTAGCTCTCTATTTATACTAATTCCTGACTTGACTAAACCCTACTAGGGACGACTTCACTAGGTGAGTCTAATAACCCTAGTGCCCTGGAACTGCGGGGACTTTAACCCTTAGACAATAGGAGGGTTACCCACAATG
>LPNX011212586.1:180604-197523 GCA_001517045.1 Pseudotsuga menziesii
AATCGGAACATCGAGGCATGACATGACTCAATTACATTACAAACACATCCTGGAATAAACATCGGGGTACAAGACATAAGATATATAAGTGAATACATTACGAAGTTACAATTACATCAACACTCCCTCTTAACTAGGAAGGTATTCTCTTGACACAATTTTCAGCACTGGTCTTCTTCTTTGTATCAACCGGATCATCTCGTCATCTTCATCTTCAAGTTGTCTTCATCTTCAAGTCTTCTTTGTCTTCAAGTCATCATCGTCTTCAAGTCTTCTTCATCTTCAAGCCACCTTCATCTTCAAGTCATTCTTCATCTTCAAGTCTTCTTCATCACGGGATCTGGATCATCACTGCTGGATCATCCCTGTATCATCATCAAATCTGAATCATCACTGCTGGATCATCCCTGTATCATCATCAAATCTGAATCATCACTTGATATAGATCATCATCAAGTCTGTATCATCATCACATCTGGATCATCACTTGATCTAGATCATCATCAAGTCTGGATCATCGTCATCATCGGTGCTATCTCTTGATTCTTCTCGTCATAGGAATTTCTATAGAAGCATCCATTTTTCATGTTGGTTGTAGGCCTACCCTTCATGTAGGTCTTCATCAGCACTTATATCTGGCCCTAAGTCAGAATGGCCTACCCATCTCTTACATCTGACCACATCTTGTCAGAAAGGCACGCCCAGCACTCACATCTGACCTCATCTTGTCAAAAAGACCCAGTACTCACATCTGACCATGTGTAAACACATCGCACCAAAATGGCTCAGCACTTATATCCGACCATGTGCGAACACACCGCATGCAAAGGGCTCTGCACTTACATCCGACCATGTTCGAAAACACCGCATCGAAAAGGCTCCACACTTATATTCGACCATGTTTGAAAACACCACATCAAAAGGGCTTTGCACTTACATTCGACCATGTTCAAAAACACCGAATCAAAAGGGCTCTCAGTCCCAGACTAAGGATTCTTGGTAACTGACCAAGGGCCTCCATTCTCCCAGAGAATGACATCAACCCTTATACCTGATCAAGTGGGAACACATCCCTCAATAACATCAGAATGGCCATGCGCTCACATCTGATCATGTAAGACTACATCCTACAGTCATATCAGAATGGCCCTCAGTCCCAGACTGAGTTTTCTTGGTAACTGAACAGGTGCCTCCATTCCAAGAATGGAATTTAGCCCTTACATCTGATCATGTAGGGACCAATCCTACAGTCACATCAGAATGGCTTAGTACTCATATCTAACATGGAAGGAACCAAATCCTCTCACCATGACAAAATGGCTCAGACCTTACATTTGACCATGGAAGGAACCTAATCCTCTCACTATGTCAGAATAGCTCTCGGTCTCATCATTTCCCCTTGGAGGGAACCTCAATCTGGAGAACACCAAGCTTCTCCCTAAAGTACTCAAACTTCACTATAGCCAATGGCTTCATCAATACATCATCTATCTGTTCCTCCGTCGCAACATAGTGGAGCTTCATTGCTCCTCTCTGCACCATATCCTTGATATAGTGATACTTGATCTCGATATGCTTTGACTTGTCATGAAACACAGAGTTATCTGACAACTTCACACAAATCTATTTGTTGCAATATATACAAGTAGCATCCATATGGAGATCAAATAAATCAGAAAGTAGCTTCCTCAGCCATACTACCTCACAACTAGCTGAACAAGCTGCAACATACTCTGCTTCAGCTGTACTCAGTGCCACACAGGATTGCTTCCTGCTAAACCAAGAGATCACACCTGATCCCATACTGAAGTGGCATCCTAAAGTGGTCTTCCTATCGATGGCACTACCTTCCCAATCTGAATCAACATATCCCTCCAGGTTAATCTTCTGATTTTCCTTGTACTTGATCCCATAGTCAACTGTACCCTTCAGGTTCCTCAGAATATGCTTTGCAGAAATCAAGTGAACATGTCTCGGATTTGTCAGGAACTGGCTCAAGGTGTTCACAGCAAAGAAAATATATGGTCTCGTGTTCGTCAGGTACATCAAGGACCCAGTCATCTGATGATACGTCGTAGCATCAACCACTTCTGATGAAGCATCACTCAATAGATTTAGGTTCGATGCCATAGGTGTGGTTATGGCCTTGCAGTCCATCATCCCGAATCTCTTCAGAATATCTACTACATACTTCCCTTGTCCAAGGAATATTCCTTCTACATTCTGCCACACCTCCATGCCTAAGAAATAGTGCATCATACCCAAGTCCTTCATTTCGAACTCGGCAGCAATTTTCCTCTTCGTATGAGAAATCAACCCATCCATACCTGTTACAAATAGATCATCCACATATAGTAGGAGTATCACTGGATTGCCATCTTCAACCTTATAGTAAAGGTTGGAATCTGCTTTACTCTTGGTAAAGCCAAAACTAGATAGGAAACCATCAATTCTACTGTACTATGTCCTGGGTGCATGTTTCAAACCGTACAGGGCTTTCTTCAATATACATACATGAGACTCTCTATCATGTGTCTCAAAACCGATTGGCTGTTCCACATACACTTCCTCTTCCACTACACCATTCAAGAAAGCAGTGTTGACATCCATCTGGTGTATCTTCCATTTCATCACTGCATCCAGAGCAAGCACTGATCTAATGGAAGTGTATCTGGCTACAGGTGCAAAGGTTTCTTCATAATCTATTCCTTGTTTCTCGGAGAAACCACGAGCCACGAATCTTGCTTTATGTTTCTCGATGTTGCCATCTGCAGCATGCTTGATATTGTAGATCCATTTGGGAGTTACAATGGAATTCCCTTTTGGTCTTGGGACAACATCCCAAACATCATTCTTCATGATCGATTGATACTCTTTGATCATAGCATCCTTCCATTCTTTCCATTTTGTCACTTCTTCATAGTTGGAAGGTTCTTTATCAATAATGTCACATAGTAAGGCTACATAACTAGAACATGATCTAGTTCTCTTTCTTCCTCTGGGTGTTTCTTCTAAAGCTCCATATCTTTCTGCACCTTGGATAATTTCACGTACCCAAGCAAGTTTCCTCTTATGAGGATTCTTCTCCAAAGGTGGATCTACAAGTTCTTGAGGTTCTTCTAGTTCTCAATATTCTTCTTGAATTTCTTCGTTCGTGATTGTATCATGAATTCTAGGTTCTCTTGTTTCTTTAGGTTCTTCAGCCAGTTTCTTCCTGGATTTGATGTAGTCTGAATCTTCGTCAAATGTTACATCTCTGCTAATTTCAATCTTCTTGAACCCTAGGAAGTATATTATGTAAGCCTTCGAGCTTTCAGAGTATCCCACAAATATACCCTTCTTTCTTGAAGGATCTAAGTTTGTCCACTTCTCTTTTGGAATGTGAATGTACACTGGACAGCTGAATATTCTAAGATGGTTGACTTCTAGTTTCTTGCTAGAGAAGACTTCTTCAGGAGTCTTGTTCTCGAGTACTCTATGTGGAGTACGGTTCTATAAATACACCACTATTCTGGCAACTTCTGCCCAAAGATGCATAGGAAGATCTTGATCACGAAGCATTGCTCTTGCAGCTTCCATGATAGTCCTATTCTTCCTTTCTACAATCCCATTTTTTTGTGGATTATAAGGAGTGGACAACTCCCTCTTAATCCATGAGTCTTTACATAGCTCTTTGAATTCATTCGAAGTGAATTCTCCACCATTATATGATCGAAAGGTCTTGATATTATTTTCGGTGTGGTTCTCAATCAAGGCTTTGAATTCCTTGAACTTACTGAATACTTCATCTTTGTTCTTCATAAAGTATATCCATGCTTTTCTAGAAAAATCCTCAATAAAAGAAACATAGTATGCATACCTACTTAGTGAACTGGATAACATTGGACTGCATACATCGGAGTGGATGATTTCCAAGATTTATTTTGCCTTGCTTTCGCTACTTGGAAATGTCTTCTTTGTGTTCTTCCCTTTCGCACATCCTTTGCATAAACCTTCATGTTTTGTCTGCATTTCTGGGCAACCTTCAACAGCTTTGCTTGCAAGTGGTAGTGCTCTGTAATGCACATGTGCAAGCCTTCTATGCCAAAGTTTGTTTGGTTCTACTGAGTCATGAACCAAATCTTGTTCTAGATGTCCCTTCAATTTCTATAAGCCTCCTTGTTGTTCCCCAATCACTACTACATCATTAATGGTCTTTCCTTTTGGCCACATGATGACTTGACCATCTATAAATGCAACCCTCATTCCTTTTGCATCTAATGCAGATATGGAGAGGAGATTCTTCTTTAGTCTTGGTACAAACAATACTTCCTTCATTGTCATAGACTTTCCAGAGTCTAGCTTGTATGAGGATTCCCCACTACCTTTTATTGGATACTGGTAGTCATCTCCAAGTTTCACCTTATGAGGTGATTCATGTTAAGATAATTTCACAAAGGATTCCTTGAATACTGTCATGTGCTTGGAAGCACCACTGTCTATAAGCCAATCATTGCTGCCATGTGTGATAGTTCCCGTGAGAGCAGAGATCAGAACATATTCTTCATCACTTGAAGAATCATCACTGACTTGTCTGTTTCTCTTTGTGGAAGGTTCAACATCCTCTACAGCATGATCATGATGTCTTCTCTTGTTTCCCTTCTTCTTATGAGAGCTACTTTTATTTTTAGGACAGTCTCTAGCAAAATGTCCTCTTTCATCACATGTATAGCAAATGTACTTAGACAAATCTCTAGTCTTTCTAGAGTTATTCCTTTGATGAGAGTACTTACTTATGTGGTGGCTAGATCTGGATTTCTTGGATTGTACTGTGAGAGCTTGATCTTCACTTCCCATCTTTTCTTCTCGAGCTGCTATCCGAGCTTCTTCTTGAGAGCATTCTTCCCATAGTCTGTTGAACTTCACTAACTTCTTTCTAGCATAGATCCCTTGAATAAAGGAGTCCCATGATCTAGGGAGACCATTCAAGGTGGTCATTACAATCTCTACATTTTCTACTTCTTCATCTACTGCTTCCAGTTGTTCCTTGATTTGAGAGACCCATGTAAAGTAAGACTGGATGGTTTTTGCATTCTAGATCTTTACATTCTTCAGCTGGTTTCTCAAATTCATCTTCCTGTTTATGTTCTTCCCTTCAAACAATTTGGTTAGGGCATCAAACATAGCTTTAGGTGTCTTTAGGGAGGACACATGTGGTATGAGGTGATCCTTGATTGAATCAGCAATAATCCTCTTTGCCATAACCAACTTCTTCTTATGTAAGGCCTTAGCCTCATCTCCCTCTAGAAATGGAACCTCCTCACTGATATAGGAGTCCAACTAATTTTTCTTCCAAGACCAGGGAGATCCTATACTTCCAGGCTCGAAATTTATTAGCTTCCTCAAGCTTTTCATCAAGCTTGGTATGATGAGACATCTTAATTAATAACCTCAAATGTAAATACAAAAGATTTATATCTTACCAGGTCAAGATGTCAGATCTGGATTTGGAGCTGAAATTTTGTAGTGTTGGTTCAAGAGCATATTAGGGTTTTTCTTTTCTGGAGTTTTGTCCAACCAAATGATTTGATCTTGATCCCTAACTTCGATTTTGGGGAGGAGATCAATCCAGGCCTAGGCTCACTGAAAAATTCCACTTTTGTGGAAATCCCTGATTTCCATCAGTAGTGTCAGGTCCAAAACTGAAAAACCCCATAATTGGCTTCTGCTTCGACAGAAAGATGTGCCCTAAGGAGGAGAGTTAATCCAACCTTCGTTTGCTGAAATATGTGGAGGAAGGTCCACAAAGTAGGAATCCCTAGTTCTCGCAGCTGCACAGTGTCTTCTACTCAGGTTAGCTCTGATACCATGTTAGATTTTTAACATTAAGCTAGCATTATTAGGATCTTTAACTGAGAGAATAACAAGCATAGCAATCAAACACAAGAAATAATGAACACAGTGTTTTTTCTCAGGGAAACCATAAATGGAGAAAACCCAGCAACTTCCTCAAAGATAGAATCAGCACCAAAAGTAAAACCCCAAAACAGTAAGATGATCTCCCGACAGCAGCAACCTCTTTCTTCCTAGCCCCAATGTCTTCTTCTTCCTCAACTATTCGCTACAACTGAGTGTGAGTGAGTGTGTGATAAATAGAGAGGCTAGCTCTCTATTTATACTAATTCCTGACTTGACTAAACCCTACTAGGGCTGACTTCACTAGGTGAGTCTAATAACCCTAGTGCCCCAGAACTGCGGGGACTTTAACCCTTAGACAATAGGAGGGTTACCCACAATGACTTGACATGACTTGTTTATATTATGGATCCTTCTGATCAGAACATCGGGGCATGACATGACTCAATTACATTACAGACACATCCTGGAATAAACATTGGGGTACAAGACATAATATATATAAGTGAATACATTCCGAAGTTACAATTACATCAACTGACCTAGTACCTGCAACCTTCTTGATAGTAAAGGCCACAGTCCTCAATGGACTATCTATAATATTCTTAATGGGAATCTTGCCACCAACTGACCGAGTCCCTTTCGAGAAGTGGTCATCAATGTCACTAGTATTGCCCTATGGGATAGACCGGTCAAAAAGTAAATGTCCTCTACATCTATGGTTAGAGTGTTTGTACCCACTACAAAATATTGTTGGTCAAGTTTCCACATCCATATCATGTGCTCTAGTGGCCGCACATATGCTCTCATCTCTGGTATCATGAAAAACTTAAGAATCCCACACTCATGGAGGGTCCTCAAAGTAACTCGATCGTTTCTTGCCTAGAGGTCATCCAAATCGTGTTGTCTCTCTTTCCATATAACCATTTTGCTTCTTCTTTTTCCTACAAAAAACATTCAAACACTCATTATAATCAAGTATGAACCATTAAAAGGAAACAAAACAACTTTGTATTGGTTGTGTATTGATTTTTTGGGAGTCACGACCATCGGCGCACTATCTACAGTAGAACGGAGCGTCGACGCCTTTTCCCCTAGGTAACAGAGTGCCTTCAGCGCCATTTCCTATTTTGAGGGATGCGCCAGTGCATCTCCCAAAAGGGAAAAATGTGTCGCCATGTATGCGCTCTGCCCCTTTGGGGATTTACCCAAAAAAGCAAAAACTTGGCCTTTAAAACAAGAAATGCACCAGCAAAATTGAAGGGATGAGAGTTAGATGTTACCTGGTCTAAGTAGTTCGAGAAGAGATGGTCCACAGCTCCTGGAATATGCAACTAAAAATCAACTCTCTTTCTCCAATTTCACACTCACTATGGTAAAAAAATTCATAATGGTAAAAATTCACTATTCACCCCCTATTTATAGCAATTTTGATTTTTATTTTCATTATTAAAATCAAAATATTTTAATTTTAGGTTTTTTACAATTTATTGTCTATAGTTTTATATGAAATTGGTCCTAACTTGATTTTTTAAGATTCCAAGTCATATTTACGAAGCGTCATGGCTATGTTACAAGTTTATTTTGTCTTTTTCACGCTTTAGATGAAAAAGTACCGAGCGTCGTTTATACCTTTGACATGCTCGTTAAAAACCTAGTAAAATGGTATCGAGTACACGTTTCCTGCTTTTTCAGACTCGTTAAAAGTGGTTTATGAAAAATATGACCTCTTATGGAGTCAGACTTAAGCTCTTTTCAGACTCTTTAAAACACGAAAAGATTGTCAAGTTAACTTGTCTTCTTCATCCTTGTAAAAGTACTTGAAGAGTCGTCTTTCCCATAATAGTTTACCCCTTTTTTGGTTTGGATTGAATAATTACGAAAAATGAATACTCTAGTTGAATTCATCTAGAAGAGTTCTCTCGAGCATTATTTTATACTTTTTCGGGCGTTAGGGAATAAATCATACGAAAAATGACCCTTTGGAGTCTTCTTTTTGTCTTCGTTTAGACTCTCTAAACATGAAGGATACTGAGTTAGATTCCAATGGAATTGTTAAATTAAACACTGAGAGAGGCTCTTTTGGGAACGATCCTCTCCTTTCTCAGGTTCATAAAACATATGAGAATGGACTCATCTTTTGATGAGCTACAACGAGTGTTTGTTACCCTCTTTGAACTCATAAAAATGAAAATAGGCACTCATCCTTCGTTATGGGGAAATTAAGGTAAAGGGAAATGTCTTTTCATTTGTATCAATGGCAGCTCACAGTCCACCTTTGAACATAGAACATGTCTACATTTTCATTTTCTAACAGTTTGGTTTTCAGCTTGTCTCTGAGTCAATCCACTTTCGTAAGTCACTTGACTCCTTTGATTCAATTCAAAGAATGCATCGCCATATTCCTTGCATTACATCTAGTTTTTGTCTCATCAATTCAATGATGCCAAGTTATTTGTTGTGTCGCAACTTGTTCAAAGGATGTATCATTTACAATACAAGTTTCCAGTAACTTTACCTTCCTATAAATTCGATCGTATCTAAGTCAGTTTCATGGTTGTTTCATCACTTCAAAATCAACTTTTGTTACATGTTTCGTGTCAATTATGGGGGAAGCATCATGACCCTCCTTCGATAAGTCTATTCCTATCGACTTCAGCACATCATCTAGGAATTAGATTTAGAAACCAAGTCAAGTACCTTGAATCCTGCATGCCACAATGGCAGGTCTTTCAACAGTAGTTTTTCATCAATGACCTCTAATCGAAATATTCTATCAAGTGTTCAACTTCAAAAAATGTATTCACACTTGGGAGAATGTACTAAGATACCTTAGGGATCATTGACATCAATGGTGATTTCCCTCACACTTATTAATAGTATACATAAATGATTGGTAATCAAGTGGTTTCTACCATGTTTGACATCAAGACATCTATTCACATGGCTAAAATCATATCGGTTCGGAATTGGAATGAAGACCCTGAGTAGTTAGGCTTCATCTACATAATTGTCCATCCTCAGGTTACGATGGAATATTATTTGGAGTCATGACATGGATCCACATTGTATGTTTGGTGGTTGTGTCCAGTATTGAGTTCGATAACATGGATCTACTTTGTATGTTCTGTAGCCATGTTCCACTTTCTGCATCATTGATCATGCATCTACAGTGTATTCTTGGTAACCATGACATAGTCATCTTCATGGATCTGCAGTGTATTGTTCTGCAACCATGTTTTGAGTCAAATAATTTTGTTACTTGTCTCGTGTCAGTTGTGAACTCATCTCTCCTTTCCTCTAATACCAGACTAATATATAGCAAAGTATTTTACCTATCACATCCTTCTAGCTTCATACTTTGGGGGGCATTCTATTGCACCTAAAATATCCACTGATGCCTGAGCACCCTTCAAAGAACCTGGTCAGAGATTCTTATGGTGACTTTTTCCCACTCTTGAGTAGGTTGGCACAATTTTTCCCTTATGATAGAGCATTAGCTCTTGTTTCCCATTGACATCAGTCATCACCAATGCCTTTACCTTGTTCACAAGGAACATTGACGCCTTTACCCTCTGCACAAGAAGCGTCGACATAGTTAAAATGGGAAAAAATGAATATTCGAGAAGCTTCCATACAAAATCCCTCGTGTAGGTGGATCCTATCAGCTAGGGAGAGGTGGCACTCAACCTCCTCACCCATAGGGAGCATCCCCTATCCTTTTCTGAAAGAATCTCATCCCATGTGGACCTTCCTTGGCCTATAAAAGAAGCCTTCATGGAGGTAGTGAGGAGAGACCAAGAAGAGCATCCTTATGATGTTCAATTGAATTTTGGTATAGAGGCAAGGTTGAGTGATTTTGTGTGTAAAGAGATTTGTGTGAGTGAGGAGTGTTGTAAGAACATTTTGGAAGACAAAGCTGGCAACATCAAGGATTTGGTTGTAGCTTTACCTTCTTATTTGATTAATACAAAAGTGTTCCCTTTTCCCATATTTGATTTGTGTTAATATCAATCAATTATTATTATATTCCTTGATCACTAGCATATATTGTTTATTTATCATGTTAATCTCATCTTGTTTTCTTTTTTTTTTATGCTTCTTTGTAGGTACCATAGATCGCATGAAGAGCAGTGGAACTAAGACTAAAGCATTCAGATCTGAGGTATAAGAGTGTCTTTATTAAATTATATTAACCATCTAGGGAAAGGATATACTATTGCGGTGTTTGGTTCTATGCTTCCACCATACAGGGTATACAAACAAGCAGTGTCTACACCGGTTACAGAATTCCTACAAACAGATGCATGTGCATGATGAGAAGGTATGCATGTGCATGGAGGTTGCATGAGACATGTGCATGATATTTTCACATTGTATGTGCATGCATGCATTTTACATTATTTTAATGCACTAAGGAGAATTAGTGCATGAACCTCTAATTAGGTTCTCACAACCCTAATACTGCCAGAGGATTAGAAAAGGGCATTCAGAAGGCTAAAGAAATCATTACTTATACGTTTCAAATGATCAAGAGGTTGAGAAAATCATAGGAGAAAGGATGCATTCATCTGAGAGAGACTAAGAGCGCATTCTTCATAGAGTCAGGGTACATCCTTCTGAGATAGGAGAAGTTTGTCAATCCAATTGTGAGAGAGATCTTATCATAGGTTTTATTCATTTATTTAGGAGCATAGGAGTTGGGGCACATTCATTGAGATAGTGAGGGTGAAATTCTCCAGGAGAGGGCGCACATGTGAGAGAAGGGGCCATCTATTAAGGCCAGGAGGGACAAGAGGAGATAAGGGTCTTCCATAAGATATTGAGGAGGTCACATAGAGATATCATTCAGTGATTGACTGAGTCAGAGATAAATTAGTGCACTCTGAGCAAAGAGGGTGTACTTCTACAACTGGGGGCAGCATTCATAGGTTGAGGTTGCATTTCTTCATCCAGCAGAGCAGAGCAGTAAAGAAGGGTAACAAGAGCACTTGTTCAAAGTTAGAGAGGAAGTTACTTATTCCAAGGATTAGAAAAGCAATTTATCATAGATTCATAGATTAGGGAATGTTGTTGGGGAGTAATTTCGCAATATCAATAGTTGCAGTTGCATGCATATCTAGGGATTTGGCCCATCAAGTTTCTCTTATTGTATTATTGGATCGAGATTTAATAAATCCCTATTTGCTATTTTTTCCCATATTAAGTTTCCAGGGTAAATCTGAGTTTCATTATGTGTGATTTTCATATTATTTGTTAAAGTTGTAGAGAGATTTTATGTGCTTTAGATTATAAGTATATTGTGTAGTTGTCACCTTTTCTAGTATTGAGAAGTTGGGTTTAGTTTATGCATGTGGCTTATTGATATCTAAGGCCAAGTTGGGATTTGATATTTGTAGAGAGAGTAGTGACCTATTGAACATCTACATTGTATTAGACCCTTGTTAAATTTCTAGCTTTCACTCCCATATCTATGAGATGTACCAGATATGGTTGGACACGTATCAGTTGCATCATATATTTAAGTCCATGGGTCATATCTGTGAGTATTTATACCATATCTATAAGGACTCATTAGATATGAGAGGTTGAATTTTCAGATATGTAATAGTAGAGATCAGATCTATCACATCTGTGAGTTTGATATTTAGATCTGGAGAGAAGGTACCAGATCTATCTAGAGTCACATAAAATCCATCAAATCTGTGTTGAGACACATCAAATCCATAAAATATGTGATATTGGTGAATGGATTTGAGATAGATCTATCAAATCTATGTGATTAAAGGCCATATCTATGACCAAATATCATTTCTATTAACCAAACAGAGAGATATTCAGAGGGGTGCATCCCTAAGAGAGGGGGTGTATTCTTCAGTTGTTGAGATAGAAAAGGAAGACAAGGACACACCTTTCATAGAATGAGAGTGTGTTCACTTCCATATAAAAATACCCTAACTTGTTTCTATCAGAGGTTAGAGAAAAACAGAGGGTCCAGTTGTCATATTGATCACATGTGATAGAGGGGCACATTCCTTCATAGACAATTGCAATTGTTGAGTGTTGAAGGTTTATCCTATATATATAGCACGCCTTCCAAGGAGCCATGTTCTTATGTTTATGTGATAAATCTATAATGATCCAATCGGATCTAATTTTTCATTAATTTACTTTTCCCAAAATTTTCAAACACAAAAGGAATTGAAGGGTGGTCAACTAGTCACTCTCACTGGAAGTAAGAGAGTGGTTTTTAAATTATGAAAGGAGTGAGGGTTGGATATCCAAAACATCCTGTGCACAATTTTATGGGACAATTTATGTTTCGAACATGAGCAAGGATGAATTCTAATCCAAGGCTCTTGGGCACCCCAGCATATGCATACTAGATATTTAGCTTAACACTTCTTGAAAACCAAAGATGAAGAATTTTAACTTCTAGAGGATTATAGAACTTATATTTGTTTTCATGTACCATGCTTGGTTCTAACATGCCGTTTTGGTAATATTTTTACAATTTTTGGCGAACATACAAGCAGATTGACACCCTCAGACTGCACAACTACTTTGAATTCAAAGCTTTCCAAACAAGGGTTTAAGGAAATTAATGGTCAATTTCATACATGGTATGTGTTCATTGTTATATTTTTAACATTAAGCTAGCATAACATTAGGATCTTTAACTGAGAGAACAACAAGCACAACAATCAAACACAAGAGACAATGAACATAGTGTNCCCGTAACTTCCTCATAGATAGAATCAGCACCAAAATTGAAACCCAAAAATAGTAAGGTGATCTCCCGACAGCAGTAACCTATTTCTTCCTTGCCCCGGTGTCTTTCTCTTCCTCAGCTATGTGCTACAACTGAATGCGAGTGAGTGTGTGTTAAATAGAGAGGCTAGCTCTCTATTTATACTAATTCCTAACTTGACTAAACCCAACTAGGGCTGACTTCACTAAGTGAGTCTAATAACCCTAGTGCCCCGGAACTGCGGGGACTTTAACCCTTAGACAATAGGAGGGTTACCCACCTTGACTTGACATGACTTGTTTGCATTATAGAAACTTCCTGATAGGAAAATCGGGGCATGACATGACTCAAGTAAATTACAAATACATCTAGGAATAAACATTGGGTTACAATACATAAGAAATACAAGTGAATACATTCCGAAGTTACAATTACATCAACACTCCCTCTTAACTAGGAAGGTATTTTCTCGACACAATTTATCAGCACAAGTATTCTTCTCTGTATCATCTGGATCATCATCAAGTCCTTGTCATCTTCACCTTCAAGTCATCTCTTTATTCAAGTCACCTTCATCTTCAAGTCATCTTCACCTGGATCTGGATCATCATCACTAGATCTGGATCATCCCTCGATTTGGATCATCTCTGGAGCATCCTCTCTGAAACTGGATCATCCCTCGATCTGGATCATCTCTGCTGGATCATCATCATTGGATCTTCACAGGTGCTATCTCATGATTCTTCTCATCACGGGAAGTTCTACAGAGCCAGCCCTTTTTCATTCTGGTTGCAGGCCTAGCCTCCATGTAGGTCTTTTCCAGCACTTATATCTAACCCTAAGTCAGAATGGCCCACCCAGTACTTACATCTGATCATGTAGGAACCAATCCTATAATAATATCAGAAAGGCATGCCCAGCACTCACATTTGACCATGTGGGAACACCTCCCACAACCCTATGAGAAAGGCCCAGCACTCACATCCGTCAACCAATGTCGAAAAGGCTCAGTACTTACACTCGGCCATGCGAGGAACTAATCCTCCATGCCGAAATGCTCTGCACTTACATCTGACAACCAATGTCAGAAAGGCTCAACACTTATATTCGACCATGCAAGGAACAAATCCTTCATGCTGAAAGGGCTCTGCACTTACATCTGACAACCAATGTCAGAAGGGCTTGCACTCACATATGATCTTGTAGGAACCAATCCTATAGTCATATCAGAATGACCCTCAATCCCAGACTGAGCTTTCCTGGTAACTGACCAGGTGCCTCCATTCCAATAATGGCATTTAGCGCTTACTTTTGATCATGTAGGAACCAATCCTACAGTCACATCAGAATGGCTTATCACTCACATCTGACATAGAAGGAACCAATCCTCTCACCATGATAGAATGGCTCAGCCCTTACATATGACCATGGAAGGAACCAATCCTCTCACCATGTTAGAATGGCTCTGGGTCTCATCATTTCCCTTTGGAGGAAACCTCGATATAGAGAACACCATGCTTCTCCCTGGAGTACTCAAAATTCACCCTAGCCAATGGGTTTTTTAACACATCAGCTATTTTTTCCTTCATTGCAACATACTGGAGATTCACTACTCCCCTCTGCACCGTATCCCCGATATAGTGATACTTGATCTCAATATGCTTCGACTTGTCATGGAAAACTGGATTCTCTGACAACTTCATGCAACTATGGTTTTCACAATGTATACAAGTAGCATCCATTTGGAGATCAAATAAATCAGACAGTAGCTTCCACAGCCATACTGCCTCACAACTAGCTGAACAAGCTATGACATACTCTGCTTCAGCTATACTCAGTGCCACACAGGATTTCTTCATGCTAAACCAAGAGATCAGACCTGATGCCTTACTAAAGCAACACCCTAAAGTGCTCTTCCTATCGATGGCACTGCCTGCCCAATCTGAATCAACATAACCCTCCAGGTTAATCTTCTGATTCGCCTCATACTTGGGCCCATAATCAATTGTACCTCTCAGGTACCTCAAAATATGCTTTGCAGCAATCAAGTGAACATGTCTCGGATCTATCAAGAACTGGATCAAGGTGTTTACGGAAAAGGAAATATCTGGTCTAGTGTTCGTTAGGTACATCAGGGACCCAATCATCTGATGATACATTGTAGCATCAACCGTATTTGATGAAGCATCACTCAATAGCTTCAGGTTCAATGCCATAGGTGTGGTCATGGACTTGCAGTCCATCATCCCAAACCTCTTCAATATCTCTACTGCATACTTCCCTTATTCAAGGGAGATTCCATCTGTATTCAACCACACCTCCATGCCTAGAAAATAATGCATAATACCCAAGTCTTTCATTTCAAACTCGACAGCAAGCTTTCTCTTCGTATTAGCAATCAACCCACCCATACCTGTTACAAACAAATCATCTACATACAGTAGGAGCATCACTGGATTGCCATCTTCAACCTTGTAGTAAAGGTTGGAATCTGCTTTACTCTTGGTAAAGCCCAAACTGGATAGAAAGCTGTCAATTCTAGCGTACCATGTTCTGGGTGCCTATTTCAAACCATACAGGGATTTCTTCAATCTGCACACATGAGACTCCCTATCATGTGTCTCAAAACCAAGTGGTTGTTCTACATACACCTCCTCTTCCACTACACCATTCAAGAAAGCAGTCTTGACATCCATTTGGTGTATCTTCCATTTCATTACTGTAGCTAGAGAAAGTACTAATCTAATGGAAGTGTATCTGGCTACAGGTGCAAAGGTTTCTTCATAATCTATTCCTTCTTTCTGTGAGAAACCACATGCCATGAATCTTGCCTTATATTTCTCTATGCTACCATCTGCAGCATGCTTGATCTTGTAGATCCATTTGCAAGTTACAACCGACTTCCCTTCTGGTCTTGGGACAACATCCCAAACATCGTTCTTCATGATCGATTGATACTCTTCAATCATAGCATCCTTCCATTCTTTTCGTTCTACCACTTCTTCATAATTGGAAGGTTCTTTATTGATAAACTCACATAGTAAAGCTACATATCCAAAGCAGGATCTGGTTCTCTTTCTTTCTCTGTGATTCTCTTCTGGAGCCCCATATCTTTCCGCACCTTTGATAACTTCTTGTACCCAAGCAAGTTTCCTCTTGTGAGGATTCTTCTCCTGAGGTGGATCTATAGGTCTTTTTGGTTCTTCAAATTCTCGATCTTCTTCTTAAGTTTCTTCGTTCATGGTTGTATCATGAATTCTGGGTGCTTCATATTCTTCAGGTTCTTCAGCAGGTCTCTTTCTAGATTTGTTGTAAGTTGAGTCTTCATCAAATGTTACATCCTTGCTAATGTCGATCTTCTTGAATCCTGGAAAATATATTTTGTAAGCCTTTGAGCTTTCAGAGTATCCCGCAAATATACCCTTCTTTCCTGAAGGATCTAGTTTTGTTCTCTTCTCTTTTGGAATGTGTATGTACACAAGACAGCCGAATATTCTGAGATGACTGACTTCTGTTTTCTTGCTAGAAAAGAATTCTTCAGGTGTCTTGTTCTCGAGTACTCTATGTGGATTATGGTTCTGTACATACACCGTTGTTCTGGCAGCTTCTACCCATAGATGCATAGGAAGATCTTGATCATGAAGCATTTCTCTTGCAGCTTCCATGATAGTTCTATTCTTCCTTTCTGCAACCCCATTATGCTGTGGATTATAAGGAGTGGATAACTCCCTCTTAATCCCTGATTCTTTGCATAAGTCTTTGAATTCATTTGATGTGAATTCTCCACCATTATCTGATCGAAAGGTCTTGATCTTCTTTTCTGTGTGGTTCTCGATCAAGGCTTTGAATTCCTTGAACTTGTTGAAAACTTCATCTTTATTCTTCATGAAGTAAATCCATGTCTTCCTAGAAAATTCATCAATGAAAGAAACATTGTATACATAACCTCTTAGAGAACTTGATGACATTGCTCTGCATACATCGGAGTGGATGATTTCCAAGATTCCTTTTGCTTTGCTCTCACTACTTGGAAATGTCTTCTTTGTATTCTTTCCTTCCGCACATCCTTTGTAGACCCCTTCATGTTTTGCTTGAATTTCTAGAAGACCTTCAATAGCTTTGCTTGCAAGTGGTAGTGCTTTGTAATGCACATGTGCAAGCCTTCTATGCCATAGTTCATTTGGCTCTACTGTGTCATGGACCAAAGCTTGTTCTGGATGGCCCTTCAATTTGTATAATCCTCCTTCTTGTTCTCCAATTACTATTGCATCAT
>LPNX011212586.1:197763-246786 GCA_001517045.1 Pseudotsuga menziesii
AGTCTAGTTTGTAGGAGGATTCACCACTACCTTTTATGGGATATTGGTAGTCATCTCCAAGTTTCACCTTATGGGGTGAATTATGTTTGGATAGTTTCTCAAAGGATTCCTTGAAACTTGTCATGTGTTTGGAAGCCCCACTGTCAATAAGCCAATCTTTGCTTCCATGAGTGACAGTTCCCGTGAGAGCGGAGATCAGAACATATTCATCTTCACTTGAAGAGTCTTCACTTTCTTGTTTTACTCTCTTCCTGGGAGGATCATCATCCTCAGCAGTGTGAGCATCATGTCTTATTTTGGAGTTCTTCTTCTTCTTGGATCCATTCTTATTCATCGGATGATTTCTAGCAAAATTTCCTATTTCATCGCATGTATAATATCTGATTTTGGATGGATCCCTTCTTACAACATTATTATTCTGATGAGAATGCTTACCTTGGTAATGATGATTTTCACTTCTTCCTTTCCTGGAGTGTACTGTGAGAGCTTGATCTCCACTTCCCATCTTTTCTTCTTGAGCTGCTATCTGAGCTTCTTCTTGAGAACATTCTTCCCACAGTCTACTGAACTTGACTAACTTCTTCCTAGCAAAGATTCCTTGGATGAAAGAATCCCATGACCTAGGGAGACCATTCAAGGTTGTCATCACAATTTATGCATTCTCCACTTCTTCATCTACTGCTTCCAGCTGTTCTTTGATCTGGGAAACCCTTGTCAAGTATGACTGGATGGTCTCTTCATTCTAAATCTTTACATTATTCAACTGGTTCCTTAGAGTCATCTTCCAATTGATGTTCTTCCATTCAAGCAATTTGGTTAGGGCATCAAACATAGCTTTAGGTGTCTTGAGGGAGGAAACCTGTGGTATGAGGTGATCCTTGATAGAATCAGAAATGATCCTCTTTGCCATAACCAACTTCTTCTTATGTAAGGCCTTGGCCTCATCTCCCTCTGGAACTGGAACCTCCTCATGGATGTAGGAGTCCAACTCATTTTCTTCCAATACCAGGGAGATCCTATACTTCCAGGCTAGGAAGTTATCAGCTCCCTCAAGTTTTTCATCAGGCTTGGTATGATGAGACATATTAAATGAGAACCTTAAATGGAAATACAAAATATTTAGATCTTACCAAGTCAAGGTGTCGGATATGGATTTGGAGCTGAAATTCTGCAGTGCTAGTTGAGGAGCAGATTAGGGTTTTTCTTTTCTGGAGTTCTATCCAACCAAATGCTTTGATTTTGGGGAGGAGATCAATCCAGGCCTGGGCTCACTAAAAATTCCACTTTTGTGAAAATCCCTAATTTATGGCGGTAGTGTCGGGTCCAAAACTAAAAAACCTCATAATTGGATTCTGCTTCAACAGAAAGATGCGCCCTAGGGAGGAGAGTTATTCCACCCTTCTTTTGTTGAAAAACTGTGGAGAGGGATCCACAAAGTAGGAATCCCTAGTTCCCGCAGCTGAACAGTGTCTTCTTCTCAGGTTAGCTCTAATACCATGTTAGATTTTTAACATTAAGCTAGCATAACATTAGAATCTTTAACTGAGGGAACAACAAGCGCAGCAATCAAACACAAGAGACAATGAACACAGTGTTTTTCCTTGGGGAAACCATAAATAGAGAAAACCCCGCAACTTCCTCAGAGATAGAATCAGCACCAAAAGTGAAACCCAAAAACAGTAAGGTGATCTCCCGATAGCAGTAACCTCTTTCTTCCTTACCCCAGTGTCTTTCTCTTCCTCGGCTATGCGCTACAACTGAGTTTGAGTGAGTGTGTGTTAAATAGAGAGGCTAGCTCTCTATTTATATTAATTCCTGACTTGGCTAAACCCAACTAGGGCCGACTTCACTAGGTGAGTCTAATAACCCTAGTTCCTTGGAATTGCGAGGACTTTAACCCTTAGACAATAGGAGGGTTACCCACCTTGACTTGACATGACTTGTTTACATTATAGAAACTTCTCGATAGGAACATCGGGGCATGACATGACTCAAGTACATTACAAATACATCCCGGAATAAACATCGGGTTACAATACATAAGAAATACAAGTGAATACATTCCGAAGTTACAATTACATCAACATTCATTAACATTATAACATGCATCAAAAATTGAAAGGAAGTAAATTTGAATGGAAAAAGTTCATTTATTACCTAAACATTGAAAACTAGCAATTTTCCATGGAAATCTAGAATAGGTGAAGAGAGATCATATAAAAATCAAGATATTCTTTATTGATCTACATGATTAACTTCATAAATATTTTATTAAATAAAATACATCATGGGGAGGCAAAAATTCCATTCACATAGAATTCATATATGGCATCATTAAACTTGGAACTATCAGAAAGAAGAGAAGAGACTAGAAATTCATTAAGATTCGAATGGGAGATTCTTAATCATTGTAAAGAGATATTGAAATTGGATGGAATGAAATTCATAACCTGTAATAAAACTACCATAAATTTTTGAATTCCATTAATCCTTGAATATCATTAGAAGAACAACAAGGGCACACCTCTAGGTTGAAACTAGGGGTACATCTCCCAAGTCGGAGAGACTATATCTCCCAATTCAATAATCAGACTAGAAAAAGATGTAAGAGTGGTTTTCTAATATTATTTTATAGAAGCTATGGATTCTTGTGCAAGACTCCTTGGCCAATGTTCCCTCATGAGCTAGATTGGAATGTGCTTAATTTGTGATCTTTTTCGTTGTTTTCTTTCGTTTTCTTCTTTTCCTTACTTTGTTGCTTTTGCATTTCCTTTTCTGCTTTTCTTGTTTTTTCTGATTTTCCTGCTTTATTATTCTTTTACCCTTAGTTCTTTATTTTTCCTACTTTTTTTCCTTTTTTTCAAAAATCCATACTTTCGTTGTTTTGTCTACTTGCTTGCTTTGTACTGTTTTTTACCTTAGCACGTCTTCCTTCTATCTTTCTTCCTTTTGGAAATGTTTTCCTAGTTCCAAACCTTATCTCTTTGTCCTAGCGCTCCCTCTTTGCCACATGGGAATTACAACTCATCCAGATATTAAATATTAAGGAAAAATAAATTAAATATAGGCTACCTCAAACTCCAAAATTATTAAATTAACTAACTAACTAAATAATAATTTGTCTAAGAAATAATCTCAAGCACCTCATGTATCCATTCCTAGAAAATTTAATTAGTTCTTCCACTAAGACCCATGGGGATATCAAGGGCTAGTGTTTTCTCCATGGAGTTATCAAATTTGGGGACATTACAGCCCTCCCCTCCCAAAATTACTTTTCCTCAAGCAAATGAAATTTGTATGATGAAACACTTTGGCACTTTTACACCAACTTCGGAAAGTTGCTACATGAGCCATTTAAAACTCACCTTCATCATAGATGAGCTCCCTGCTTCCATACATTTATCTCTACATATGTCAATATTGGCCTTGAACCATTATGGCCATTTTCAATCGCAAATGTATTTCCCCTTAACCACATTTATCCATTGCATGCATGATGATTAACACCTCCATGTCTTTGATTGAATAATATCTATTGTGGGTCTGCAACTTCATGGGGTGTCTATTCGGACTTGAAATTATTTGTATGCTTCCTTTGAAATCATCACCCTCGGGCACATATGGTAGGGTAAAACTTTGTGGGAAAACATTGGAAAATTTTACACCACTTTCTCCAGGATTGGGAAGTGTCTTTGTATTCCACGTCTATAATACCCCATGTCATTATAGAGGGCCTCATGAGGAATCTCAAACCACCAAACAGAAGAATAGTTTGTCCACCCATCATAATGTTTCCTTTATAGTAAACTCTCCAACTGCTCCACAAGGATAGACTCGTGGAAATGAAATATAGCTATCCCTCCAAGATCCCATTAACCATGCTGCAATATTTTTAAAATTTCTTCCATTTGAAGTAATATAGAATTCCAAATAATTCCAAGATCCCACAACCATATTGGAAGTACATTACTTCCCTTGCTTCCAAAAATTTCCACCATTAGATCCAACAAAGTTTGTACCTATTCCCGTGCAAGATGATTCTTGTCTTGCATTCTTGCATCCCATATTCTATGAATGAAGATGATAGATATGCCATATATATCCATACCTAAGCCTTGGATTTTTTTGTACCCAATGCATCCAATGGATGCAATACATTTCTTTGTTGTTGCTCACATAATATGACAATGTCATTTGCGTCTGTAAATATTCTACAAATGCAAATAAAACGCTTACCAATTGTTATGGAGAGAAATTCCTATGGCTTGGGGTACCACAACAGACAGCTTGACTCCAGAAATCAATCCTTTCCAATATGCAATAGAAATTAAATGTCTAACACTAAAGGATCAGACCTTGTACCTTATTCCGGACGGTTGAAGTAGATCCCCATTGAACTTTTCCAATCTTCAGCTTGAATTGATAGATTACTTCCTCAACAACAAGTAAACAATACAAGCATTCTATATATCATGGTGTTAGATCTATTCTAGCATATATAATCAATAATGTAAAAGAATTTGACATAATCCCATGGATAAAATATTCATTCAAATACACATTATTGGACAGGAAAAGATATTTCTATTAATATAAATCAAAGATTACAAGATACAACCTCTGATGGCATGTCTGCGAATCGGAGAAACTGAATCCCCCACTTGGGCCTCCACCACTTCAATCCTCCATCTCTTGATAGAAAGCTCACAAGCAAAAGGCAAGCTTGGGAAGAACACAAAAGTGCTCCAAGGGACAAAGGGATGCAGACTCAAGCATAAGTTCCAGCAACAATGGACTATAGTTTCTTTTCTCTCAATTCTCTCTTCTTGCCTTCAATGTACCAAGGGGTTCCTTATATATCTTTCAAAGGGATAATGAAAGGTCGAATCCGAGCAATCTCAAGCCATATGGAAGGCCAGGAGTCAAATGAGTCAGATCCATGTCAAGGAAAACTCCAAAAGGATTTGGATTATGCACACATCCTGATGTACGCGGTTTTAGTGGTCAAACCTGCATATATGCGCGCTTATAGGTTAAAAAGTCACGTGTATCATTTTTCATGTGTTTTTAGGGATGATCAAGGAAACATCAAAGGACAAAAATGGTCCATGGGGTCTAAGGAGTCTGTAGCAGGACAGGGGAAGGCCATACAAAGTGTGATTCACCTATAGTGGTGAAATCCGCTATAACAGATGCCCCCTAATGTGTGAGGTCAGAGGGGTCATACAATGGCTGAAATACATTATAAGTCCATCCCAAAAGTGGAGTGATGAAGGATCCCAAATGGAAGACCAGCCACCCAATCAGCATAGTACAATAATACAACTCTGCATACAATTTCAAGTACATATAGCAGTCCCGGATACATAAGAGTACAATGGCCATGAATATGCATGATACATGATATCACATATGTGGTCATCGCCACGTACAATATACATAGATCAGAATCTCCTTGATGAATATATACAAAGGACCATGATCTCCAAAATGGATGAAGATATATAATAGATCAAGATCTCCATAGTGGCTGGAAATGTCTGACATCTACTGGAATCAAATCACGAGAGCTGAAATCTCATGAACACTGGCACGATCAAGGAGGTAGCATATAAGAGATGCCACCAATCTGGAAAGTCTTCTACACAAACCGCTACGAGTACATGTCCTACTATGCGAATAGAGGTGTCGAGGTCGAACATAGTAGTCCATCATCTGATTACCGGTCATTAATGTATACCATTAATAGACGCGAGATCACCCACCAATAATGAAAATGGGAATCAAGGTACTAGAGTGCAAACTAACAAGTGTGAATAAATGTGTTGAGGTCGAACACTTGAGAGGATCCATCGATCAGGGGACATTGATGTATTCCCAAGAAATTGTTGATGGCGAGAGAACCTGCCACTGATGACTGCAAGTCTCAAGGCACTCAAAAGGACTCTAGATTCCAATCCCAGAATAAATGATCTGAAGTCGATGGGATGAAATCCCCTGGAAGGAGGGCATTAAGGCATCCCCCATCATCCAACATGAGGTACTCAGCAAAGCTGTATAATGTGGAAGGACTCGATCATAAGGTGCACGAACCAGTAACTGAACCGAGAATGGACGACATGCAAAGTCAAGATAACTGAGGAATGGCCGACTCAGGTTTCAACTTCCTTCGAACAAGAGCATAACGGTGTATGGTGACTAAATGAAGGAAGCATAGAATCGATATACAAACTGGGACATCTCTGTGACACAGGAGGCATCAACAAAGGCTCCATAGGGATTGGAAGCTTAACCAGTCGGTGGAGATAAACTCAGATAAACGAGTACAGCTCCTAAAGTCAAACTATAACCCAACCAATGGATGTGATATACAGTGCTCTGTTCGAAGGCGACACGACTCGACAGCTGCCAAAGATAACATCTTTCCTTGTCCGGCTTTTTGGTTTTTTTATTTTTTTGGACTTTTTCAGTTATTTGAAAATCCTGAAAAAAGAATAAACTAGCTTTATAGTTACAAACTAGGAGGAGATGAGTGTCATAAGGGAAAACAAACTAGTTCCAAGTAGTGGAACATACCTATGCTCAATGCAAGGATACATGTGTAGGATATCGACACTCGGGGGAAAATCCCCTCCCGGTAAAAAGGGAATCAAGCCGCGAAGGATATAAAAAATGGCTCTGCATGGCTAGACATGAGACAAGATCGGGCTATATGGCTGAAATGCAATGTCAGGGAAGCCGGCATAAATCTCAATAAGACAGGAAAAGCTCACGATAATGCAATCACAACTTGACATAGGGGAGTCCTGAGGGAAATAGGCCAGCATAAGATCAAGAGGAGTATGAGGCTCTTGTGAAATGTCATGGCAATACTATACAACGGACTCCCACACCCTAAAGGAGAAAACGTCAGCATGGGCACCAAATGCAAATAAGGCGCTAACTAGGGTACCCATGTAAGGTGAAGCACTACCACTCATATCATGCCACTTCTAAAGCCGTGACATAATAGAGTGGGTTCGTACCTAAGGTCATGGTGATATGGTCATAAGGTCATGCAAAATGCAAACGGTGGTGAACCTAACCTATATGCCAGTTTAGACATGATACCTGAGATCAGTACGAACGGGTTAATCCAATGGCTAAAACGGCACTGAAATGGTCTTCTACATCACAAATTATGTCAAAAACGGTCCAAAATTGTTAGAAAATGTCGAAACTATAGGAAAGGGGGTAAAAAATTTCAAATATTTGAAATTTTTTCTATAAATAGTAAAAAATATAAATCATTTGAAACTTTTACCCATTGGAGCTCTAATTTTCAACTGCAAATTCCAAGAGATCCAGCAGGCAGAATTCACAACCGTTTCTTCTAGGTATTTACTCATGCTCTCCTCTTTCATTTTGATATAATTTTTATAGATTTTCATGGTCAAATGATTTTTTTAGGCCATCCCAAACTGTGTGCTACGGCCCACGCAGAAATCGAGGCTTTTTCCGCGTATAGGGATGGATATACACAGAAAAGGGCCTCAAACCCGCGTACATACGCGGTTGTTTTCGAAACACTCGCGTATGAGGCCGCGCATGTGATTTTTCAAGAATCTAATGGGTAATTTTGAAATTTCTTTTGCAGGATGGTGCTAGAGTGGAGAGAGCGTGAGCATGGTGAAGTAGAGGAAGCAGTAAGGGCCGACTTAATGGCTCAACAAGCTCTTTGTGCATGCGGACTCTACAAGTTTTGGTGTCTTGGTGGTTTGAGGGCCAAACCAAGACTGCTACAAATGCTGGTAGACTATTGGGATCCAGAATTGGAGTCCTTTCATATTGATGGGATGTCTCTCACCATAGAGGTGGAAGACATATACTTTATCACAGGGCTTTCTAGATGAGGGGAGGTGGTGAACCTTCGTTCCCGTGGTGGTCCTGGAGGTGGCCTTACTATCAACGAGTACATAGCTGTGTATTGCTACCCAGATACTGAGAAGGTGGGGAGTCAAGTCCCTACCAATGCTATACAGGTGCTGGGCCTAAAGGCCATATTACTGACGCTAGGCAGGATAGTAGGCTTAGCATAACTCCACCAGGTCTCTCGGCCGCTGATGTTCTATGCAGTGGAGTGCATGAGACCCACCATCTATGACTGGAGTACTACACTACTGAGCAACATGAAACACCAGCTTAGTGAGTGTAAGGCAGGCAGGGTACGAAACTTCGGGTTCAGCAGTATCTTGAGCAAGTTTTTCTTCGAACGTGTTCCAGGATTGAGCCCTAGAGTGGACATTCCTCTCCACGGGGTTTGAGATCCGGCCCAACGGCGTTGGGCAGACGCCATGTGCAGACTGGTGGGTGGTAGGGTGGCCAACCCATATCCAGCTGACTTATTTCCATGGTGGCGACAATAGATCATTGCCATTGATGACTACCCCTATGCAAGGATAGATTTTTGGGGGGATCCGGACATGCCATTGCCACCAAGATCAGCAAACGATGATATAGGTAACGAATCTTGACCCTCACTCTTTTTAAATTTTTTGAGTTATTTAAATTTTTTTTGTATTTTCTTGATTATGTGGAATCAAAAATACATGTTTTTGCGTGACAATACATAGTGACATCTACCATTTGTGTGTAGATGTGGGACCACGGTGGCCGGAGGGCTTCCCTCGTCATAGACGGAGGGGAAGAGGAGATGACATCACGGGTGTGGATGCGGAGCGAACTCTCCAGAGCATTCATACCAGCTTTGTGAGATTGACTCATAGAGTTCCCATGGCGCAAGTTGAGGACTTTCCTGAGGCCATGCAGCGGCAAGTGGTGGGTGTGCCACGCGCATGGGTGTGTTTATTTCGACGGCTAGCTAGAGCCATAGTGACATTCCATGATCACAACCCTCCTCCTCCTCCACAGGATTAGACACCTGGGAGTGTATATATTTTGTACGACCGTGTATTATATGATGGTGGCTTTAAAAGCCCCAAATTTTGTATCATGACACTATGTATTATCACATTTTTTATGTCTTTATGGTGATCGATTTATTTATTTACATGTGTAAAAATTGTGTTTGCGATTAATTTATTGTGAATGAAACAAATGCCAATCTAACACGTAGTTAGCATATGAGTCAGCAACTTGATTATTATTTCTTGGAATGTGTATATATGTTCTATTGTCAAATTGTCGTTCTAACAATCTCCCACATAAGAACCTTCTCAATAATGTCGGATCTGTAACATGGTACAAACCATTGAGCTGTGACACTACTAACTCCGAATCAAGATGTACCCCAAGAAATAGAACGCCATGCAAAATGGCATCCCGTAGAAGCTCAATAACAGCGCTATATTCAACAACATTGTTGGAAGATGGCCGTAGACATACCCCTCTTGAAGACAGTACCTGACCCATAGGAATATAAATCACCCAAGCAGCAGAGGCTGAGTGTTGAGTGTGACAGCTTGCACCATCCGCAAATCCTATGTAGGTGGAAGATTCCATTGACATCTGCCAAAAGAAATGGAAACTAATCACAAACCCGATCACGATAAGAAAAAGACCTAACTATGCAAAGCTGTACAGTAATATACAACAAGCAGCCTTGGCTAAAGATCATGCATAGTATTTTTTGAGATAGATCCCATTTCTAGGCTCCGCCAAATTTGTTCCTTTGTAATCCACTAACTCATACGCACCCTTCTCTAGCACACGTTTGACCACGTAAGGACCACGCCACATAGGATTAAATTTCCATGCCCCCAAGGGTTCTTTCGAATGATTCCACAAAAGGACCAAGTCTCCTTCACTAAACACTCTTGGACAGATAGACTTATCATATTGGACCTTACCGCGATGTTTATTAACCTCTAGAGCCACCAAGGCATCTCGACGTTGCTCATCAAGTTGCTCAAGGTGAACCAAATGCTCCTCCAAAGGTGAAGTGTCTGGTAAGAGTTCCATAGCTAGCTTCAACGAAGGAATCTCGCATTCAACCAGCAATATCGACTCCACTCCATGTACAAGCTGATATGGAGAAAAACCAGTGGCAGTCTTAACCGCGGTTCAATATGCTCACAAAGCAGGGTATAACATAATGTGCCAATTCGTCTTGCTTTGTGCGATGGTTCATTGGAGAATGGACTTGAGTGATATATTCATTGCCTCTACCTGTCCATTCACTTGGGGGTAGTAAGAAGAGGAGTGCTCTTGCTTATACCCTAACTTGGATGCCAACTCTTCCATCATACGGTTCTGAAAGTGCGAGCCATGGTTAGTGACAAGCTCTTTCGAAATCCCAAACCGAGTAATAATTTGGTTGAATACAAAGTGAGCGGTTGTCTCACCATTGGATTTTACTGTAGGCATAGCCTCAGCCCATTTTGTGAAATAATCAATAGCCACTATAATGTGATGGTGCCCCCCAGCTAAAGCTGGGTTGCAATCCATAAAATCGATCCCCCACTTAGTGAAGGGACCGACGGTGATAATGGGATGTAACGGGGCGGGTTTCGAGTGCATATTACGTGTGAACACCTGGCAAGGGTGGCACCTCTTGACCACATCAACACAATCCTTAAAGATCGACGGCCAGAAATAATCCGCTCTCAGGATATTTTGAGCTGTAGAAAGCCCAGATAAATGACCACCACACGCCCCTCCATGGAAGTCATTCAACACAACCTCAGCCTCATCATGAGTTAAACAACGTCGTAAAATGGAATCTACCCCACGGCAGTACAAAGTATTGTCCACTATAAGGTAGTTCTTAGAGACGTGACGTAATTGTCGTCGTTCATCTCGCGAGAGGTGAGTAGGGTTCTTCTGTGTTTGTAGATATACTATGATATCCCCATACCATGGGTCTAACGTTGAGATTAAGAAGATGTGTTCATCGACAAACGTATCTTCACAAACCAACTCCTCGGCCTCGCTTGGGAAATCCGATATAAGCTCTGCAAAAATTAAAGACTTCTTTGATTTTGCCGAAACAAATGACAATCCATTTATTATACGTTCCCCCAATCATCCTTCGGGTGAGGATGAATTGAAATGGATTGACATGGGCCACAACCAAGGTCTGGTGAAGGAGAATATATTGTCTCAAACACTGAATTGCATGTACGGTAGCCAAAGCAAGCTTCTCGACATGAGAATAATGAATCTCTACGTCAATAAGGTTTCGGCTCAGATAATATATGACATGCTCTTGGAGCTCCTCATCCTCTTGAACCAAAACCATACCAATCGTCTCTAAAGACGCGTCCACATATAATAGAAAATCACGGCTATAATCCAGAGGACTAATCACCGGGGCCGATGCTAGGGCTCGCTTGAGTGCATCGAAGGACTCTTGGGCTCGCTCATCTCTCTCAAAGGGAGTATCCTTCTTCAAGAGATGCATGAAGCCTCTAGTCAAATTGGAAAATTTGACAACAAATCTTCGTAAGAAGTTTTCCATGCCTTGCAAACACTAAAGATCACGAATGTTCTTCGGGGGAGACAACTGAAGTATTTCCTCAACCTTCAAAGGGTCAACTCTTATACCCTCTTTCGAAATGATGAATCCTAACAAACGACCTGACTTCACACAAAAGATGCACTTATGAGGATTTAATCTAACTGAATAGTGCCGACATCTTTTGAATACCAATCTCAAGTGATAGGGATGACGCATTCTCATACGAGAATGAGCAGCGAGGTCATCCAAAAATACTTCATTAATAGACTTGAGATCGTGGAAGATCAAGTTCATCGCCCGTTGAAATGTAGCTCCGGCGTTTTTAAGGCCAAAAGGCATTTTTCGATATGCAAACGTTCCCCAAGGAAAAATAAATGCAGTATTATGTTGGTCCTCAGGTTTAATCTGTATCTAATTATATCCGAAAAAGCCATCCATGAAGGAGAACACCTCGCTACCCACACACTCATCCAAAATCTGATCAATAAATGGTGTGGGGAAGTTATCCTTAGGACAGGCACGATTCAAATCACAGAAATCAATGCATATGTGGATCGCTCCTTGCTTCTTATCCATCGGAACAGGGTTTGAAACCCACTCCGTCAAGGGAACGGGATAGATGAAACTGGTTTTCAACAGTTTCTCTATCTCTTCCTTAATGGCGGGTGCTTTCCTAGGATTCACGGCACGTAAACGTTGTCGAACAGGCTTAGCATTGGGGTAAGTCTTAATCTCATGTTCAACAATTTGAGGGTCAATACTTGGCATCTCGTCATAAGACCAAGAAAAAACATCGTGGAATTCCTTGAATAGCTTGGTATATTCCAGAATCTCAGCATGGGAACATTCCGCCCCAATATAGACATTCTCAATCATGCCTGGATTGCGAGAGATGTTGATAGGAATCGTGGAAGATATGTTTGCCATGTTTCCATCAGCCATCGGACCAGGAAAGCTTAATGGAACCACAGGACTACCAACTCTCTGACTAAGAATCTCCCTAAAATCCTCATGCTCCAAACGGTCAAGCTCTGGGAGAAAGTACGATCTATGATGAAGCTCCTCCCATGGTGGCTCAACTCCCGACATAGCCTCAATAATCGCTTCATCCGAAGGGAAAACCGTATCAGGGTAGTCATGGGCATGAGAAGATTGTACTGCCCATGCCGGTAGCACATAGGGGTCTTCCTCCTCCATTCGCGAAGAGGAAGAACAAGGCTCTGCAACACTCTTTAGATTAGCTTGATAAGCTATCATGGCTGCAGGAAACGGCACACTCGTCTCGATGGGTTCACTCGAAGTACTCGGTGTAGGAAGAATCCAAGGATCTTCCATATGGGTCATGCAAAAAGACACCGAGTTCGTAGATGTCGAAGCCTCATTGGAACAAGATCCTATCATGAGGATCGGTGCAGGACAACTAAAGCTTCCCATGAGGGATGGATACATGCCTACACCAATACTCCCAGTTGCCGGCTAAGAGTGCTCAACGATTGGGATTGAAGCTCCCGAAGATGCGGTAACAGATGAATTCTTGAATGCCATTTGATCAATCGTTACAATCTTCCCATTATGTGGAAATCATACAACGCGGAACAAGGAAGAAGCAACGGCTTGCATACTATACATCCAGTTCCTACCCAGCAAGAGATTATAGTTAAGGGGCACATCAGCCACCTCAACCTCTATCGCAATAGTCTTCCCCCCCAAATGGACTTTAAGGGAAGGAAGGATACCATGCGGCCTAAAATATCTCCCATCAAACGCAGTTAACATAGTCGTTGATTTAGACAGCTCAGGAGAACCCAGACCCTATCAACAGGACAAAGACATCACAGAAGCAGCAGCACCCTCATCAATCATAGTGCGTTTGACGGTCATACCAAGACATTCTACGTGTACCAAAAGAGACACATAGTAGGGCAAGCGAGTTTGCAGTCCTTTGGTTTCAAATTTGATCACCGAGGAAGAATCATCACCGTTCACACCAAGAGCAGAAAGCAACGCCTTCCTTTGCGAAGGACAACTCTGAAGCACTTCCAATGCAAACATCGCACAAGGAGTATGGCCCAAATCCTCGACAACTGAATAATTCTGGGCGGCTTGGGAATTTGGATTATGCCCTGAACGCTTAAGGACTCCCTTAGGAATTCGAGGTGCAGCCTCAGGTTTATCCATAGGTTTCTCAATGCGCAAAGGGGTTCCTAGTGGATCAGGCTCTTTTCCTGGGCTGGGTTGTGACGAACTATAATCTTTCGCATGAGTCACAAACTTGGCAGCACGAACCATGTTAATGCACCCACGACCACTACCCTCTGGTGGATCATCATCACTAGACTGTTCATGGGACTTCGAGTTCATATTCTGGTTATGTGGTAAAGGGTTAGTTAGCACAGCTGGGCCTTGTGCTAAGAATCTCGAAGCTTCTTCAATCCGAGGGCACAAGTAAGTGAGGTGATCATCCTTACATAACTTGCAAGGGAACTTAACCTTACATTTCGCTTGCTTGTCCCCCCCAACATTTTTACTGTTCTTTTCATTATTGCTAGCATTCTCATTCTTATTCCCACCCTTTTGATTATTATTTTTACCCTTTTTTCTATTCTGTCCGGGCTGTTGGTTACCCTTCTGGTCCGATGATTGCACATAAAGTACATTCGCCATTTGGGTGGGTTGAGACGAAGCCATAGCTTGTCCCGAAGCAGATTGGTTGAGTGACAATTGACTAACTTGTTTTGCAACTGAATCTGTAGGTTTCGCACTTGCACACCCCACAATGCCATCGACATGTGGTCCAGGTTTGACTTTGGGATCGAAACTAGAATGAGGAGCATTGGGAATAATCTCATACAACAAACCGGACTGAGCATAGATCAAGTCCAGTTCCTGCGCCCTAAAAATCTCTTGTTCCTCATTCTGCATTCCGAATGTAGAAACATCCTTCGCTATATATGGCAATAACGACTTGAGGAACCACACGAGGAGGAACTCCGGCAGTATAAAGGCTTTAATTAATCTCTTCTGTCTACACCACTCTTGAATATGATCAGAAATATGGGTGGATTTATCTTGCCGAAATGTCAACAAGAGTTCAGTACCAATGTCATAGCGTATTGGTAGCTGGAAGTGATTAAGAAAAGTCATCGCAAGGTCGTCAAACAAAGAGAAAGCTCCCTTAGGTAACTCTATATACCATTTCGCAGTAGGCCCTGTGAGGGTGCATTGAAATAGTCTCAAATGGACTGAGTCCTGATGTAAGGAATTCAAAGAGCACCATAGGTGAAATGTAGTAACGTGTTCGCTCGGATCCTCTCCTGGTTTGCCTTCGAACTTAGGTATGTCCGAAGGAAGTTTGGTAGGGATAGCCAGCCAAGCCGGGTCATGATCCACAGGATCGTTCATCAGTCTCAATAAGTCAGGAAGATTAAGCATCGCGAGGAAACGGAGCCTAGGATGATGAGGTCGATGAACCGCTCCCTGGTTCACATAGGGTTGACTACCACCATGGCCTTGGCCATAGTGTCCTCCTCCTGTCTGACCCGTATAGGGTGGCGTGGAAGTACCATAGTATGGTGGACCTTGACTAGTAGGAGCTATGAAGCCGTAATTAGGAGAATAAGTAGGTTTTTGGTACCTGCCTCCATAAGGTGAAGAAAACTATCCATAATGCGTCCTATAATAAGGTCCATAGGTCATCGCATGCGATGCCCCACGGGACACTCTGTAGGTAGGAAGATAAGCTTCGGAAGTAGGGATATACATACCGGAAGTAGGTATATACGCCCCGGAAGTAACAAGCTGACCTATAGAAGTATGAACATAGCCTCCCGAAGCAGCAGGCGGTATGTGAACTTGAGACACAATCGGTCTAGTAACCGCAGTACGGACCTGACTCGTAGCCATGTACCGGATCGAAGGACCACGTGAATAAGGTGGAGGATGTACATTTGAAGAACTAGGGACCGAGGATGAAGGAATCTAAGTAATAATATATGTACTACCGCCTATCGTCACTCGTCTTGGATCTGGTATCCTAATCGGATTGCTAACCCTAGACCTAGGAGGGAGATACGGTGTATATTCCACCACTGGGACAGAAGGTGCAATGTGACTAGTGCTCCCAAAACCCTCCGCATGGTAAGGAATGAGAGTGCCCCCAGGCATAGTGTTAGGCTCAAATTTGGATTCGACATGAAATGTCAAATCACGTGCAAGGAAACCAGACGTAGCATAACTACTGTAGCTAGTGCTGGCAGGTTCAAAATGAGTCTCGGTTTCTTTCAGCATTCCATACAGGTAATGTGTCAACAGGGAATCAACCCTAGAGTGAGTAGGTCTATCGTGCAAGGTTCCTATTTCAGAAATCATAGGACCGAAGTCAGCTAAGTCATGTGAAGGATCGTAAGTAGGAGTAAATTCCCCATCCTCTACACGAATGGGAGGAGGTGGTTCAGGAATATCCTTTGAATGGTCTCCCATGGTGTGTGAATCAGTGTGTGACATAGTCCACCTGGACTGTCTAGGTCTCTCTCCCAAAGGAGGAGGAGAAGTAGAAGGTGAAATTCCTGCTAAACGACGATAACGGTGAGGAACCGCACTCGAATCCACAACGACTTAAAAAATAGAAAAGACTCTTTATTTACGTAAACCCTAGGCCAACTATCGTGCACAGAGCAATCACTAATAAAATCTAAATCCAAATGCAAGCAAACAAGGGCTAGATAAGTGAGCTCTCGAATGAAGCATGTATGTCTCGCCTAGGAGAGGCTTGAGACTCCCATACACAACAAGCAGAGGTACGTAACCAACTATTGTGGCCCTCAGCTTCAATGCGTAAAATGACTGTGCTGTCCGACCCCAACCTGGCCGGGACACCTGCAGAATAACCTCTACAAGTACCCCCTTGATATCCTAGGTAAGGCCACTAATGTCACCTCAATATAATCAATGCTCAGGCGGACAGTCGCAGGCGGGATTGACCGTATGGGAAGGGTAGCAAAGCCCGAAACTCTTGAAAGAGCCCCTAGATACGAATACAATCCTGGAAATATCTTCGGTGCTACTCAGTTATGAATAGGGGTCATCCCAATAAATAACCACTCACACTGCCTCATGCTTAACTCCCTTTTGAGAGGAGGATCCTGAGAAACACTGGTTATACCAAGGATTTCACACACTCACCTGGACAGACACCTAGATGTTGTTGTTTAGTGATCTTGGAGAATTGACTTACAATGAACTATTCCAAGATCCTAAAACCTAAGCTTGTTGGTGCACCCTAGAAAAGAAAAGAGTGTAATTCATTTTAATTTAGCCTTGATTTTAGTTGGCTTTATTACTCAAAAAGGGATATGACCGTGCAACTAGTGGTGTTATGACGCAACATGAAGTAAAAATGCACACCTGACAATCAATGCAAATGCATTGTGTCCATAAAAATAGGGTATGCTACTACGTGAAATGCACAATTCTTCTTCAAATGATGAATGAAACTTTTCCTATATGAATTCCTAACTAGTACTCCAAAGCAAATCTAGATCTAGTGCAAGTACAATGCAAAGTGCAAAATGCAATGCATGATTATAAGCAAATGTTTTTGGATTTTTTCAAAATAAAAGAGATGCAAAAAGCAAAAGAATGATTCTACAACCCCTAGACTCTGCAAGCACACTCATACAGCACTCAAGCAAAGCACTAAGGTAAAAGAACTCTAATGCACTAATCTCAAACAAAAAATCGAAAATGCAATGACAAGAACTTCCTAAAAAAAAATTTAGGCTAAAAAAAATGTTTCTAGTCAGAAATAGAGATCTAAACAGACTCGGGCAGTGCCAAAGGAGACTCAGCAAATATCAGAATTCACCCAGCAACCAATTATCTTCCCCAAAAAGGCAAAATCAAGGGTATACGTGACTGTTCACAGTAAACCCGCATGTATACACGGAAATCGCAGAGGAAACCGTGTGTATACGCGATTGTAAATCAAAAACCCGCGTACATGAAGAAAGGGTGCATAAAATCAAGGAAAACAGACAGGCTGAGACAAACTTCACACCAATTAGACTCTACCAGGCATACATGCCCCCAGACCCGACACAGAAACAAGAGAGAAAGAGCAATTCAAATACATTGAATGACGAGAAAACAACCCCCAAAGGAAAACTACTAGGAACTCCCCATCGGAGTCACCAATTCTGTTGCGGAGAGAAATTCCTATGGCTTGGGGTACCACAACAGACAGCTTGACTCCAGAAATCAATCCTTTCCAATATGCAATAGAAATTAAATGTCCAACACTAAAGGATCAGACCTTGTACCTTATTCCAGACGGTTGAAGTAGATCCCCGTTGAGCTTTCCAATCTTCAGCTTGAATTGATATATTACTTCCTCAACAACAAGTAAACAATACAAGCATTCTATATATCATGGTGTTAGATCTATTCTACCATATATAATCAATAATGTAAAAGCATTTGACATAATCCCATGGATAAAATATTCATTCAAATACACATTATTGGACAGGAAAATATATTTCTATTAATATAAATCAGAGATTACAAGATACAACCTCTGACGGCACATTTGCGAACCAGAGAAACTGAATCCCCCACTTGGGCCTCCACCACTTCAATCCTCCATCTCTCGATAGCAAGCTCACAAGCAAAAGGCAATCTTGGGAAGAACACAAAAGTGCTCCAAGGGACAAAGGGATGCAAACTCAAGTATAAGTTTCGTCAACAATGGACTATAGTTTCTTTGCTCTCAATTCTCTCTTCTTTCCTTCAATGTACCAAGGGGTTCCTTATATATCTTTCAAAGGGATAATGAAAGGTTGAATCTGAGCGATCTCAAGGCATATGGAAGGCCAGGAATCAAATGAGTTGGATCCATGTCAAGGAAAACTCCAAAAGGATTTGGATTATGCACACATCTCGATGTACGCGGTTTTAGTGGTCAAACCCGCATATATACGCGCTTATAGGTTAAAAAGTCGCGTGTATCATTTTTCATGTGTTTTTAGGGATGATCAAGGAAACATCAAAGGACAAAAAATGGTCCATGGGGTCTAAGGAGTCTGCAGTGGGACAGGGGAAGGCCATACAAAGTGTGATTCACCTAGAGTGGTGAAATCCGCTATAACACCAATGTGAGACAAGATTGCACACCCTTTAGTCTTCGTCTCTATTATGTATCTACCCATCCAATCCATGGATGAATAATAATAAAATATTTTTGATCCATATAGGATGTGATAATCCATATTCCTAATGAATAACTCTTCCACCCATAAAGGTATATCATGGATTCTTTCTTCCAAGGCATGTATGTCAAACAATGTTGCACCCATGCAAGCAAGCATTGTGCATCCATGAATCTTCATTTCATTGATATACATGTCTAACCAATCCTTGGATAAAAAAATACCACTACATTAAGCCTAAAATGGTATGCCCTCAATTATATTTCCCATAGCTAAATCCTCCTCTTGACTCTTCTTCAAATCAACATGTGTTTGGCCAAAATTTTATTCCTCTTTCATCTTCATAAGTGCCTTCAAATCTGAATTTTTCTCATGATCTGTCATCATTTGAGGATCCTCCACAGAACTGTGACTATAATCAGCCATATGAATATGATTTATAATGGTATTGGAGGAAAAAATATCCCTCCCAACTCCATACAAAATTTCTTTTCAAACTGGAAGGAAAGGAATATATAACAAGAAAATTTGTTACCTTCTTTTGTCCCCAATGTCATGCTAGATTCGGCCACAATATTCCTCATCCAGTCAATGGATGCATGTGCAATGGAAGTACCAAATTGTTTCCATGAATATCCTTATTGTTTCTCACATATTAAGGCAACAAATACAAGATAGATACAAGGAACATCTCCATTCCCAGGCTCCAACTTTACTCTAGTCACCCAGAGGGGAAACTCATAATCTTCCTTGAGTAAAATGAATGTTTTGAAAATATTACCCACATACATTGACCCATACAAATGAGTCAAGCATTCCTCCCATGCACTTCTATGTGTATTGGAAGGATTATATGGCATCCATAGAAAACGTTGTTGCTCTTCTTCATATTGCATGATGAATAATGTGTTCCTTAATCTTCTACCAATGCAAGAAATATTGATGCATCCCCGAGTCTCCTTTTATATCATGTACTTACCTACCCAATCCATGGATAAATAAATACCTTTGCATGTTGACTCAGATGGAATCTCCTCAAGCGATCTCTCTCTATCATTTTTCATCCCATCAAGTGCTTGATCAATGTCTTTTATGCCCTCCTTGTGTGAAGCAAGTGCTCTATAAACCTTATCCTTATCACTACTATCATCAAGCATTTGCATGACTAAACACTCTTCATGATTACCTTGCACATGAGGTCCCTCCAAATCATTATGTGTGCAAACATCCACACACATACGACCAGTAATGGTATTGGAAGAGGAATGTGAATATGCTAATTCCACATAGTGTTTCTCTCCTTTTGCTATTGCTATGTCTTCAACAAAATTGAGATTCATGTATCTATCCATAAACATATGAAAGTATTTTTCCTTCATATTTTCTATATCTCTTTTAATGAAGCATAGTTTAGAGCTAAAGAATCTCCCAACAACTCCACTTTGTCTCTCCTCCAACTGAACTCTCCTGATAAGATCCTACATGAATCTATGTGCATCATCAGTTATGGACAACACTTGCAACACCTTCTCTTTGGTGACTAGGAATAATCTCTATCGGTCACTCCGTGATTGCTTGGCAATGCCAAATTGGTTTTCACATGTGATTTCACTCACTATATGATAATCATATAAACTCCCATCCAACAATACATCCCTCTTAGTGTAATCATCCTCCACACCAAAAACTCGAGTCTCAATGTTAGTAGACTCAACTATGCCACAATCAAACTTCTCCCCGGAAGTGGATGCAACCCCATGATGACACAAAATAAAAATGTAATATGAAATGTGATCATAGCTTTGTATCATGTCTTCTCCTTCAAGTGGGGGAGCTGGTGTAGCATTCTCTTGTACCAACTCAACTGGTGCACAACCAATTGGGGATGAAATTCCTTTTTCTCTATTCTAAAGCATTGGTGATGGCTAAGAGGATGAACTATGTTATGCTGCACAGTATGGTTCACTATCCTTCAGTTCCTTTGAACTTATCTCATCATCAAAATCTCCATAGTGATATGGAAACCACCAAGAAAGAAGTTGGAAAAAATGGGAGTGGATTCACTTCCCAAACTGTCAACAACCTAATGAGGGGTTGTTGAATCTTCATATGTGCATGGTACCTCAATTACAGACAAGAAATTAGATTTTCTTCCATACTTTTGATTTAGAATCTCTATGTATTGACTAGAGGAGCTGCATGGTTCTTCACTTGAGATATTGTTGTGTCTCTCATGCTCATCAAATAGATGATATTTGACTATGGGATTTCTTATTTCTACATCATGAGGGTCTCTAGGTGTGCCCTTAGTCATTGGATTCTTGTGTGTATAGAATTTTGATGGTGATGCTTCACTTTGTTATAACAAATTCTACGCTTATTTTCACACATTTTCAAAAATATGTTTTACCTTGCTGCAAGAGGGGTCCATGTTTTGTAACATCCTCCCAACCTCCACTTCATAGTATCCTTAGAAAGACAATATTGTATGGATTTCTTCTTTTAATGCTTGATCATTTCAGAGGTACTTAGAAGAGTGGATTTACAATAGATTTACTTGACCGTCACATGATATAGAACTTCATGGATAAGGCCTAATGTCTTCATCCCATATCTAATCATAGAACTGACAGGAAGTGATGCATGTTGGTTCTTCATCGATGTAGTTGTACTTCTTCATATTTCTCATAATCATCTTCTTCAACTATAAACGGTATCACTCTCATAGTTACATCTCTGATATTGAGAGATTACTTTCCATGGGAGTAGAGGAAAGTGCTCTAATACCACTATAATGATCCAATCATATATGATTGGTCATTAGTTTACTTTTTTCCAAGATTTTCAAACAGCGCCACAAGGAATTGAAGGGTGGTCAACTAGTCACTTTCACTAGAAGCAATAGAGTGGTTTCAAAATTATGAAAGAATGAAGGGTTGTATAGATAAAAAAACTCCTATGCTTGATGTGATAATACCATTTATGTTTTGAACATTAGCAAGGATGAAGTCTACTCCAAGGTTCTTGAGCACCCCAACATATGAATACTATATATTTAGCTTAAGACTTCCTAAAAACAAAAATGAATGATTTCAACTTCTGGAGGACTAGAGAACTTATATTTACTTTAATATATCATACTTGGGACGAAATTTCATGTTTGGAAATATTTTGACAAGTTTTGGAGAGCATACAAGTAGATTGACACCTTGGGACTACACAACTACCTTGAATTCATAGCTTTCCAAACAAGGGTTAAAGGCAATGAATGTTCAGTTTCATACATGGGGTGTGTGCATTAACATTATAAAATTCACCAAAAACTGAAAGGAAGTAAATTCAATGGGAATAAGTTCATTTATTACATAAACACTAAAAACTAGTAATTTTCCATGGAAATCTAGAATAGGTGAAGAGAGATCATATAAAAAACAAACTTCTCTTTATTGATATGCAGTATTAACTTCAGAAATATTTTATTACATCAAATACATTATGGGGAGGAAAAAATTCCATTCACAGTGAACTCATACATGGAATCATTAAACCATGAACTATTAGAAAGACGAGAAGAGACTAGAAATTCACTGAGATTTGAATGGGAGATTCATAATCACTTTAAGGAGATATCGAACTTGGATGGAATGAAATTCATAAACTACAATAAAACCACCATCAATGGATTAATTATATTAATACTCGGATATCATTAGAAGAACATCAAGGGCACTAGGGGCATATCTCCCAAGTCAAAGAGACTAGAGATCGCAATTCAATAATTAAACTAGAAAAAGATGTGAGAGTGGTGCACTACTCTTCTTTTATAGAAGAGATGGATTCTTGAGAATCCTTTGGAAATGCACACTCATGATCTAAATTGGAATGTGCTTTCTGTGTGTTCTTTTCCTTCTTCTGTTGCTTTTGCATTACCTTTTCTGATTTTCTTGTTTTTTTAGGATTTTCCTACTTCATTTTTCTTTTACCCTGATTTTTTTATTTTTCCTACTTTCCTTCCTTTATTTCCAAAATACATACTTTCCCTACTTTTTCTACTTCTTCGCTTTGTATTTCTTTTTACCTTGACACGCCTTCCTTCCATCTTTCTTCCTTTCGGAAATGTTTCCCTAGTTCCAAACCTTATCCCTTTGTCATAGTGCGCCGTCTTGGCCACATGAAAATAAGGAAAAATAAATTAAATATAGGCCACCTTAAACTCAAAAATTTGTAATTTAACTAACTATCTAAATAATAATTTGTCTAAAAATTAATCTCAAGCACATCATGAATTCCTTCCTAGACAATTTAATTAATTCTTCCACTAAGACTCATGGGGATATCAAGGTCTAGTGTTTTCTCCATGGTGCTATCAAAATTTGGGACAATACAAAATTTGATTATGATCATTTCATCATTTATCTAGCTCAAATTATAGAAATCTTGCATCAGATCTGAGAGAATCTAGCTAGATGATGTGAATACAAGAACTGTTCGTTAGTGCTTCAAAGTCAGACTCATATTATTATGAGAGGTTAGTAGTGAGGAGAGTTGGTTCAATAATGTTCTGGGAGGAGTCATAAGCTCTACTAAAGATGGCAGAAAGGATGCATGTACCAGAGATATTATATTTTCCCTTAGTATCATCTATGGAGGATGAGGGATATAGTATAGTGTTTCGAGACGGACATGTTCTTCTATATTCAAAGGGAGTGACCTTGGATGCAACCATGAGGTATGGCATTAAACAAGAAAAAATTTACAAGTTGTTGTGAAATCCTATATGTGGGTCCAGGGATATCTTGGATACAGTTTCAATTTATGAGACAAAGATTGACATGGAGTGTATAGTTTGGGCCAACACACTTTACGAGCATCTGGGTGAATTCCATATTCATCATCAGAGTTTGAGATGGAGAGAGATCGAGATGCTCCCAATATTAATGTGACACTAAGGAGTGAGTCCTCAAATCGAATACCTATGCGATATACTCACACTAGTACTATCCAGAGATTGATTTGGTACAATATGATTGATATGGATTTAGCTCAGGAGCGATCTAAGACATCTCAAAGAAGGGAGGCCAAATATTGGTAAGTGGACCCGCTAGATAGTAGCATCAAAGATTGGTTGTAACAGAGATTGAGAGGGATTCTGAATCAAGGATTACTGACAGGATATGAAAGAAAGTGAGAGGCCTCCCCTAGAGTTACTATGATGGAGGTGGATCAGGGTATATCATATCAGAGTGCAGTAGTGGAATCCAGTTCATAGGGGGGAATTATAGCAGCAAGGGATTTGTTGGATCCAACCATAAGTGGTTGGACTTCCCTCAATCAGAGGGAGTGTTAGATATATATAGGTATCTTTGGATGTTCTCCATGTGCTTCTTCCTAGCATGGAGGTGCATTGTCGACATAGAAAGTAGTGTGCAGTGAGAGATATTTTGTAGCAGTCATGGATTCAATGTTTGAACACAATAAAAGGTTTAGTGGCTTCTTCCAATTGAATGTGAGGAGTGTAGTAGTGCACTAGTTTCTAAGGATGTTGGGTGAGATGCATGATGCATGTCCATGAGAGATGCATGTGTATATGCATGGAGGTTGCATGATATTTTCACATTGCATGTGCATGCATTCAGTTTACACTATTTTTAATGCACTAAGGAGAATTAGTGCATGACCTATAATTAGGGTCTTGTAACCCTAACCTCACCAGAGGATTAGAAAAGGGAATTAATAAGGCTAAAGAAATCATTACTTGTGAGTTTCATGTGATCAATAGGTTGAGTGAATCAAAGAAGGAGGAAGGGCGCATTCATCTAAGAGAAACCGAAACAATCTGATCCAAAGTTGAAGAAGAGAAACATGCTTCTGCAAAATCAATAATGAATAATTGAAGATGATGATTTACAAAAATGATCATCACCCTTATATACAACTTGGGTGTTGGCATGAAAATTCATTTCCATTTAATATTTATTTTCAATTATCACTAATTAATGATTATTAATTATTATTAGTTGTATATTAATTTATTTTCGTAACATTGTTTTCCCCTTAAGGGAAGCTTTGTCCTCAAAGCTGAATTTTCTTTCATCATATTTTGTTCTTAAATTATGTTGATGCTTGATTTGAGATATGCTATCGGGGCTAATCTCTCTATATTGACAAGGGTCTAAGTCCTTCTCGTTCTATGACTCTTTTTTCTTGGGAGGCAAACTTCTCGAACCATACAATCCTTACTTCCATTCCATTTAAATTCCATGTATTGTTTTTGTCGGTTGGTAGAGTAAGTACCTAGCTATTCTAACCAATCGGTGTCTAATACCATTCCTACTTCCTTGAGCTGTAAGACAATACAATTGAGTTGTAGGTGTAAGTTTTGTATTTGCAACGACATCTTATGAAATTTTCCCACTTCTTCTACATGTTGATCAGCGATTGTTGAGGACTTAAGTCCTTTTGCAAGGAACACAAAAATATTATGTTTGTTTTCCTTGTTGATATTAATCAAACAATGGGTACCATTAGAGGAAATTTCAACTCAAAATGGGCCTCCTAAGGAAAATTAATAAAATAATAGTCAAAATAATAAAATAATATTTATTAATTTTGGAGGAAGAAAAGAAAAAACTACTTTTTTTGTTCGTATTTTCGACATAACGCCTTGTGTTTTTAGTCAAATTTCGATCAAGAGAGCTCGTTGGATGCGAAATTAAATTCCACATCAACGAGTACCCACTCGGCATACTTTTGACGGGCCCCACTACCCCAAAAACAATAAATACCTGAAGAAAAAAAAAATATTTATTGTTTTTGGGGTAGCAAGGCCCGTCAAAAGTATGCCGAGTGGGTACTCGTTATTCCGCATCCAACAATCTCTCCCAATCGAAATTTGACTTAAAAAACAAGGAGATATGTCGAAAATACAAACAAAAAAAGTAGCTTTTTTATGATACCTATCCCCAAATTTATATTCAAATTTTGTTTAAGAGGTGCTCCCTTTTTTAATTTTAAAACATTTTCATTAGCTAATACATGATGACATGGAATTTGTATTATTTTTGGAAGGCCAATTTTAAATTGAAATTTCCTCTAATGTTCCAGAATCAACCAAAACTATGATGTTCTTATTCTTAATTGTCCCAGTAAGTTGTAATCTCTTTGGCCCTGGCTTCTTTGATTTTATTACTCATAATAGGATTTGTTTATCGTTAAGGTCATGGAAAATTCTCAACTAAGGTGGGATATATCTCTCTGTGAGTGATTGGATTTCCTTTTGTTGGTTGTGATATGTATTGGGTGTCTCTAACTCTTCTTCCTTACAAGCTTGTTGAATGCATGTAATTATCGCAACTGATACTTCGAATGAGCTTGTGTCTGCATCAGAATTGGATGTATCTTCCTCTCTTGATACTTGTACTTCTTTCCCAATTATGATTTTGCAGTGTACTGTGTGATTGGTTTTGCATTTATCACCTGGAATCCAATCTTCTCCACACGGACGACAAGTATTCCTCTTCTTTTTTCTGTCACTATCAAAGAGACTAATCGATGTTTTTGAACCATTTTCAACTTCATAGCCATATGACTGAGATTTGTTGTACTGGTGACCGGGTGACCATATATCTTCGCAATATATACATTGTGTCTCTTTTTGTCACAAGTATCCCTTTTTAAGGTTCCCTTGTCTTGATCAATAATTTTTTGTTTGCGCCTAGCCTTATCCAAGTTGGAAATGTTATGTAATTCTAAATAATCAATCTTATGTATGGCTTAATACTAGAGACATATGTCTGAATTCGCTAACAATATGATGATTAATGTATTCACGTCACTAATGCTTCCCATTCATAGGTGTATTCTTCAACGTCACCTTTTTGCTGTAATCTAGTGATTTTGGAGAAAAAGTCCTTAGTCACATCTTCAAATATTTTGAAAAAAATGTTTTTGAATGTGTCCCACCTATAAGCACATATGTTTTTCATTTTCTTCCACCACATGTACCAGTTATACGCCCAACCTTCGAGATGGATGGAGGCGTATTTAACATTTTCATCATCAGATAAAATTTTGTGAATGTAAAATAATTCCTCTTCCTTAATGATCCATGCGACATGTTTTTGGTCTCACCATCAAATTTGGGTAACTCCAATTTTGGTTTCATCGGATACCCCCCCATCGATTGCATGGTATCCCAGTATGACTTTTGATGATTGTAACTCTACTTCAAATTCATCCAATCTGGAGTTTAGACCTTCAATAATTTTCAAGTCCCGAGCTTGTTTTTTTTTTTTTTTTTCTAGTCGATCCTTCATTTCTTCCATGGATCTAGTGCATAGTCTAATCTTCCTGTGAAAANAATAAGATAATTATTATTATTTTTAATACATATATTATTTTATAATAATATTTTTTTAAGACTGTTAATAAAAAAATTTATAATAATAAACTATTATTATGTTTTTTATTTGTATTAACTATTTTTTTGTCGTTTGTAATCATGGCATGGGAATAGAGGAAGACGACGGCGAGGCGACTAGAGAAGGGATTGGCAATGGGGAAAGAGGACGAAGGGAGGAGTAGACAAGGGAAAGCATAGGCAGCAAAGGATGGTTGAGTGGGTAGGAAGATAATTTTAAGGGCGTGTGTTTGGGCGGAGAGTTGTAAGGGATGACTTGGCAAGTGGCGTGCGCGATGGAGGGTGGTTGGATTAGGAGCGATGCGTGAGGAGAGAAGGGAGTGATCCATATTTATGTGAGAAAAAATGAAAGAACATATACAGAAACATAAACACAGACATACTGCAATGAAAACAGAGATACAATAAACACATATTCTATGAAATGGTGGAAATAGAACAAACTGTAAATACAACAACTAGAATGGTGGTAGCTATCTCTGGGAAGAGATGTGGTTGCTACACTCATTTGTGCCAAGTTGAATATAAAATGAGGCCGAAAGGGAATATTTATAATAATCATGATGGAGAGAACCCTAAACATCCAAAACATAACACTAGAAGATGAATTGTCATAAAGTTTGTGGCCCCAAGGTGGTTAGTTGCACAATCAACTTCCCGGGGTCATAAATTTTGCATACGATCTTCGATTTGGGTGCTCGATATCCCATTGGAAATTTATATATGAGATTTACATCTTCCTAATATGACTAAATAAATTTCATTATAAACCATTTTTCCCCTTGAATCGCCAAAAAATGTCATTCAGGGCCTCAAAACAGCGTCGAAAGTTTGGGACCCAAAAATTCATAGAAAAATAACTAGGAAATTGCTAAAATGGACAATTTTTTTTGAGCCAGCGAAATAGGTGGGTGGCCATCGAGCTCCATCTGGATCAATCCTCCCCCTTAGGAATCAATGGTATCCATTGCATCAAATCCTGCATCATATCTTGAACTATGTGTTGAGATGACCTCTTGGTGCAACATTTGCTGAAGTGAAGAGGATTCCTTTCTTTGAAATCCAGAATGCACTGGAGTTGATCAACAATTTCGGTTTTCACGTTATTGTTGTTTGTACTATTTTGGATGATTTCTTCCAGTAGGAGCACCTTGAATGCATGGCCTTGCACTGTATAGGTACTCGAATGAATGAGGGAACCTTGACTTTGTGATCTTCTTCTTTCTGTTGAGAAAAGGGAACCTATGAAAAGGGTGTAGAGGTATTTGTGATTTGATGTTATCCTTCATAGGCAATTGTGAAGAGGGAGAATTTATCAGTGTGGAAGATTATTTTCTTTCCCTGTGAGACTATGGAAGGTACAGCTATCTTTGGTATCCAATAGAGTTGTCCTGCCAAAGTGACAATGACACTATGAGGTCCTGATTCATATATAGCATGACGCTTCCACATATATGGTTGTTCTAAAATAACATCACATGCTTCAAGTGGGGCCACATCACATAGTACCTCATCTTAGAAAGGCTTCATGCCATATGGTAGGTGGCATTGCTAAGTAACGTGTCTGCATTTCTCTTGTCTTAGCTAACCGATATTGTATGGTTATGGATGTGGTGTTGTCAAAAGATACAATCTCTTGATGACTTCTATTAATATTAAGTTCTTTTGGTTGTTGTAGTCAACAAAAAAATGTAAGGGGATTCTCTTCACCCACATCTGTGAGTGGAAGATACGTTCATTTGCCTCTGACTCTTGAGGCTCCTCTGGTTGAATCTATGTGGTAGCAACAGTGAGACTCAGTTCTGCATCAATTATTTTCTTCCCCTGGTCCGCAATCATGACATTGAATTATGAATCAGAATCGAGATTTGATCCTGAATCTTTGATCTCAACCACCAATGACTACTTTGAGAGACATTCATTAGTGGTGTGCCAGTGGATTTTGAGGAACTCGCACCACTTCTCGATGTGCTTATTTGTCCTTCCATTACCCTTCTTTGCTTATGGCAAGAATTGGTTTTCCTTTCCTTGTCATGTGTTCTGCAACCCAATGTTTCCCTTTCCTTGCTTCTGTGGTGGATTCATAGCTCCAAAGTATTGCTTATTCTTTTTTCCAAAATTTCTCCTTAATTTTGACAACATACCAATAGGCGGATCCAAGTGAAGAGATGTATGGGAAGTCCATATCAGTTCGGATGTACCGATGTAGGCCACTGCGATATTTTAGTGTCGGGTTCTGCTCAAATCCTTTGATACCCATCTTTGGGGGGAAGGCATGAAAGTTTTAGGGGGTACTCTGACACCGTTTGGTCCCTCTCTTGATGCAAAATGGACCATTTTGTGTATTGGTCATCATAATTTCCCATAGGGTAATATTGTTCCTTGACGAAATCTATCAAAGAGGCCCAAGTGAGATTGGCCTCGAACATTCCAAACTCATCTGATGAGTTTTTCTCACAATAAGTATCCCACCAATTTTTGACATGCGGGACTAACTTAAGGAGCGTAAAGTTTATCTTTTCCTTGTCGGAGAAATTATGGACAGAGAAATATGCTTATAGAACATTCACCCTTATATAGCACATCAACATCGATATGGCCTTAAAATAAAGGAATATCAAAGTTAACATGTACCTTGAAAGGAGTTTCATCTCCGATGTGGTTGCTTATTAAAGGTACATGTGCCCTTGCTGGAATTCGTCAAAGGATTTGGGCGAAATTATCCATAATCTCGTTCCTCTGTCATGCAAGGGCTTCCTTGAGAAACAACTTGATAGGATCTACTACTCCGTCATCTCTATTTTCTTCTGTTGTGGGAGGCCACTTGGGACGGAGAGAGTGGTATTCCCTAAGTGAAACTAGTTCAAAACCCAACTCTCTATACCCTGACCTCGTCAGGGACATGCATCGAGAAACAATCAAAGAGCATATTGCTCTGATACCATTGCTCCATATTTATGTGTGAACAAAATTAAATAACATATATAGAATCATAAACACATACATATTGCAATAAAAATAGAGATACAGTAAACACATATTCTATTAAATGGCAGAAATAGAATAGACTATAAATACAACAGCTAGAATGGTGGTAGCTATCTCTGAGAAGAGATGTGGCTGCTACGCTCATATGTGCCAAGATGAATACAAAATTAATTCTAAAAGGCCTATTTATAATAAGAATGCCGGCGAGAACCCTAAACGTACAAAACATAACCCTAGAAAATGAACTGTCATAAAGTTTGTGGCCCCAAGGTGGTTAGTTGAACAGTCAACTTCCTGGGTCATAACTTTTGCATATGATCTCTGATTTGGCACTCGATAGGTCGTTGCAAAGTTCTATCTTAGATTTACATCTTTTGACTAGGACCAAATAATTTCATTGGCAACAAATTGGCCCCCTGAATCACCAAAAAACGTCATTTAGGGCCTCAAAACGGCGCCAAATGTTTGGGACCCGAAAAAACATAGAAAAATAACTAGAAAACTGCCAAAATGGACAATTGTTTTGAGCCAGTGGATTAGGTGGGTTTCCACCGATATCCATATGGATCAGGGAGGGAGAAAAGTGGATGGATGCACGGGTGTGGGAGAGAAGTGCAGAGAATATGTAAGGGAAGTGGGGACCAGTGGAGGGGTGTTTGTGTTGTTGATGTATTTGTAACTTTAGAATGTATTCACTTGTATATCTTATGCTGTATTTCATTGTACCCAAATGTTCCTATCGGGAGAATCATTAATATAATAAAGTCATGTAAAGTCATAGAGGTTAACCCTCCATTGTAATTCGGGGCAATAGTTCCCACAGTTGAGGGTTACTAGGGTTATTAGTCTCTCCTAGTGAGGTCGGCCAAGTAATTGTCAAGTGGAACACTAGTATAAATAGGGAGTGAGGCTCTCTATTTGAAACACACACTCACTCAACTATAGCGCATGAGTGAGAGAAGAGGAGCTTACACAAGTGAGAGAGAGAGAGCAGTTGTTGGAGATCATCTTTGTGTTTTTGGGTTTTACTTTTGCCATTGGTGCTCATTCTATCTCTGAGGAATTTACAGGTTTTTCTCCTTTATGGTTTCCCCGAGGAAAACTCTTTGTGTCTCTTGTCTCTTGTGATTATTTATGTGCATGTTATTCTCTTAGATAAGATCCTAGATCATATTGATTAAATGATAAAAATCTAACATGATATCAAAGCTAACCTGAGAAGAAGACACTGTGCAGCTGCAAAAGCTAGGGCTTCCTACTTTTTGGGTCTCTCTCCATAGATCATCAGCAAAAGGAGGCTAGGTTAACTCTCCATTGAAGGGCACATCTTTCTGTCAAAGTAGAATCTGATTCTGAACATTTTCAGTTTTTAACCTACCACTACAGCGGGAAATTAGGGCTTTTCACAGAAGTGGAATTTTTGAGTGGGCCCAGCATAGGATTTCTCTCCTCCTAAAAATCAAATTTTAGAGACCAAGATTGAAATTTTTGGTTGGGTAGAACTCCGAGAAAAGTCAAACCCTAATTTTCCCTTGAACCAAAAAACTAGCACTGAAGAAGATCAGCTCCAGATCCAGTTCCAGCATCTCAAATCGGTAAGATATAAATCTTTTGTATTTCCATTTGAGGTTCTCAGCTAAGATGTCTCGTCGCACCAAGCTTGATGAAAACTTCTGAGCATGGAAGGATAGGATCTCACTGGTTCTTGAAGAAAATCAATTGGACACCTACATAAGTGGAGAGGTTCCAGTTCCAAAGGGACATGAGTCTAAGGCCTTACACAAGAAGAACTTGGTCAAGGCCAAGAGGATTATTGTTGATTCAATCAAGGATCACCTTATACCACAGGTGTCTTCACTAAAGACACCTAAAGAGATGTTTGATTCCTTAACCAAGCTATTTGAAGGGAAGAACATAAATCAGAAGATGATTTTGAGAAATCAGTTGAAGAATGTAAAGATCCAGAATGTAGAGACCATACAGTCATACTTTAAAAGGTTCTCTCAAATCAAAGAACAACTTGAAGCAGTGGATGAAGAAGTAGAGAATGCAGAAATTGTGATGACCACCTTGAATGGTCTCCCTAGGTCATGGGACTCCTTCATTCAAGGGATTTGTGCTAGAAGAAAGCTAATCACTTTCAGTAGGATGTGAGAGGAATGCTCACAAGAAGAAGCTCGGATAGTAGCTTGAGAATAAAATATGGGAAATGAAGATCAATTTCTCACAGCACACACCAAGAAAAGAAGGAGGGACTACCACCATCCAAATGGTAAGCATTCTCACCAGAATCATGAAGATATCTCTAAAATATATAGCAGAGATCTATCTAAAATCAGATGCTATACATGTGACAAGAGAGGACACTTTTCCAAACAGTGTCCTAGAAACAAAGGTGGCTCTCACAAGAATAAGGGCAACAAAAGAAGACATCGTGCTCACACTACAGAAGATGATGAACCTCCCAAAAAGAGAGTCAAAGAAGAAAGTGAAGACTCTTCAAGTGATGAAGAATATGTTTTGATTTCTTCCCTCGTGGGAACTATCACACATGGATGCAATGATTGGCTCATAGATAGTGGGGCTTCCAAGCATATGATGAGATTCAAACAATCCTTTGTGAAACTATCCAAACATGAGTCACCCCACAAAGTGAAACTTGGGGATGACTACCAGTATCCCATAAAAGGTAGTGGTGAATCCTCCTATAAGTTAAACTCTGGAAAGTCTATGAAGATGGAGGATGTCTTGTTTGTACCAGGACTAAAGAAGAATATTCTCTCCATATCTACATTGGATGCAAAAGGCATGAGCGTTGAATTTGTAGATTGCCAAGTCCTTATGTGGCCAAAGGGAGAGAGTATAGATGATGCAATAGTGATTGGAGAGAAAGAGGGAGGATTATACAAATTAAAGCGCCAACCAGAAAAAGCTTTGGTCCATGACTTAGTAGAACCAAGTGAACTTTGGCACAGAAGGCTTGCACATGTGCACTATAGGGAACTACCACTTGCAAGAAAAGTTGTTGAAGGTCTTCCAAAAATACAGGCAAAACATGAAGGTGTTTGCAAAGGATGTGTGAAAGAAAAGAACACAAAGAAGACATTTCCAAGCAGCGGGAACAAGGCAAAAGGAATCTTGGAAATCATCCACTTTGATGTATGTGGTCCGATGTCATCCAGTTCATTAATTGGGTATGTATATTATGTTTTTTTAATTGATGATTTTTCTAGGAAGACATGGATATAATTCTTGAAAATATTTCTTGAAAAGAAAGGATAAAGTATTCAGTAAGTTCAAGGAATTCAAATCCTTGATCGAGAACCACATAGAGAAGAAAATCAAGACCTTTCGATCAGACAATGGTGGAGAATTCACATAAGATGAATTCAAGGAATTATGTAGAGATTCAGGGATTAAGAGGGAGTTGACCACTCCATATAACCCACAATAGAATGGGGTTGCAGAAAGGAAGAATAGAACGATTATGGAAGCAGCAAGGGAAATGCTTCATGATCAATATCTTCCCATGCATCTATGGGCAGAAGCTACCAGGAAAAATGTGTATGTATAGAACCGTACTCCACATAGAGTACTTGAGAACAAGACACCTGAAGAAGTATTATACGGCAAGAAACTGGAAGTCATTCATCTCAGAATATTTGGCTATCTAGTGTACATACACATTCCGAAAGAAAAGAGGAAAAAGTTAGATCTTTTAGGAAAGAAGGGTATATTTGTGGGATATAGTGAAAGCTCGAAGGCTTACAGAATATACTTCTTAGGATTCAAGAAGATTGACATCAATAGGGATGTGCAATTTGACGAAGACTCAGCTTACAACGAATCATGAAAAATACCTATTGTAGAACTTGAAGAAACATAAGTACCCAAGATCCAAGATACAACTATGAATGAAGCAACTCCAAAAGAAGATCGAGAAATGGAAGAACCTCAAGAACCTGTAGATCCACCCGAAGAGAAGAATCCTTACAAAAGGAAACCTGCATGGGTACGAGAGGCTATCCAAGGTGCAGAGAGATATGGGGCTCTAGAAGAAGTGCATAGAGAAAGGAAGAGAACTAGGTCCTATTCCAGTTATGTAGCCCTACTATGTGACATGATTGATAAATAACCTTCCAAGTATGAAGAAGCGGTAGAAAAGAAAGAATGGAAGGATGCTATGATCAAGGAGTACCAGTCGATCATGAAGAATGATGTTTGGGATGTGGTTCCATGACCAGAGGGGAAGTCTATTGTGACTTCCAAGTGGATCTACAAGATCAAGCATGTTGCAAATGGCAGTATAGAGAAATATAAAGCAAGATTTGTGGCACGTGGCTTCTCCCAGAAGGAATGGATAAATTATGAAGAAACTTTTGCACCTGTAGCCAGATACACTTCCATCAGATCAGTACTTTCTCTGGCTGTAGTGATGAAATGGAAGATACACCAAATGTATTTCAAGACCATGTTCTTGAATGGTGTAGTGGAAAAGGAAGTGTATGTGGAGCAGCCACTCAGATTCGAGACACATGATAGGGAGACTCATGTGTGCAAATTAAAGAAGGCACTGTACTATTTGAAATAGGAACCCAGGACATGGTACGACAGGATTGACATCTTCCTGACTAGCTTGGGCTTTACCAAGAGTAAAGTGGATTTCAACCTTTACTACAAGGTTGAGGAAGGGAACCCAGTGATACTCCTATTGTATGTAGATTACTTGTTTGTAATACGTGAGGATGGGTTGATTGCCGACACAAAGAGGAAGCTTGATGTCGAATTCAAGATGAAAGACTTGGGTATGATGCATTAATTTCTAGGCATGGAGGTGTGGCAGAATGAGGATGGAATATCCCTGGGACAAAGGAAGTATGTTGTATAGATCCTGAAGAGGTTCAGGATGATGGACTGCAAGGCCATGACCACACCTATGGCATCGAACCTAAAGCTATTGAGTGATTCTCCGATGTATCGTCATATGATTGGGCCCTTGATGTACCTGACAAATATGAGACCAGACATTTGCTTTGCTGTGAACACATTGAGCCAGTTCCTAACTAATCAGAGACATGTTCACCTGATTGTTGCAAAGCATATTCTGAGGTACCTGAAGGGTATAGTTGAATATGGGCTCAAATATGAAGCAAATCAAAAGATTAACCTGGAGGGTTATGTGGATATGGATTGGGCAGGCAGTTCCATTGATAGGAAGAACACTTCAGGGTGATGCTTCAGCATGGGATCAGGTGTGATCTCTTGGTTTAGTAGGAAGCAGTCCTGCGTGGCACTAAGTACAACCGAAGCAGATTATGTCGCAGCTTGTTTGGCTAGTTGTGAGGCAATGTGGTTGAGGAAGCTACTATCTGATTTGTTTGATCTCTAGTTGGATGCTACTTGTATATATTGCAACAACCAGAGTTGTGTGAAGTTGTTGGAGAACCCGGTGTTCCATGACAAGTCGAAGCATATCCAAATCAAATATCACTATATCAGGGATATGGTGTAGAGAGGAGCAGTGAAGCTCCAGTATGTTGCGATGGATGAACAGATAGCTGATGTGCTGACCACGCCATTATCTAGAGTGAAGTTTGAGTACTTCAGGGAGAATTTAGTGTTCCCCGGATCAAGGTTCCTTCCAAGGGGAAGTGATGAGTCTATGTTCCTTTCTTACATGGTGGTAGGATTGGTTCCTCCCATGGTCAGATGTAAGTGTTGTGCCTTTTTGACATGGTGGTAAGATTGGTTCCTTACATGGTCAGATGTAAATGTTGTGTCTTTCTGACATCGTGGTGGGATTGGTTCCTCCCATGGTCAGATATAAGTGTTGTGCCTTTCTGACATGGTGGCAGGATTGGTTCCTCCCATGATCAGATGTGTTATCTCCCAAAATAAATTTATTTTCAATAAGTGCACTCATACAATTTATTTTTTGATAGGATGAAGATTTCAAGTCATATTATGAAAGACATTGGGGTGACTAACAAAGTTGGGATATCTAATGTTCTGTTATTTGATAAATTTTAAAGTTTTAGCTTTCGGTGGCTTAGGCGAGATTTTCAAGAGCTCATTAGCCACCGAAAATCCTAGCTTCCAATAGCTAACAGTTTAACGCAAGACGATGATTATCCACTGAAATCTCCCTCATTACGTTATTTGTTAAAATTTTGGTAAAAGGACTTTCGGTGGCTTAGGAGAGCTTTCCAACAGCTCATTAGCCACAGAAAATATTTGGTTTCGGCAGCTTAACAAGGGTTTTTTGGAGGATTTTGACCATTGAAAGCAAATGAGATACATTGTGGAAGAAAAAATGTTTCGGTGTCTTGGGCGAACATGTTGGCGGTTCATTAGCCACCGAAAGCTCAGCTTTCGGCAGCTAGCAAACAAAACCCTAAATACTCTTAACCACCTAAAAGGCGCAGGGAGGAGGACCCGCTCAAAAAACTCAAAACACAGGTTTCCATGGCTAAGCATGGTTTCAAAACGGTCTCTAAGCCACTGAAAGCAGACTTTTGGTAGCTAAGACCAAAATTTCAAGGTGCTATAAGCCACTGAAATAGGCGGTTTACTATGAAAAGGCATCATTTTAAAATGGTGATTTTGAGCTACTGGAGAATGATTTTGCAAAATGATCGAAGATTTTTGTTCCTAACATGTTAGAGAACAATAACCTCTCTCCGTTTTCCTACAGGTATTTCATATTGGGAGAATCAAATCCATCTCTAAGCCCTAATTTTCGGATCTCAGAATTTCCCTGTTTTAGACGTGCTTTTGAAATACATCTAGAAAATGGAAACGAATTTCAAAAACCTGAGAGAGGTTTTTTCTCACAAAAATACACTCTTTCCATTTATACATAGGTATCACAGATTTGGAGAACCACATGCATCTCTGAGCCCTAGTTTTCAGCAGTTTGGCCAAATTTTTAGGGCAAAAGTTGACCTCACAGGGCAAGTTACAGTAGAAAAATGAAGAGTTTACTTCACCGACACTTGGGAAAGAGCAAGATGATCAGGATTCTGAGGTTGCAGGTGAATAATGAAAAACCAAAACCCAGCACTCATCTTACACTGGAAACCCTAGCTGAAGCAGCAGTAAGCCTTTAGCATCCAGAATCAAGCCAGGTTGCTGCTAACCTTCCAAACTTTGAGCAGGCTGAAGAAATACTAGAATATCAACAACAAAACTGAAAAGGATGAATTTGGGAGGTGAATGACAAATTTTGCAAAGAAACAGGGCTTTCGGTGGCTTAGGCGGATGCTGAAGCGATTCATTAGCCACCGAAAGCAGTGCTTTCTACAGCTAATAGACCCAAAATTTTGATTCCTTAACCACCGAAAGCAGAAAAGGCACAGAATCAAATTTTGGCACAAAAGGCCAGTTTTGGGAAAACATAAATATCTCAGTGATGAAGTGTAAAAGCTGAAAGTTGCTAAAGTGCACCATCAAAGGAGGTTTGTTCTAGTTTTGAAGACACATCAAAGGGGAAAGGGTCACAAACCCTGCATGTTTTAGAAAACGGTGACTTATCTGGCAATGAACCAGTTACAGCTTTACCCTTAGTACTCACTGCAGTCATCAAAAATTTCAAAAAGTGAACGAGTTCTACAGTTAGATAGACTAGTAGTTAAATTAGGGTTTTTTGACCTAATTATTCAAAAACAATTATTTTATCTATTTTTAGTAAAACATATCCAATTTTTTCAGGATCTGAATATTTTTGTAAAGGCTATAAAGCCTAAGACTTATGTTATAGAAAAGGTTCGACTTCGGGGACTTGTAGACCATTACTATTGTCAAGCTTCTCATATTGCTCATGACCTAATATACGCTCTTTTGCTATCATATGTTCAGCTTCCATTTCTTGTCTGTTCTGTGCTTATGCTTGAATGTGTTGTTTAGGTTTATTCATGTTATTTGATGTCTGATAGCTGTCATGCTATCTGCATATTGATGATTTGAATTATAAATACCTTCCTTGTCATTATTAGCCATTTATATATATATGTTTTATGTATGAATCTGCCAGCATGATAAGTTCTCCATCTCTACACCATATTATCAAACCTCTGAACAATGGTAGTTAGAAGCCTTATCCTTGATCGAGTTTCATGCATGTCTTGAGAGTGTGAGGTATTATAGGTCACCTGACTTGATCCAGTTAGAAAAACCATAAAAACATTTAATTTATCATGCATCCTTGAGCTACAACCTAGAGGAGTTTCCTGGAGTGATAACAAATTGGCGTTGTTGCCGGGGAGAGAAGACTGAAGCTCAGCTTCGCTGGGAGACGACATAGATCCTGCTTTGATGATAGACAAAGTTTGGACACTACTCTGGTTATAATCATCTATCTGGCGACTCCATTGGAATAAGGTGGCTTCAAGAAGAAAAACGTACCAGAGCAAACCCTAAAGGGCCACCAGTAACACCTGTTTCAGATCCAGAAGAGATAGGGCTTCACTACGACAGACCTCCAGAGCTGCAAGGGGAGCTACATCAGGTATTTCTAGAGGTATTTTTGTTGTTATATCAAATAGACCTCCATTTCAATCTTCTTCTGCTGAAGCATCTAGTTCTCAGAAGTTTATAAGTAAATCAGAAAATTTTAGGGTTGAGGAATCTTCAAGCATTATTGCTTGTGAAGATCTCATCCCAGGCGACTCCATGAAGGACGAATTCAGTGGCGAATCCACAATATTAAGATGTAAAAAGTATTTGCTTCTATTTTGGCTCATAGGTTTGCACCTCTTGACTTCTCTTCCGTTCCTGGTTTCCCACATCCAGTACCTGATTTGTCCGAATGGGGAGATTTTTTACCTGTCTTCAAGGAGGAGAAAGAAGACAATCCTGCAAAACACCTCCTCAAGTTTCACGAATGCATGGATATATTAGATCAGCAGCATGAAGATGTTCGTATGAATATATTCATGTATTCATTATATGTTGATGTACGTCAGTGGTATTTTTCTTTACCTCCTTCCAGCATCTCATCATTGAAAGATTTCCACCGAGCATTCACTGACCACTGTAAAAGGTACTATTCATATGAGTTTGCATTTGATAATTGTTGTGAAAAATATAAGTTGCATTCTCAGGATGAAAAGGTAAATAAAGAAGAATATCTCCCTCAAGAGCTACCTCATCTCTCTTATGATCTTAATGATGAGGTACTGTCCCATAAACATAAATTAGAAAGAAGTAATGAAGAAGCTGAAGGTTCTCTGAATACTATTATTTCTGATTTCCATAAATCTGAAGAGTTAATCTCTTTAATGATGAACCATGAGGAAAAGTTTTCTGTTGGTCAAAATCCAATAGAAATCATAAGAGTTATCCACATTTTTCAGTTTTACAGACTACGGGAACAGCAACAGACAGGAGGAGATAAATTTACAGAGGTCATCAAGTAATAAAGAAGAACAACAAGAAAATTGTTTTTCTCCTTCTGTACCTTTCATTTTAAATTTTGATGGAAAGTCTGCTGATGATGAAGAAGAAGATTTTAAGTTTTGTGAGGATTTGTCCACTTCTGGAATTTATTTTAGTTCTACTTTTCAACAAGGAGATGATCAAAGACATATGCATGCTCTGGTTAATGATAGCTATGAAGAGTATGTTGTAATAGGGGGCACCTCTCATTGTGATCGAGATATTAATGATCTTCAGAATGTTAACCATAGTATATATGCTTTTGACTTTGTACCAAATGCATCTGCGGACTTAGGGTGTCAAGAAGATCAGTTTGTCCCCTTTGGAAACCCGAAAGATAATGAGCAGATTGAAGGAACAACATGTAACAAATTTGGGTCTGCAGCAAATACTAAAGGCAACCCTCAGTTTTCTGATTTGCAGACAAAGGAAGAGTGCAACAGATATGAGGAGGAAGATGATGATCTGGAAAGTCCAGAACAGCAGGGCATAACTCATCCTTCCCAGTCAGAGGTTGAGCAATCTACAGTTAACGTGGAGATCACTGAAAGCAGCCAGCAACAGCATTTCATTCAGTTGGAATAACAGCATAGAGAGGTATTCCTTTATGGTTTTTATGACCCTGTTGCTGACTATATGGAACTTATAAGCAGTGTAGATATCAATATATTTTTGTCAGATGATAGTTGGTTCCGTCACCCTTTGAAACTACATTGCTGCATGCTAAGGTTTCATTTAGTTTTTGGGTCAAGATCAAGGATAAGTTCAGCAGAGAAGCTTCTGACATGGCTTCATTCAAAGCATGATGTCACTTGATAAGAAGACTCTACTGATTAGAATTAGGAGTAGGAATAGATAGGAAAATAAGCTCTTAATATGAGCAGCTAGGTCAGTTTCAGTTGTTTTCATGAATAAAGCAAAGGGGGCTACAGGCAGGTTGCAGCGGATCAGTTATAAAAGACAAATGGCTCCATGCCCAATGGAACACTAGAAGATAGCTTTGATTATTCTTTTTCAGGAAAGGAATTTTGGTCTGGGGTTCTTGGGACCTCACAAGGAGGTTCCCATCCCCGAGTAGGATCCAAATGTTATCTCCCAAAATAAATTTATTTTCAGTAAGTTCACTCATACAATTTATTTCTTGATAGGATGAAGATTTCAAGTCATATTATGAAAGACATTGGAGTGACTAACAAATTTGGGATATCTGATGTTCTATTATTTGATAAATTTTAAAGTTTTAGCTTTCGGTGGCTTAGGCGAGATTTTCAAGAGCTCATTAGCCACTGAAAATCCTAGCTTCCGGCAACTAACAGTTTAACGCAGGACCATGATTATCCACCGAAATCTCACTCATTACATTATTTGGTAAAATTCCGGTAAAAGGACTTTCGGTGTCTTAGGTGAGCTTTCCAACAACTGATTAGCCACCGAAAAGCTTTGGTTTCGGCAGCTTAACGAGGGTTTTCCAGAGGATGTTGACCACTGAAAGCGAACGAGATATGTTGTGGAAGAAAGAACATTTATGTGGCTTGGTCAAACATGTTGGCGGTTTATTAGCCACCGAAAGCTCACCTTTCGGTAGCTAGCAAACAAAACCCTAAATACTCTTAACCACCTAAAAGGCGCAAAGAGGAGGACCCACTCAAAAAACTCAAAACACAAGTTTTTCTTGGCTAATAATGGTTTCAAAATGGTCTCTAATCCACCAAAAGCAAACTTTCAGCAGCTAAGACCGAAATTTTAGGGGTGCTCTAAGCCACTGAAATAGGCGGTTTACTATGAAAAGGCATCATTTTAAAATGGTGATTCTAAATGACTGGAGAATCATTTTTCACAACGCTCATAGTTTTTTGTTCCTAACATGTCATAGAACAATAACCTCTCTCCGTTTTCCTACAGGTATTTCATATTGGGAGAATAGAATCCATCTCTAAGACCTAATTTTTGGATCTCAGAATTTCCCTCTTTTACACGTCTTTTTGAAATACAAATATCTGGAAAATGGAAACGAATTTCAAAAACATGTGAGAGGTTTTTTTCTCAAAAAAAACCAATATACAAAAACCTCTTTCATTTAATACACATGTATCACATATTTGGAGAACCAAATGCATCTCTGAGCCCCAGTTTTTAGCAGTTTGGCCAAATTTTAGGGCAAAAGTTGACCTAACAAGGCAAGTTACAGCAGAAAAATGAAGAGTTTACTTCACCAACACCTGTGAAAGAGTGGGATGATCAGAATTCTGAGGCTGCGGGTGAAGAATTCCAAACCAAACTCCAGCACTCATCTTACACTGGAAACCCTAGCTGAAGCAGCAGTATGCCTTCAGCATCCAGAATCAAGCCAAGCTGCTGCTAACCTTCCAAACATTGAGCAAGCTGAAGAAATACCAGAATATCAACAGCAAAACTAAAAAGGATGAAGTTGGGAGGTGGATGAAAAATTTTGCAAAAAAACAGGGCATTCGGTAGCTTAAGCGGACGCTGAAGCGATTCATTAGCCACCGAAAGTAGCGCTTTCGGCAGCTAACAGACCCAAAATTTTGATTCCTTAACCACTGAAAGCAGAAAAGGCACAGAATCAAATTTTGGCACAAAAGGCCAGTTTTGGGAAAACATAAATATCTCAGGGATGAAGTGTAAAAGCTGAAAGTTGCTGAAGTGCACCATCAAAGGAGGTATGTTCCAGTTTTGAAGACACATCAAAGGGGAAAGGGTCACAAACCCTACATGTTTTAGAAAATAGTGACTTATCTGGCAGTGAACCAGTTACAGCTTTACCCTCAGTACTCACTGCAGTCATCAAGAAGTTCAAACATTGAACGATTTCTACAGTTAGATAGACTAGTAGTTAAATTAGGGTCTTTTTACCTAATTATGCAAAAACAATTATTTTATCTATTTTTTGTAAAACAGATCCAATTTTTCAGGATCTGAATATTTTTGTAAAGGCTATAAAGCCTAATACTTATGTTATAGAAAAGTTTCAACTTCGCGGACTTGTAAACCATTACTATTGTCAATCTTCTCATATTGCTCATGACCTAATATAAGCTCTTTTGCTATCTTATGTGCAGCTTCCATTTCTTGTATGTTCTGTGCTTATGTTTGAATGTGTTGTTCAGGCTTATTCATGTTATTTGATGTCTGATAGTTGTCACCCTATCTGCATGTTGATGATTTGAATTATAAGTACCTTCCTTGTCATTATATATATATATATATATATATATATATATATATGAATCTGCCAGCATGATAAGTTCTCCATCTCTGCACCATATTATCAAACCTCTGAACAGTGGTAGTTAGAAGCCTTATCCTTGATTGAGTTTCAGGCATGTCTTGAGAGTGTGAGGTCCTATAGGTCACCTGACTTGATCCAGTTAGAAAAACCATAAAAACATTTAAGTTACCAGACATCCTCGAGCTACAACCTAGAGGAGTTTCCTGGAGTGATAACAAGAGGTAAGTGTTGAACCTTTCCCCGGATGGTAGTAGGTGTGTCCTACCATGTCGGCAGATGTAAGTGTTGATCCTTTTCCCATACAGTAGTAGGTGTTTCCTACTATGCCGATGGATGTAAGTGCAGAGCCTTTCCTCGGATGGTAGTAGGTGTGTCATACCATGCCGGCGGATGTAAGTGCAGAGCCTTTCCCTGGATGGTAGTAGGTGTGTCCTACCATGCCAATGGATGTAAGTGTTGGGGCCTTTCCCTGGATGGTAGTAGGTGTGTCCTACCATGCCAGTGGATTTAAGTGTTGGGGCCTTTCCCTGGATGGTAGTAGGTGTGTCCTACCATGCCAGTGGATTTAAGTGTTGGGGCCTTTCCCTGGATGGTAGTAGGTGTGTCCTACCATGCCGGTATATAAGTGTTGGAGCCTTTCTCTGATGGTAGTAGGTGTGTCCTATCATGCTGATGATATAAGCGTTGAAGAAGAAGACCTACCTGGAGACTAGGACTACAACCAGCATGAAAAAGGTTTGGCTCTATAGAACTTCCTATGATGAGTAGAATTGAGAGATAGCACCATTTGCTCGAGATAGCAGGAGAAGTGATGATGATCCAGTGATGATGATGATCCAGCTTTGATGATGATCTAGCTTTGATTGATTATCATGTGATGAAGACTTGTGTTGATGAACTCTATCAAGAGAATACCTTCCTAGTTAAGAGGGAGTGTTGATGTATTTGTAACTTAGGAATGTATTCACTTGTATATCTTATGTTGTATTTCATTATACCCCGATGTTCCTATCGAGAGAATCATTAATATAATAAAGTCATGTAAATTCATAGAGGTTAACCCTCCATTGTAAGTCAGGGAAATAGTTCCCACAGTTGAGGTGTACTAGGGTTATTAGACTCTCCTAGTGAGGTCGGCCCTGGTAAGTAATTGTCAAGTGGAACACTAGTATAAATAGAGAGTGAGACTCTCTATTTGAAACACACACTCTCTCAATTGTAGCACATGAGTGACAGAAGAGGAGCTTGCACAAGTGAGAGAGAAAGAACAGTTGTTAGAGATCATCTTTGTGTTTTTGGGTTTTACTTTTTCCATTGGTGCTCATTCTATCTCTGAGGAAGTTGCGGGGTTTTCTCCTTTATAGTTTCCTCGAGGAAAAATCTTTGTGTCTTTTGTATCTTGTGATTATTGATGTGCATGTTATTCTCTCAGATAAGATCCTATATTATTTGATTAAATGATAAAAATCTAACATGCTTGGGAGATGGGTGGAGAGATGGTTGGAGGTGGTGGTGGATGGAAGGATGTGAAGAGGAGTGTCAAGGAGATGGAGCAGTGAAGGGTAAATATATGTGAAGGACGATTGTGGGGTATGGAGAGGAAAGGGAGTGTAGGGATGATGGAAAGAGTGTTGAGAAGAAAGAGACGAATCTGAGCTTAGAGTAGGATCGGCCGCTCTGATACCAATGAAACAACCCAATATGGAGTTGTCGAAGAAGAGAAACCTGCTTCTACAAAATCAATAATGAATAATTGAAGATAATGATTTACAAAAATGATCACCACCCTTATATCCGACTTGGGATTTGGCATGAAAATTCATGTTTGTTTAATATTTATTTTCAGCTATCACTAATTAAACACTTTTAATCATTATTAGTTGTATTTTGATTTATTTCTTTAACAAAGTCTGAGGGATCATTCTTGAGAGAGTGAGGGAACATCCTTTTGAGACGAGAGAAGTGCATCTTTCTAGTTGTGAGAGAGATATTCTCACGGGTTTTCTTCAGTGATTGAGGAGTAGAGGATTTGATGCGCATTCACTGAGATAGTGAGGGAGAACTTCTCGAGGAGAGGGCGCACATGTGAGAGCAAGGGCGCGTCTATTGATGCTAGGAGGGCCAATAGGAGTTGAGGATCTTCCATCGGAGATTGAGGAGGGAACACAGATCTCATTCATAGATTGACCGAGTCAGAAACAGAGGGGCGCACTTCTAAGCAAAGAGAGCATACTTTTACAACTAGGGGAGTCATTTAGATATTGAGGTCGCATATCTTCATCTGATAGAGCAAAGAAGTGAAGAAGGAAAAAGGGATAACTTATTCAAAGTTAGAGAGGCAGTTACTTCCTCTAGAGATTGGAAAAGGCAGTTATCATAGATTTAGATATTAGGGCAGACAGTTGGGGGTGCGTTTCCCAAGAGCACCAATTGCAGTTGCATCCAAATCTAGGGCTTTGACCCATCAGGTTTTTCTTATTGTATTTATGATTGTATACTCTATCTATATTATTCTCTCTGGATCGAGACTGAAGAAATCCCTAGTTGTTGGTTTTTCCCATATTGAGTTTCTAGGGTAGATCTGAGTTTCATTATGTGTGATTGCCATATTATTTCTCAAAGTTGTAAAGAAATTTCATGTGCTTCAAATTATAAGTATATTGTGCAGTTGTTACCTTCTCTAAGATTGAGAAGTTGGGTTTAGTATATGCATGTGACTTATTGGGATCTAAGGTCAAGTTGGGATTTGAGATTTCGAGAGTGAATAGTGACCTCTAGAAAATATATAGATAGCATGTCCAAAAATAACATTTGTGCATTCACATGTTCATTCATTTTTTTTTTCCAAACTCATGTCTTTACAACCTACCCAATCCAAGGTCTAACAACATAATGTAAATCAAGTTGTGGTACTCTTCCATCTTTTAATGAGAGCCATAAAACAAAGTCATTTATATGCAATAATTGAATATTATTAAGGCAATCCAATTCGCCTATCAATATCCTATCTCACAAGGATTATCAATCAAGATCCAAACCTTAAATTATTATTTCAATCATTTAGCAACAATCCATACTTCAACTTATATCCAAGTTCAAGTTCAACTTATACCCAAGTTCAAACTGTTGTGTGAGAATTCACAATCATTAACATGAAAAGTTTTAAAAACATAATTTAAGTATGTTTATCTATTTCATGTGGCAATGAAGAACAAAACAAAAGAGTTATTTCATGTCATACCTAACCCTCTTTTGGACTTGCTATATGATTATTTTGTATTTTCCCATTTTAAAGAATGGTATATTTTCCACTCAAAAATAGCATTCAAGGTACAACATAACATAACATTTAATATGAAGACAACTAGGTAATAATATCATTACTCAAAATAGCAAGCATAATTTATGGTTTGATAGTTATACCCATCCATGCATTTATATCATGCATGAATTCAAATTAATATCCATATACAATCCTCTCCATGGGTAATAACTTCACTATGCAAAAATATGGATATAATATAACTACTCATTCAAATGCATAAAAGATTTACTCACTCAAATGCATACAACACCCGTAAAGGTGTTACCGCTAAGTCTCACTAGAAATACCAAGATACCACCCAAGATGATTTATTTTAACATTACTTAAACTATTTCATCACAACGATAAGATAATTTCATTTCAGCAGTCATTTATAACACCATGGGTGAAAAGTATCTTAAATTTTAAGGATGATCAGTGCAAAGAGAAGGTCAATGCCTTTAAACATGCACATTGCATGAAATATACACTAAATAAGGATAAATATCATCAATAATTATATCTCTTATTCTTCCAAGTTAACAACCATCACTAACAAAACACAAAGCTCAACAATCAATAATGCACTACATTTAAAGAGCTTCTAAAGGGTGGACATCACCAAGGCTTGAAGGTAATAACAATGCAATATCAAATCTAAACACTTGAATCAACATTTATACATTTTCGAAATGATTACAAATCATTCTATTATTCATTAAACAGTCAACACTTTTTAAGTGAGGAGAAAATAATCAATCTTTCTATATAAAAAATGATATGTATACTACCTTAACATAATACTAAAAACACTACCATTCATTCTCATTGAGCCCATATAGCCACTAGTACTGTAACTAAAGCTCCAATACCAATTTGTAACGTACCCTCGTACCAAAAACAAAAGTATGGGTCTATTGATCTAACATTTCATTAACAGTAATGGTATGTACATTAAAATTTCACAAGGCAAGACCATTTCCAACAAGAGAACCACTTTTTCTTACTTATTATGCTAGTATTTAGATTTATAGATCAACATGAATCAAACTTTAAATCTTCGAAGATGAACTTTAGATCAGCATTTCTCTAGATAATAGAATACAACATGGCTCCAAGTTCTTCATGCAAAGAAAATGCAGGGAGTGATAATGTACCTCATCACACATTTTCATGATTGTGTCAATTAAGCATAATTGACTTCTCACCTTAAACAATACATAAGAAATCAGATCTCATTCTAACTTTGCCTCATAGGACTATTAATATCTCATTTTTATAATCACATAGCATATCTCAAACTTCAGGTTTTGCTTCCTATTCAAAAAGTTAGATTTATGTATTGAAGGTTAGTGATTTAAATCGCATGCATGAAAGACTCCATGCCTTACTTTGAAGACCGAATATTTTTCAAGGATGGTACATTATACTCTACAAATATTTTTTTTGCATACAAGTCTCTCAACTCACTATAAATTATCTTATTGGGGAATTTATAAGTAATAGAAATTATATCAATATTCTTCAAAATGCCATAAGACATCACTAACATCATTTTCTAAAGCAAATTGTCAGTCATAACAATCAATACCCTCTTAAATTATCATTTCCACTTTCAAAATCGCAAAATTTATCAAGAGGAAGTCAAATAAGCCACTATAGGTGATCTGAAGTAGTAGCAACTATAGGGGATCCATAGTAGTAGCTATAAGGATATATGACAACTCCTATAAGTCTACAAAACTACACATAAATCCTGAAATATAATCTAGGTATTTGAGATTTTATGTAGCATGCCCATCTTGACATAAGACTTACCTCTACCAAAAATCATGTTTACCCAAATCATGGATTTGGAATTATAGACAAAATATCAGCAACAAACAATCCTTCACAACCTTGTAGATCCGTAGCAAATTCTACAACCTCAAAAATAGTGTATTTCTCTTAATGTAAGATCTAGGTATTTGAGATTTTTGATGGGTGTGTCCACCCAGGATAATAATTCTCTATACCAAAAATCCTAAGTTGCCAGGAAACTTGGGGACGGGATGGGTGTGGGGACGGGGACACGACTTTTTGAAATATGGGACTTGGGTATGTTGAGGGTAATATAAATAAAGGGGTAGAGCATAAAGGAGGGAGCACCGGGTGCTACTAATGAATAGGAACCCAATATAGGCAATGATTTTTATATGTAATTATTTTTGTAGCATAAAAAAATTTGGACTCTATAGGCCATTTAGCCTCTTTGTTTACGTATCTTGGGTCAAACATGGATTTTGCTTGATTTTTTTTTAGTTGTATGCACCCTTTCTATATACATGAGAAACTTGCACATTTGTGTATAATGGTTTAGATTCATATGGATGCACATGAAGTGATTTATAATATATTTATTAAATATATGAAATTTAAATCATTTCATGTGCATCCATATGAATCCAAACCATTATACACAAATATGCAAGTTTCTCATGTATATAGTGAAGCAATTGGCTTCAAGACACGAAATCCATATTAAATAATAATTTATGATATATATTGAAGATGATTCATATTTACGAATGGCACTCACCTCTATATGCTTGAGTGTATAAAACGAAATATTACACCCTTTCGGATAATAGTTAACTAATTTACGTAATATTTATTTAATATTTGTTACATTGCCACTCCCTTTAAGGGAGCTTTGTCCTCAAAGCCGTGTTAGAGAAAGATGTAGTTGTCGGAATTGTTTGGATTCCCATGTTGCATCTTCTTTCGGGAGGTTTTTCCATTTATAAGGTACTCTTTAATTACTCTTGTCCTTAATCTTCTTTCTCTGGTAATAATGATATATTCTGGTTCAAATATAATTCTTCCTTCATTAGAGAGAATTTGAGGTCAAAAATGGGCCTCCTAAGAGATGTACTACAAAAATATAAGATATATTAAAATATTATGAGTTAGGGGTTTTATGGG
>LPNX011212586.1:247211-366630 GCA_001517045.1 Pseudotsuga menziesii
ATCATCTAACATGGGAAGTAGTGTTTGTGCCTGCTGGTGTTGACCTATCATCCTTTTTAAGCATGAAACATGGTAGACATTGTGGACATGACTTGATTTCGGTAGCTCCAATGCATATGCCACATGGTTGATCTTCTTATTGATTTGATATGGGCCATAAAATCGATGAGCTAATTTATTCTTTCCACATTTTTTTAGTGACAATTGTTTATAGGGTTGTAATCGTACAAATACCCAATCTCCAACTTCAAATTCTCGTTCTGTTCAATGTCGATTTGCTTGCTGCTTCATTCTATTCCTTGCGGTGTTTAGATTCTCTTTAAGTATTTGTACAACCTTTTTATTTTCTTCTAAATGGTCTTTTACCGAGGAAACCCTTGGTTGGTTGGTAATGATATCCTTCCATTTTCAGGGTGCATATCCATAGAGGGCTTGAGATGGTGTCATTTTCGTTGATGTGTGATAAGTAGAATTATACCACCATTCTGTGAGATGTAACCATTGAACCCATTTATTTTGTTTATCAGTTACAAAGCATCGAAGGTAGGTCTCTAAGCATTTGTTGACAACTTATGTTTGGCCATCTGTCTGAGGATGATAAGATGAGCTCATGTTAAGTCTCGTTCCAATTTGCTTGCAGAATTCTCTCCAAAAATTACCTTTAAATTTGGCATCCCTATCACTCACGATAATCTTGAGAAAACCATGTAACTTGTAGATATTTTTACAGAAAGCTTCTGCGGTTTCTTTTGTAGAATCAATTCTCTTTACTCCTATAAAATGTGCATATTTGGTTGACCTGTCTACTACTACTAGTATTTTGTCTTTCCCGTCTGATATGGGTAGACCTTCAATGAAATCCATAGAAATTTCCTCCCACTTCTGGTTTGGAATATGCAATGGATGGAGTAACCCGAGACTTGAGATATTCTCTGACAAGTGTCACACTCTGCAACATACTTGTGAATGTCGGAATTCATACCCTTCCAGAAGAATGATTGCCTTGCATTATAGTAGGTTTTATAAAATCCTACATGTCCCGCGGCGGGGCAGTCATGTGATTCTTTACATACCTTGGTTTTAAACTTAGAGTTTGCACTTAAGTACATTCGTCCTTTGTACCATAAGAGGTCATTCTTCCATTCAAATTTTGGATATTGATTTATGTTGTCAATTATGGAGCAAACCTGTGCATTTTTAGCATATTCGGTTCGGATTTCATTCAAAAACTCTGGGATCGCCATTGATACAGCATAGACTTGTACCTCTTCATCTTTCCTTGATAGGGCGTCAGCTACTACATTGTCCTTCCCTTTTTTATGTAAAATGTCCATATCGAAGGTAGAGATCTTTTCGATCCATTTTTGTTGTTCAGTAGTTAACGTCTTTTGCTGTGATAAGTGTTGTAGACTATTATGGTCTATTCGGATTAGGAACTTGCTTCCCAACAGATATTGTCTCCATTTAGTTAATGCATGCATGATGGCCAGCATTTCCTTGTTGTAGGTAGACTGCAGGAATTCTCTTTTGTTCAATTTCCTGCTTTCAAAAGCGATTGGATGACCTTCTTGCATCAGCACGGCTCCTATCCCAAACCCTAAAGCATCACATTCAATTACAAATGGTTTTGAAAAATCAAGTGTTGCCAGAATGGGATTTGAAGACATAATTTGTTTCAACGTTTCAAAGCATTTTCTTGCTTCATCATCCCATAGCCTAAGGAATTCCTTTTTAGGAGATTTTTTAGCGGAGCAGTGACATGTGCATAGTTCTTGATGAATCTTCGATAGTAACCTGTTAATCCCAAAAATCCTCGTAATTTTGAAACATTCTTGGGTTGGGGCCACTCCTTCATCGATTGGATCTTTCTTGGGTCCACCTTGACTCCTTCCTTTGATATTATATGACCAAGATACTCTACTTCTTGCTTCCCAAATGTGCATTTTGACTTCTTTGCATAGAATTGGTTTTCCTTTAAAAGAGATAGAACCTTTTCTAGTTGCTTCAAGTGTTCTTCCCATGTCTTGTTGTATATAAGGATGTCATCGAAGAATACTAACACAAATTTCCTTAAGTATGGCTGAAATAGTTCATTCATAGTTGCTTGGAATGTGGCAAGGGCATTAGTTAACCCAAAAGGCATTACTTTGAATTCATAATGTCCTTCATTAGTTTGGAAAGCAGTCTTTGCGATATCTTCTAATCGGACCCTGATTTGATAGTACCTTGACCTTAAATCAAGTTTTGAAAAATACTTTGCGTCATGAAGTTCATCCAGCATATCGTCGATGAAGGAAATTGGAAATTTGTTTTTAATCGTTATTTTGTTTAATCCTCGATAATCAATGCATAGCCTGAATGATCTGTCCTTCTTTCGTACTAACACGACTGGAGCTGCATATGGGCTTCTGCTCTTGGTGATGACACCACACTTCAATAGGTCTTGAACTAACCTTTCTATTTCCGTTTTGTGATGGTGGGGATACCAATAAGGTATAACCTTGATAGGGTTTGCCCCTGATTTAACCTCGATTATGTGTTCTATACTTCTTTCAGGTGGTAGCTGCATCGGTAAGACTTCAAATATTTGTTTATCTCTGGAGTAATTTTTGGATTTCTTCTTTGAGATTGTTCTGTTCGCATTCTTGTCCTTCCATTTGATGGCATTAGATCACGTATGTTGATGCTCCTTTTCGAATGAGCTTCTCCATCTGTTGAGATGAAACTACTTGTGTGTCTGGTGGTTGGAAACCATGTAGTTTATAATTTTTTCCTTGACATTTAAACTTGATAAAGTGTTTTTGGTGATCAGCAAAGTATGTTCTCAATGTTTGTAACCATTGGACTCCTAGAACGATATCCACTCCACCTAACGGTAATGTGTATAGTTCTGATTCCAAGTTGAAATCCTGAATTTGGAGTTTCACTTTGTGACATTTTCCGACTTTTTCGATTTTCTTTCCATCTGCGACCATCACTTTAATGTCCGAAATTGGATGTACAAACAATTTGAGTTTTCTGGCGACTCTTATATCAAGAAAGTTGTGAGTGCTTCCAGTGTCCACTAGCACTGTAACATTTTCATTTTTTATATGTCCTTTTAACTTGAGAGTATGTGGTTGACTAATGCTTGTCATGGCAGCTAGGGAGATTTTGGGGGTCTCGTCACTTCCAGATGCCATATTTGCAGTCGCCTCCTCTTCATCTTCTGGCTCTTTTTCTTCTTCTTCTTCTAATTCACTATTCTCCTCTACTTCACAAGTATATAATTTCTTTGAGCTGTCCTCAGGGTGACACCTATGTTTAGGATTCCATCTGTCTCCACATCGTCAACATTTTCCTTCCCTCATCCTTTGATTTTCGAGGTTCTTCCTGTCGTCCCTTCTAGGTGGGGGAATGTATTTGTTTGTATTGGCCTCTGGAATTGTCTCGATGTTTCTCTATGAATATGACTTCCCTTTGTATGTTTGGAAGTTGTCAAACTTAGCCTCGGTTGCTTTTGCTTTTCGTCTTGTTGTTTCAACATTTGCTATGTCATGCATTTTTAACTCTTTTTGTATGTAAGGCTTTAGTCCTCCACGTAAGTTTCTAGTTGTTGTTTGTCTGTTAACCCAAATACTCTGGTAGTGAGTGATTCTCATTTGTGTGTGAATTCTTCGACGTTTCCTTTTCGTTGTAACCTAGTAAGCTTCTAGAAAAATTCGTCTTCATTGATTCCTTGAAACCTTTTGAGGAAATCATTTTTGAACAAATTCCATGTGTATGTGAAGTTGTCACCTTTCCACCACATATACCAGTTATAGGCATGGTTTTCAAGATGCATAAATGCATACTTCACCTTTTCTATATCTGTTGTGATGTTATAGATATCGAAGTATTCTTCTACTTTATTTAACCACGCTACGTATTGTTCATCATTTCCACTGAACGTTGACATTTCTATTTCTATTTTGGGGGGATACACTACATAATGTTGATTCCTTCTTGTCTTGTTGCATGGTGGTGATCCTGAATTGCTGGCTGAAGTACACGACATATATGAATCATCTTTTTGTTTGTGGCAATCTTTTGTCTTTTTCTTGTCCATCATACCCATGAGAATATTTAGCTTGTCATTAAGTTGGTCTTGTTTTTCCTTCATCCCGTCCAATTTGTCGTCTAGCCTTCTATCTAACACTGAAACGACTTCCTCTCTGATTTCATTTTTCAGCTTTGTATTGCAATTTTTTATTTCTTCATTTAAATCTTCTTGACTCTTAATAATGCGATCATTGATATCCTTCTCCAATTTTTCAATTTGGGCTTTTAACTCTGTCGTCATGCTTCTGAGGTGTGGTGGTGAATAATTAGACCCAATTTTGGCTTAGGAGGATGAATTTTTGAATAATAATATATTGATTAATTAACTAATTAATATTATTATTATTATTATATTGTTTTTTTTATAAACTATATAATAATTTGTATATATATATTTTTTTTAATAAATATTGTAATAATAGTATTATTATTATATAATATTTAATTTTTATATAGTTTATAAAAATAAATATTGAAATAATAATTTTAAAATTGGTTTTGTTTTTGTTTTTTTCTTCGTGGATGTGGAGGGAACGACGGCGTGTGACGGCGCGTTGATGAGCAGCAGGGCGAGGGCGAGTGCGAGGAAGGAGGAAGGAGGATGGTGGCGGCGGCAGGGCGGAGGTGGACGCGGGTGGGAGGATGCGCAGAGGGTGAACGCGAAGAGGGGGAGACGGAGCTGAGGGCTGGGCTGGTGGACGCAGGGAGGACAGCGTGGCTGATGGTGCAGTGTGGTGTGAGTGCAGAAGTGGCGGAAGGCAGGATGATGGAGGCTGCGTGGATGCAACGCGGAAGGGAGATGGATGCGCGATGGAGGTGGAGGGCAGAGGCAGCAGGAGGAAGGAGGTGGGATGCGTGGAGGTGAAAGGGGAAAGATGGAGCTGAAAGGAGGATTGTGGAGGGGAGTGGCAACGCGGAGATGGAGCGCTGACTCTATAGGCCATTTAGCCTCTTTGTTTACTTATCTTGGGTCAAACATGGATTGCCCTTGATGTTTTTTTAGTTGTATGCATCCTTGCTATATACATGAGAAACTTGCATATTTGTGTATAATGGTTTGGATTCATATAGATGCACATGAAATGATTTATATTTCAAGGGTGCATACAACTAAAAAAACATCAAGGGCAATCCATGTTTGACCCCATGTTTGACCCAAGATACGTAAACAAAGAGGCTAAATGGCCTATAGAGTCCAAAAAACTTTATGCTACAACAAATAATTACATATAAAAATCATTGCCTATATTGGGATCCTATTCATTAGTAGCACCCGATGCCCCCTCCTCTACGCTCTAGACCTTGCCTCTACCTTGAATCTTGAAGTTGGTCCTCCAATGACATTAATCGAGACCTAAGTTGCCAGGAAACTTGGGTGCAGGGGCGAGAACACCACTTTTTGAAACAGGGGACATTGGTATGTCTAGAGTACTATATAAATATTTTTTATAATTATAAATTTACAAACTATAATAATATGAAATTTAAATCATTTCATGTGCATCCATACGAATCCAAACCATTATACACAAATATGCAAAGTTTCTCATGTGTATAACAAAGGTGCATATAACTTAAAAAACGTAAGTGCAATCCATAACTGACCGAAGATACATATACAAAGAGGCTAAATAGCCTATAGAGTCCAAAAAACTTCATGCTACAACAAATTATTACCTATAAAAATCCTTTACTATGGTGGGATCCTATTCATTAATAGAACCATGTTCCCCCTCCTCTATGCTCTAACCCTTGCCTTTGCCTTGTGCCTCAAAGTTGGTCCTCAAAAATATTAGTCAAGACTCTACAGTTTTGATAAAACTTCCTAATCCAAGTGTTAAAATAAGGTAGAAAAAGCTTCACATGCTTAATAAGTGATTTTTCTTTAGTGAAGGGTAAGTTTTTGTTAAGATCATGAAAAAGGAGTTCAACAATAACCACCACCAACATCAAGGTACATAGAGAGGTTGATGTGTTTGATTAAATGTCAATTCCATACCCTTATACATGATAGAATACAATGGAAACAATCCAATCTTAAACTCCTGAAAATTATTGAGTCTGTCAAATTTTGAATGGGATCTAAAATTCTACCTTTTGCATATGAAGTCCAATGAAGTTGAAACCACTCTCAAACACCCTGAAACAATTAATGGTAATATTAAAAGTTTAAGTAAAAGGATAGAAAATGAGATAAGGAGAATGTCATTTTACTTTAAGAATTCAATATAACCATTTAATATTATTGGCTTTAATGTCACTTGTACAAAATTGGTTGGGATTGTACCAAATTGGTTCCTAGGCACCCCCGAAACAAGGGTTACCTTATATAAAACTAGTCCCTGGGCATCTAGAGTCGTCCCCAAAACAGGGGTACCCCATCCACTTTGCAATCAATGTCCCCTCAATTCATGAATGTCTCGGATACTTTGGCCAAGTTTTGGGTACGACAAGGTACGATAGGGTAAGTGTGTACGAGGTATCAGGTACATGGTTACAGGTACCCATGCTACTTAGCAAAAATTACAATGACTCAATCCTCAAATTTCAGCTATAGACAAATACCAACTACAAGGGATTTGTAGCAACCTTATAGATCCATAACAACACTTACAAGAGATACATAGCAGCCCAATGGATATATGGCAACAAAGCCTGCTAACAAGTTATAACTCTAAAGTAAAATCTAGGTGTCAGATATTTTTGCCGAGTATATTCTTCCCAATTTATGGCTTATCTCCACCAAAACTTGTGTGCACCTAGATCATAGTTTTAGAGATTCAACCAAATCATCATGCTCTTATATTTGCATGCATGCTCAAAATCAAGACCTCTATTCTGCAAAATCTACAAGAAAAGTTTCAAAATTCAAACGGAAACCTTTTAATAACCCAGTACATAAATTCTTGAGGTTCACATCCTCATAATAAATAATGACATCAGAGTACTCATCATTCGCATTATCAATTTCATAAACAAAAAGTAAAGAATATATTATCTTTCTAAATATAAATCTCCAAGGTAACTAACTGTGGGAGGGTTGATTTCCTCTCAACCATAAGTTATTATGTTGTAGAATATCATCCCGTGCTAGACTATGAGACCACCAAGGTGAAGAAAATTTTCAAAGTTTCCCAAACCACTTTTGTTTTGACTAAAAGCTTCCAAAATACTAACCCAACAAGTCACTATTGGTTTTGTGTTCAATCTCTCAACTAGCACAGCTATTGGCATTCATCCCTTTGCTCCATACAACATATGAAGTCATCATTTATATGCTCTTCAATCCCTCGGTCATGCCCTTCCTCTCTATGCTCTTCAATATGACCAACGACCAATCAGAGCCCAAGGCATCACATACTTCCAGATTTCATTTCTAACATTGTGAAGCTTCTTGAAAATACATTTTATGGTTCTTTGAACAACTTAACAAACCAACAACCTTCAAGGATTTTGAATAGTATCTAGATGTTATCTAATGATCTATAATCATCCAACAGCCCACTCTTCATGCCTCCATGGATCATATTTCAACTGAGCTGAGTTTTTTTTATTCTCAAAGCATTTAGTTTTCTTCAAGAACCCTCTCTTTCCCAAGCCCTCCTCTCCCAATTCAAATTTGCATCGATGGAAAGAAATGAAGAGTAATAATCCAACTCTTCCACTTCCTTAATAATAAGATTCAAGAGTTATAATTGAACTCTCCTTCGTTGCAAGAATATAGGAATCAGTTACGTCAATATAAGAGGTAGGCACTTGAGGATAGGAGATAATTACTTAAAGTAACTAATCATTTTACTAAGCTCCAAATTGTAATAAGGTGAACATTAGGATAAAATGATTATAAGATAATTACATGAAAGAGGTTATGGGTATGGTGTGGCACCATAACAAAACATAGGCCAATCCCCTAGGACCTTCTTATCTTTCCCTCTGGTGGACTTGTCGCCCTATCAATATCCTGCCCACCAGTGAACCTTGGAACCTTTCATCAATATTACAATAACCGTGATTGTCATGGTTCATAATCACCATCGCAACTACCGCATGGTGTCAAGCAACACAATAAACGAAAACATAATTACAATATAAACAAGATCAAGGTATTACACAATTGATCTAAAGGACAAGAGTTTCAAAAGCAGAGTGAAGGAGGCAATCGCCTTGTAGTTGTTAAATTCCCAACACGAGAGTAGGCGCTCTAGGTGAGCCCTTGTCAATTGTATTTTATGAGTTCATAAAGAGTTGGCCAAGTCTTTTATTTGCTGTAGGTTTCCTACATTGAGTTTCCAAGGGAAATCATTGTATATTATTGTGTTCTTTGTGCATACAACTATATTATTTTGTATCAAATTCTCTGTTAGATTACATATAACTTTAATTACAAAACATTAAGTAAAATACAGCATAACAAAAAACAACAATAAAACAACAATCACAAGATGGTGGTGAATCAAGCTGACCATATGTTGAACAATTACGGATCATTTGAACCCCATATATTGTACAAGGTGATCTCTGTTATATATGCATTTAAAAATGTTCTCAATAGGCAGGGACTTGTAGATGAAGAAGCAAAATGGATTGCTCGACCACACACATTGTGGCACCTCAAAGTGTTGTTTCATTTGAGGAATTCTCATAGTTGATTTTTTAGGAACTACCTCCAAAGAAGAGCTTGTCAAGGACTCAGTTCACTAATGTATTGTGCCTACATTATGGGAGGATATAAATGAGTCTCCACTGATGCATTGTGCCTACATTGTGGGAGGATATAAACCATTCTCCAAATTTATTAGCATTACAAGTGTTCCAAATAACATTGAAAGCTTGCATGGGTTACTTGGCAACATATTTTGTACAATTTAATTAGGAACCACCTTCAAAGAAGAGCTTGTCACGGACTCAATTCCCTGATGCATTTTGCCTATATTGTGGGAAGATAGAAATCATTCTCCACATTTATTAGCATTATAAGTGTTCCAAATAACATTGAAAGCTTGCATGGGTTAATTGGCAACATATTGTGTACAATAAGTTGTGTTGGAATATTAATTTTTACTATCCTCATTTCTAAGGATTTTGGGATTGGAGTAAAATTTTAGCATATTATCTAAAAGATTAAATGTGGGGTTGTCTTTAGTGGGTCCAAGTTTTCTATTCTATGATTACAGAATGTACTTTTGTTGAGTTGGTTCTCCAATTCATAGCCAAATGTTCTCTCATTAGAAGAGAAGCAAGAGTTTGTAATCCCAAGGCTCAATCTACCCAAGGACACTTTTGGTCCGTTGGGTAGAATGGAGCTCCTTTAGTATGTACTTTGTGTTGTATTAACTGTTTTCTGTGTTAATATAAGTAGCATTTTTCCAACCAAAAATGAAGAACTTAAACTGTGGGAATCATTCTATAACAAAGCATTAAATTTAGACCTTACAAGTGTCATAAAACTGACAAAACTAGGATGCCTCTAGTATGACGCACAAAAGCCAATATCCTACCTTTTTCCATTCATCGTTAAGATATTAGTCTGGAATGTTTTGAGCATCCTTTGCCTGTACTAATCTCAATGTACACTAAACGTAATCTGATCCACAATGTATAAGACCTGACCAACAAAGTTCAATCTAAGCATTTTTTTAATGAATATAAGGGTACCTAAGTTTTGTCAAATGCAAGTATAACTATCCAATAGTTAAAGAAATATCCAAGGGGGTAGCTTGATATTAATTTTCCCAGAGATCTGAGATACGTTGCAACTGAGTACTTCTCTTTCTTTTACTTCAGATTATCTGGGACATGCAAACTAGTTGTGATTCCAATTTCCAATCCATGTGCTTAAAAATCAACTCGAGACTAATAAAGTCCTAGCTTACTGTAGACTTTCGAATACACAGTGGCAAGCATATAGGGATTATAATCGACATTATTTCTCTTTAAATAAATATATATGAATTAAAAGACAACAAAAAGGTATTTTCAATGGCAATGATCTGTGGAGCTTCGTGTCCAAAGAGAACGGCTTCATTGCATACAGAATGGAACTTTTATGATAAAATGTATACGAAACTAATACTTCGAGCACAATACAAGGTCAACTTTGATCCTCGGTAACCCAAAATGCATGGTTCCCATAAACATATTTTTGAGGAAAACCCAGGATGCACCTAGAATCACTATGGTGTGACATCCAATTATATAAAATGCTTGAAGATGATATTGTGGCCACCAGTGGGACTTGCTATGTAATATCATTACAAGTTGAACAAATGAAAATAAATTGCCACACATTCTATATACTTTTGACTTCTCATCTTGGACCAGATAATTCAACTGGATGAACATTAGATGTTGACTCAGAAATCCAATCTGGATGTCGAGGTGCATGCTCCTGATCAGTGTTACGCATAACCTCCACCTTTTGCCATTCATCCCATCTTTCAGCTAAGCCATCACCTTCTAGCATCCGTACCACATCGGCCATCTTCGGTCTTTCCATTGGTGAATTTTGCGTGCAAAGTAAGGCAACCTGAATAAGTTCCTCAACCTCTGTTTCCTCATAATTGCTCTGGAGTTCTGGATCGACCAATCTATCCAGCCTCTTCTCCCTTAGCATCCCTTTAACCTGTAAACATAATATAGTTCCTTATTAGCCTTATTAGTAGGACCATTACACTTTATGGTAGCATTTCCAGGAATGACAAAATCACATAATTCTATTTCTTTGATCATCTAGGCCTGTTAATAAATCATCGCCGAGTCCATATCAGAAGGTAAGCTTGCTGGTTATGTGAAGAGATTATTAAACTAGAGTTTAGGTTTCTAAGGGAACTAACTCGTGAAATACATTGAAAAGTGAAATCCCCTGTAGAAGCTGCAAATGCAGCAACATATTCCACTGATAATTAAAGCATAGTATTTTCTGCAAGAGGAGAAATCCTAAGGATTTTGAACAGAAACGACATTTTTTGTACGGGATCTTTAAAAAATTTCAGTAATACTAAGTTGCTATGATAGCAAAGAACATTATGAATAGTGAAACTAAAATAGTCCTTGCGATTTCTAACTCATTTCGACTCCCAGATTTTTCCTTTAGAACTACATAGGAAAGAAAGTATATCTTGATAGCAGATGCCTTGAAAAAAATAATACAAATGCAATACCTCGAATCCAATCTTTATAAATGGGAGTCCACTGACTGGTTGTTAAGGAAGCAACATCCAAATAACAAGAATAGTCCAGTATATACAATTTTAGCTAGAACCTTGAGCAGCTAGCTATGTCAGCTGGTGGACAGAAACAGATACAAGGCATTCTGGAAAAAAAATAGGAAATGGAGAAACAACATACCTTCTACATATATTGTATGGGTGTACCAGAATGAAGAAAATATTTTCAGTAGTTAACATATAGATGTATAGGTAGGAACTTTCATATAGATGGAGACCCATAGCTCTAGTTAGTGAGTCCTACAAGATTTTGGCTAAGGCCCTTGCTCTCCGAATGTGCCGAGTTGCTTCATGGATTGTTAGACAAGAACAAATATGATTTGTCCAGGGAGAATCTATCATCGACAAAGTGATCTTTTCATGGGAGGCCATGAACTGAGCAAGGGAGACTATCCAAGGCTCGTTGTTTCTCAAGATTGACATTGAGAAGGCATATGATAGGGTTGATTGTCCTTTATTACAGATATTCAGTGCCTTAGATTTGGTTCCTGTTACCATTCAGACTGCATCGGGGTAATTCAGAGTACATTTGAAGCACCATCAGGATGAATCCAGTCCCATATATTTCTGAGTAGATGTCTTAGCCTTGTTATCTGTGATCAGTGGTGCCTTTTCAGAGAGATGCTTGGTGATGTTATGAGCCAGTTGTGATTTATTATACCAGCTATATTCTATCAGTCTATCAGATCATGCTAGATGGGTACTGTAAAATGTTTTTTTAACTTAGGTGGTTCTCTAGACCCTTGTGGTTGGTCATGGCAGGTCCCCTTAGGTACAGGGATTCCTGCCCTTCTGGCTCATTCTAACCATCCTCTATAGATCATTTATGATCAAGATGGGCATGCAAGGGTCTGGGGATAGGCCCTATTAGGACACATGGCTTAGAGTTCCCCTAGGTTTTTCACTCTACCATTGTATATTCATGAGCACACTTCTTCTATGATCGTCAATGTATATTTGTATATGTGTATATCACATATGAGCTTAGGTGATAGGTTCTCAGCATCTGAACGGACAGTTGGCATGATGTGGATAATGTGTATGTTTTGTCTAGGTATATTTACTCAGATCATATTGTGGCTACAGTTGTGGACATTTTCATGGCATACTTGAGCGCATTGTTATCAAATTAGGATGCAAGGCTATCATTTGATAGATGGTCCCAGGGTATATATAGGTATCTAGCTATATTATTGGTGGATGAGCTTCCACCTAAGAGATCTCATTGGCTTCACTCAAATAGGATGATGTGGTTCAGGATCTGATTCAGTAGCATGGCAAATTATCATATTGATATCAAGTTCAAACAGTTTATTGATGATCCTCCTAGGGGAATATAATGGTCGGTGCAGTATATCGGCATTTTGTTTCCTCCTAGTGAGAGTGTCCAGTGGTCTGAGGCCTTGGTGAGACTCTATTACACATGACTATCACTCCTCAAATTGACTGTAATTTAGACCTCAAATTGACTCTAATGCCTCATTATTACTCACACGTTCCACTTTCGGAGCTTCTTCTTGGTCGGTATAGAGGCTTGTTCTATGGTTGGATGATGAGATGGCATAGTTGATGAGGTGTGACATGTATTATTGGTTTCTCATGCCTTGGTCAACCTCCAACAATCATTTCCATGTTGATCAACGACTCAAGGAAAAGCATTCAAGGAAGGGAATAATGCTCTTCCTTGTCCACTCCCAAGTGCTAGTCTAGAGGGGTACACTCACACGTGTAACCATCTTGTCTCTTGCTTGGAGTGATCTGATGTATATTCCTTGGCTCTTGTGCTAACTACTTGGCCTTCATGTTGACCAAATCTCATTAGTGGGGAGTTTCTATGTATAGACATATTTATCCTCTTTTAGGTGGAGCAAACCTCTTGGAGAAGATTCCCTTGTATATTTTATCCATATTTGGCATGGTCCAACTCTATTTTGAAGAGGCACTATTGATGTATATTGACCGTGTACGTGTGGCAAGGTCCACCATATTTTATTATTTGTTTGACTTAGGAGATTAGACAAAATAGATTGATTATGCATCCCTAGAATAGAGTTAAGAGATAATTTGTTTTTTAAATGTGGAAGTTGTTGAACTCAATTTCTATATATTTGGAGCTCCTCCACATGTAATGGTTGTTAAAAGTGCTCACTGATGGGAACACTAATGTCAATTTTCTCTCTATTGTGCTCATGAATGAATAGAGGTGCTTCTTATTGAATGTGAGGTGATTTGATGGATCTATATGTTGGATTGTTCTAACTTCTAAATATCTATGAATGAAAGAGTTGATGTTTCAAATCAAGGTGTATCTACATCCATTGAAGCAAAATAGGTGTAAGGGTTCCTCTCTTTCTACTTGTGGTCTATGAATAAAAAAGTTCTAAATAAGACCTATCAAATAGTTTTTCTTGTTTGGTGATATTTTCATGTGTAAATAACCATTGAACCTAAGCTTGAAAATAAATCATATATTGCTTTCCTTTTGCAAATCTTCTAATATAGATTCCGGTGAAGTTAGAGTGAGGATGCTACATCATTGATGGTCACTCTCATATCTATAATTGATGAATGATCCCTCTTAAAAGCCCTTGTGACTCTATTGTCCCAATTGGCAATATAGGCACTCGTTTACCCCCTTTCAACCACCCAAAATCCAAAAATTAAATGAACTTTTTTGTTTATTTCAATTGAAACTTTGTAGACTAAAAATCAGACTTCCAAAATTTAGTTTCATACCCTTAGAATCTCATTTAAATATCTTTATTGAGAACTTCGTGTGTTCATAAAACTGGAAATATCTAGTATAATGCTTGTTTTCATATTGTTGTTAGGTCCCTAAATTATGCTTTAACCCAATGTTCCACCAACTTTCCAAGACGCGGAGAAATGCAGGAGTGGCCTAGAAGTTTCCCTCAAATTTTAGGAAACATCAAAGGGGACGTCGAGGTCCTCAACCTAGGGGACCCGACTAGAATCTTAACTATTTTTAGCACCTCTTGATTGTCACAAAGTAGGAGTGTAGGCTTTGTTTGTCGCATCTTCATATATGAAAGCATCTTCCTAAGCCAAACTGCCTCACATGCTCTTTTCACTGCTCCTCGATATTCTTCTTCTGTCGATGAAAATGCTCCTGCATGTTGCTTCTTGCTGGTCCTTGTGACTGCACCTATGCCAAGGCTGAATACATATCTAGAGGTTGATTTTTTGTCATCCACGCAACCTACCCAATCTGAATCTTTATATCCACACAACCTAGGATCTTTGCTTCTGCTGTACAGAATGCCAAAGTAAAGTGTCCCTTTCACATATCTGCTGTACAGAAAGCTCTGATTTTGATGTTGTCGTGAATCTGGAAATGAAGCTTACAGCAACTCAAATCAGGCCTAGTGGTTGTAAGGTATATCAAGCTACCCAATAGTTGCCTTAGAGTCGGTCTTGGTTGAAAGTTTCAACCCTTTCTCAATAGCTGTAAGCGAGATTTTGAAATCTGTCATTCTAAATTTGTCAAGCAAACTCCTGGCATATTTTGTTTGTGAGACAAAAATGTTGCTACCTGTTTGCCGAACTTCTACACCCTATTACTGGATGAACTAGCAGGACTAGTCACCGATAAGCAAATGTAAGAGAAAGTGACCACTGGCACCTTAGTCACTCCTCCAAACTACTTTGGAGTGTCATACCCTCCAAGGTGGGGATCCCTTTGATGATCTACAAACACTTAGGACAAAACGATACCTTGCCTTCTAGATGACCAAGTGAGTGACCAATGCCTTTAATCAATGTGATTCTATGAATAAAGAAAACATACTACTTAGATTTAGTGCTTGTAGAGATTCAATGTAAGATGCATCATATCAATGTGGTATTCCAAATATTCAATTCAAGATTTATGCAATTGGTAATAGGAGCATTTAATAGCACGATAACATACAAAAGATCATTCAATATAAGTGCAATGAAACAAGTGCATATTCAACCAATCACATCAATAACTTTTCCAATGACAAGTAGAGGACTGTTGCAAATAATAAGAAAATTAGTGTGACAGTCCTAACAGTATGACAGACTTTAATAGCCATTAAAGCATCCTTAATGTTATCCACAGCAGTTTGAGTAATGTAAAGTTGTGCAATGAATAGACCACAATACTTCAACCAATTTTAGCAATTGTATGACTATCAACAAGATGTAGTTTCAGACTGTATGCAATATATTCTCAGATCTTACAATTTGATCAAATAGGACAGCCCTTTAAACAGAAGCAAATTTGTAAATAACAACTAACCTTAATTGTTGTCTTGTGTAGGTATTATGGCAAGAAGGGAGGATTGTTCAAGCTTGACAGTCTGCAATTATTTGTAGACCTATTTGCAGCAGAGGGAAGGCTCCTTTTTTGAAGGCTGTTACGGCCTTGGAGAGACCACAAAATGAGGGTCGAGGCCAAGAAGAGGTCTAGGAGAGAGGACCGAGCTTCAAAAGGGGAAGGGCAACGGTCTAGAGAACGGGAGCAGGCTGCAGTAGGTTGGTTTTGGGCTACAACAGTAGGGCAGAAATTAAAAAGGGTGAGGCCGAGGCTAGGAAAAGGGAAAAAGAGAACTGTTTAGGAAGCCCTACAGCTGCTAGGTGAGGGAAAAGAGCAGGTAAAGGTTTAGGGCAGTAAAATAAGGGCAGGTTAGGGTTTTAGGAGTTTAAATGTTTTTTAGGTTTTTAAGGCTTCCCCAAATTTCTCCCTAGGGCTTTTAGGGCTTAGAATGGATGGCCGAAATTTTAAGGATGCCCAAAATTTTAAAATTAAAAAAAAAAAAAATATATATATATATATATATATATATATATATATATAGGGTTTTAAGGATAAAATTGCAGACCTAATTTCAACCCTAATTCTACCATGAAAATGCAAATTTACACATGCATATGCAGGAAAATTTGATAAAAAAGTGACAACTTAGGGGTTTTGTGGATATTACCCTTAAACCCTAGCCTACAGGAAGGTGACCAGCCTTCGTCTTGGAGTTCTTTCTGCTTGTCAACTATATTAGTGCTTCTTGAAACAACTTCTAAGGTTCGTTTCAAGCTAGGGCAAAGTTGGAGATTCAAGGGTAAACTTCATAAAAAACTCCTCTTATGAGTGTTTTTACTATGCTAAGGGGATAAAAAGTAGATAAAAGACCCTATTCAAAGAGAATGCATCCCTAGGGATATCATTCAATCAGTCAAGAAGCAAGATTTACCTACCATTCATCAAGCAAGACTAAAAATGGGGTAGACTTACTTGAGCATGAGTTCTTCTAACCATTCTAGCATCCACAAAGCGTTAGCAAACCAAAGAGAACATCCAACTTCATCCATAAGAGCAAGAGAAAAACCCTCCAAGAAGTGCGCATCGCTCCAAGAGACTATCTTGGGTAAAAAAGTAACATAATAAAGTTTTGTCCATAAGTTGTGTTTTCAAAATGAAGTGAGGAGATCTATTTATATGTTCTCACACACACTTTTTACAAATAAAACCAGGCTGATATGCCTTTAAAATGTCAATTTGAAATTATAACATGTCAACTTAAAATTGTAAAATAAATAATATAAAATAATCAAATTATGTGGGTAACTTGGGGCATTTTCCCTAGAGTTTACCCAAAAATGACTAAAATAGCTAAAACTAAGCAAATTACTTTGAATTGAAGGCTAGAGTAACCAAGGGGGGCGTCATGCCCCATCTAACCCCAACAGTGTTGATAATCCCTCAACGCACCCCCACCCAAAACAAGCAGTACGGCCTGGTCAGGATGATAACATCATCTCTAGAAGAGGCCCAAGGAGAGAGGGCGCTAGGATGCAGAGGGACCAGGAGGGTGCCTAAGGTGACCTAGAAGAGAGAAAAGAGCCTCATAGCTAGAAGAAATGTCAGCGCAATAGAAATAAATGGGAGGGGTCATGTGACCCAGTGACCCACCCCTAGGAGCCCTAGACACCAACCCCAGGGTTAAAAACCCCAACAAAGGGCAGTCAACAATGTCATTAAGCCATAGTACTCAAAAAGGAAGGACCAAAGCATCCGGCCATGATCACCACTCAGAAATTGTTGGATAACATCCATCATGGTCTAAAAAAAATGACCCTCTCTCCCTGGGGACCCATTTGAAGGCTCCCTGGTATTGGTAGCACGTAACACAGCCAAACAGTAATGTAGGAGGCCTAGATTAGTCATATCAAAATCTTTACTCATGTTTGATTTTATCCGTTCAATCATGTTTGGCTCGCTACCTATGAAGATGATATCATCTACATAAATGACTAGTAGGATGATATCATTACCACTGCTTTTGTCATATAAGTTGGCATCTGAAGGACTGTGTTGGAACCCCTGCTCAACTAAGTACCTATCAATCTTGATGTACCATGCCCCGAGTGCCTGCTTCAGGCCATATAGTGCTTTCTTTAACCTACAAACAAAGTGCTCTTTCCCTGAAACCTCAAATCCTTGTGGTTGATATATATAGACCTCTTCATCCAAATCTCTGTTGAAAAAGGTGCTCTTCACGTCCATCTGATGGACCTTCCAGCCACACTATGTTGCCATCCAAAATCCAAGCATATGCATTCCAAACAAAAAAATTAAGGTGGTTGCCTCTAGGCTTCCTCCCAAACCATGCTTCCTCAACGATCTCACTACCATCATGAGAGATCTATTCAGCAAATATACTGCTATGAATACTATCTCCACCCAAAACCTGCTTGGAACTGGCATGTTTTGCATCATGCATATGGCCATCTCTGTGACTGTGTAGTTTTGTTTCTCAACCACTCCATTTTGTTGTGGGGTGTAGGGTGTGGTGTATTGTCTTTGTATCCCATGTTTAGCACAAAAAAAAAAGTAAATTCTTTGGAACAATATTCCCCTCCATTATTAGACCTAAGAGTGTTTATTGGACAACCATAATCTTTTTCTACTAATGCTTTGAAAAGTTGAAACTCTGTAAATATTTGGGATTTTAGCTTCGGAAAAGACACCCACATTTTTCTATTGTAATCAGTAACAAATAATAGAAAAATACCTAGCACCAATGATTGACGTTGTGTTCATTGGTCCACAAATGTCTATATTAACCAGTTAAAGGAATTTGCTTGCTCTCCAAGCCTTTCCTTCTTCAAATCGCGTCCTGTGTTGCTTCCCTTCTTGGCAAGCTCCGCATACTCCCTGAATCTTCTATTGGATATCTGGAAGTCCATCTACTAGATTCTCTCAAGCCAACTAAGAGAGATAGGTAAGGTTGAGATGCCCATACCATTGATGCTAAAGTGTATTGATGTCTAATCCACTATTATTACCTGCGAAGGCATGCTCTTTGACTTGTCCACTGTCGACTAGTTGAAATAATCCATGGTCCTCCACACCATGCGCAATGGTCTATTACTTCTCTTTGTTAAGTATACAGCATTTGTTATTGCTAAAGTTGATAGAAAGTTGTGGACAATGCCTCGTAATCTAACTACTAGAAAGCAGATTAAGCTCCATTCCCGACACATAATGCACATTGAGGAAACCAAGTATGTTTCCTCCAAAGGAAATTGGAACATCTCATTTCCCAACGACCGTTTACTTTTCACCACCATCAAAGATCACTGAGTCTTTGGAGACATAGGGAGTATACTCCGTGAACCAATCTTGCTTGTTGGTGAAATGGTGAGATGCACCTGAGTCGATGTACCAAGCAAATTCTTTGGGGTTAGTTGTTGGTTGCTTAGCCATGAAGGCATAGAAGAACGACTCCTTTGTGTTCTTTGACATGAGCCTTCTACTAAGGCCCTCATTAGTTGGCTTTCTCGTCAGCCAACCTCTTTCTACAAAACTTCTTCATATCGCCAGTCTTGCCACAGTAGTGACAAGTGATGGTCTTCTAACTCTTTGTGGAATCCTCTTTGCTACCATGTCCTTTCTTCTTTCCAATTTACCTTTGCCCTTAAAATTGGCAGCAAAGGCCTATTTTGAACTCTCTAACATACTTCTGCTTCCAAACTATCTTCTTCCATTTATCCTATTGCAAGAGCTTGTTGCAAAGCTCATCGAGCTTCATGTCCACATCTGTAGAACAATGTTATCAGAACTAGACCGGTGATCGAACTGACAAAGCCCAAAATGTGAACCAGACTGAAAACTGGAAAAAAAAAACCGAGAAAAACCCGGCCGACTAAAAAATGCATAAATATTCATATTTTGTAAAAACACATGTATATTCATGTGCATACATATGAATCCAAACCATTAATATGCAAATATGCAAATTTTCTCATATATATAGCAAGTATGGGTGCAAATAATGCATAAGTAGGGGCTTAGGGTTAGGTTAAACGCTTTAAGATAGAGATTTTTTTGTTTTTTTTAAATTCAAATCCATTGGTCCCCGATCGTTAATTTTTTTGTTTTTTTAAATTCAAATCCATTAGTCTCCGATCGTTATTGTATGGTATAGTACGGACTGGCCGGTTCCGTATGGAACCGAACAAAACCGGTCAATTCCACAGTTTTGATCTGGTTTTGTATGGAACATGTCGTTTCATGGACGATCTGAATCAAAATTTTGTTTTTCCGGTTCATGCACCAAACTGGACTAGTTGGGCCTATGAACCGGTCAAACCGAGCGGTTTTACCAGTTCCTGTCCGGTAATGATAACGCTGCTATAGAAATAATGTTCAACGTCTTAATCAAGTGCTCGTAAGCGTGTGGTAAGGCTTTTCCGCGTGATTACCACCAAATCTTCCTCTTCCATCTTGAGCTCAATGGAGACAAGTTGTTCTCGAATATCCTTGATCTTAAGTGCTCCAATAATGAGGCACTCTCATCCATCGTGATTGAGAACATGTTCTTCAAAAAGAAGGCTCAACACTTGTCTAAGGTCTCATTCGAATCTTTCAATTGCTTCCAAATGGCACAGCTAAAGTCTTCTCGATCTAGATCTCAAGAAGCATCGAACATCGGTAGACAACTTATGCAGCATTACTGCTTCTCTGCCTCTCTCATCAAATTTGTCTTGGTCTTTACCAGCAATCATGGGGCGAGCTTTCTTACCAAGGACAATGTTACTCAAGCGCCTGTACTCAAAGATGGCCAATGGCCAACATACATTGCTTCCATGTCTTGTAGTTCTTGCTAGAGAACCTTTGACTTGCCTCCAACTTTATGTAGGATAAAGAAGTCATACTGATAAGTCACACATGTGTTAAAAAAATACTGAAACAGAACAAAAATGCTGAAAAATACTTGGAAAACCCATGTATACTGGTTGTAGATCACTATGGCAACCAAAGCAGCCTCGTAAACCCCTGATCTTGACTCAAATCGCTATGAAACCCACTGATAAAAAAGCTCCAAGATAGTTAGGTCAACCCTAAAAATAAACACCTTTGAAAATCACTAAATCTGCAAATAAATCATTGAGATGTGCAAATTTGAGCACCAATTCAGTCATGAACACATCCAATTTGCTCATAAACTCAAAAAATTGACAAAATAACAAAAAAAATTCAATTGATCGACTATACAATTGAATTGCAATTTCATACAAGTATACCGCTGAGATTTTTTTTTTTAAATGACTAATTTGTTGGTGTACGACATCCATACAATTCGTACAACTGCTTTGATGTATTCATTGTACAGCACGATCTCTAATTTAGCAGTTCCTTGGGAAAAAAATGGCGACTGTGTTCTCAAATTGCACCCATACGAATGTTGTACGGCGACTGGCTATATACAATTGCGCTACCTCTCGTTTAATTTTTTAATTCCGTACAGTAAAATCCATACATAAAATTTTTATAAAAAAAAAATTCACAATGTACCCTCAAGTAGTGGGGTTCTAAAAAAATTTACCTTGCTTCGAAAAAAATTCAAAACCATACATGGTTTCCAGTGAAACCTTTTCAACTCTAGTGATCCCTCGATCCATCTCTGTCAGTAGCAATCCCTAGCTCTTCACGCTCTCCATGTCTCTGAGGCTCTAACGAGCTCTGATACCATATCACGAAAATCGAAAGCAAAAAACTTGAAACCAAGAAATAACTTGAAAGAGCTATCAAAATATATTGCATGATAGTGAGAAAGCAAAAGCTTTCTTATAAATTATTACAATGAGATCACGTCAATCCACTTTATGAATATGGGATAGATCGATAAAGCTATAAAGTAACTTGAGCATAAAAACCTAAAAATAAATTAAAGTAATAAAGTGACTTTATTAATGCCCAAGTCTAATATCTAATTAATTCACCATTTCATAAAGAAAGTTTTACTTTAAGAGGATGTTCATAACACTTTCCTATGTCTTAGCTTGAAACCATGAAATAGCTTGAAAGAGCTATCAAAATATATTGCGTGATAGTGAGAAAGCAAAATCTTTCTTATAAAAGTTACAATGAGGTCAAGTCAATCCACTTTAAGAATATGGGATAGACCAATAAAGCTATAAAGTAACTTGAGCATAAAACCTAAAAACAAATTAAAGTAATAAAGTGACTTTATTAACGCTTAAGTCTAATATCTAATTCACCATTACATAAAGTAAGTTTTACTTTAAGAGGATGTTCATAACACTTTCCTGAAATAGTGAAGTGTTTTTTTTTTCAGAAGAAAAAAGCATGTCCTTGATATTCAAATTGAATCAAAGGGCATCTAACGTGCCATCCCAATATATGGGTAACATACATGATAATGGAAACAGTGTGTCTGCCATTCTGTAGCATCCTGAATGAGTAACGTTCCAAGTGAGTGGATTGGTGACTAGAGCAAACGCTGCATACATTTCCCATCAGTAAAGATGATGTCTCTTATGACCATATTCACCGTGAACCAAGAAGATAAGCTCCGCCATCTAAAGGAGTCCACTCCAATACAATTCCCAAGGTGCCATAAAAGAGAAGATCCTGCACCGGGCTCAAAAGAGCATAAACCTATTTTGTGTGGTCAAATGACCATCAAAAAATTCAGAATAGTATCCTGATCCCGGAGCAAAAGATAGGGCTTTTTTAGAAAGGCTATCAGCAATCTGGTTGTGTTCACAGTAAATATGGCAAAAAGACAGCTCAAGGAAGCGTGAACAGATCTTCCTGATGTCCCTACACCAATGAGTAAGCTCAGGCAGTGAGAGGGATGCAGTACCCTTTGCCCAATTGATGATGACAGAAGAGTCACCAAATATCTGGATCTTGGGTAACCCCATCATTTGGGATGTATGCAGTAGGGCCCAGAGCCCAATTAATTCTGCCCTAGTATTGGTACTGAGACCAGCCCCCAAAGCAAACTCATAGGAGTGTGCCTCATTCAAATGCAAGCAGAAGCCAACCCCACCAGTACTGTCCACAAAAGCACCATCAAAAAATCCACAGGGGTAAGTAAGAGAAGGTCTTGATCCAATATCCCTTGTTTTTTTTGCTCTGATAGCTGAAGGACAGTAGAGTTGTGAGCTATAAGAGATCTGATGGAGCATGTTAATAACCGTAATAGATTTCCCATCAAAGATAGATGAGTTCCTAGCTTTCCATAAAGTCCACGTGGCAAGGAATGGGATATAGCAGTAACCGGAAAACTTAGTGAATGAAGCAGTCTAAGAATCCAGAAAGGAGCTGATATTATCCGACTAGTGAGGAGGGGTCAAATGGTACTATTCCAAGAGGACCGAGAGTAGATTTTTCCAGACGAAACAGGTATAGAAGACGTGATCAATACTCTCCGATTCCTTTCTACAGAGAATACAGTAACCAGGCCCCGACCATCCTCGTTTTTGTAGGTTGTCCCATGTCAACAGCTTGTTCTTCAATAATAGCCAAATAAAGCAACATATTTTCCGGGGAAGAGGACTATTCCAGACAAAAGCAAGAAGTCTGTTGCCCTCCGGTGGGGAAGAAGCAGTAATAATACTGTCATAAATCAACTTAGCAGATACAGATCCCCCGGATCTATTGTAATACCAAGTCAAAGCATCCGGTAGATCTACAAGACGGAGGCCACAGGTTTCAAGACCTCTAGTAAGAGAATTCCATGCTTCCTTCCAAACACCACCGACACCAAGTTCCTCTACAGAATACCAATATTTGTAAGCATCCGGGAGGGTATTACGGGCCTGAGCGAGTGTTACTATATCCAAATCAGCCAAGTACTCACAGAGCCCCAGAGGAATCATGAGGGAGTTGTTAACACCCACAATCGGATCAATACCGAGAAGGACATTCTTACCGTTGCCAACCTGCCAAGCTAGATGTCTGCCAAGCCACGGGAGGGTGTGCAGGAATCCTTTACAAATAGCAAAAGCTCCACGAGACTAAAAATTCTTATTTCTGAGCCAGGATTCAACAGTGCACCTCTTAAGGTATTTACTGAAAATAACACGATGCCATAAACCATCATTTTGGAGCACCAACCATAAATTCTTCAATCTAAGTGCAATACTGAACCAAGACAGATGCTTGATACCCCATCCACCATGAATTTTAGGCCATGATAGCGTTTGCCAGTTGGTCAAGTGGTACCGACGCTTATGATCCGAAGAGCCCCAGAGGAAAGCAAAAGCAAGACTCTTGAGCTTGTTTAAAATAGAGACAGGGATGGGGGCAAGACCCATCCAGTAGATAGGTATACTGGTTAAAACCGCTTGCACAAGAGTCAAACGACCCCCTAGGGATAGGAGCTTGTGGGACCAATGCGAAATCCTGTGTTCAAATTTTTTATCAGCCAGTGCCAGTCCCGAACCCTATAGCCCAAGGGTTTGAGGAAATATCCAAGATACATGAATCCTGTAGTTATAGGCTCCATCTTGTATGGCAGAGCCTTATATTTCTCTGAACGAATATCAAGATCCACATTATTATAGAGAAAACAAGATTTGTCTATGCTGATACTCATCCCAGAAGCCCTACAGAATTTGCTGAGGATGACATCAAAGGCCATCCATTCAGTTAATGTACCCAAACCCAAAAGGATCACGTCATCAACAAATAGGAGATGAGTAAGGGCGAAGTGTGAAGAGATCTTAATACCTTTAATGAGTCTGTGATCTCTAGCATCAGCTATCAAAAGACTGAGCCCCTCAATAACCAGTATAAAGAGCAGGGGCGAGAGGGGGCATCCCTGACAGATCCCTCTGGAGGCAAGAAAGAACTTAGACGGTGTACCATTGATAAGCACAGCAAAATTTGTTGATGAAATGCAGCCCATAATCCAGTTTACAGCAAGGAGAGGGATCCCAATCTGTATCAAAATAAGCCTGATAAAAGTCTAATTCACCCGGTCAAAGGCCTTCACCAAGTCCAGTTTAAGGATAAGTGCACATGAATTCTTGGTCTTGACAGAGTGAAGAGCCTCCTGAACAATACCAATGGGCTCCACTATCTGTCGATTTTTTAAAAAACCAAATTGTTCAATAGATATGTGAGAATCCAGGAAGGGCTTAAGTCTCACCGCAATGACCTTGGATATCAGTTTTTAGAGCAGATTGCACAGGGCCTAAAGTCCGCAAAGGATGTCGGTTTATCTTTCTTAGGAATAAGGGTTAGAAAGGTGGAGTTTAGTGAGGGAGGGATACAGCCCGACACCCTAGTAAAGTCCACAGCAAAGAGAAGTTCTTCACTCATTAAATCAAAGAAGTGGAGATAGAGTTCAACAGGCCAGCCAACTGGACTGGGGCTCCTATCTTTCTTGAATGAGTGCAGTGCGAATTCGACTTTTGATAAAGTGACCGGTCGTGTGACGCAAGAAGCATCAGCTGGGGAGATCATAACAGGGTAAAGAGAGACGACATCAAGCTGTTCCAAGAGGCAGGTCTGGTTATCATCTTTAAATATATGTGCAAAATGTTGTCGTCCCATATCCTTCAACTCGGAATCATCCTCAACACACCTACTCCCCTCATCTAATAGAGACCAGATGGAGTTTTGGTTTCTCTTACCAAAAGCAACAGCATGGAAGAATTTAGTGTTAGAGTCACCTTCAAGAGCCCATTTGGTACGGCTTTTAAGCTGCCAAGTTAATAAGTGATGATCCAAAATCTTCTTCTTTTCAGATCTGAGCTGAGACAATGATAACTGTTCCTCCTGGGAGAGAATACCAAAGGAGGAATTGGTCAGTAATGTACTGATATCCATATGGGCACTCTTGTCTTTAATCCAAACCTTGGCTTCATTTTTGAGAGAGCGGAGTTTATGAGTGAGGAGTTCTAGCTCCGAGCCAGGATAGGTGGGAGTGAGTTTGGGCCAACACTCAGTGAACCAAGATGAAAAGCCCTGGTCCAAGAGCCATGATCTATTGGATTTGAATGGGTAATTGTGGGGCCCCAAAGGTTTGTTCCATTCAAAACATACAAGAAAATGATCAGAAATGTCTGAGTGGTGAGTCCATACCCTGTGAGTTAAGAGGGAAGGATCAGTGAAGAGGCAACAAGGAATCGGTCAAGTCTCTTGCTGATTCCATGTTCCCCGACTCTGCCATTCCTCCAGGTGGGTCCTACAAAAGAGGGAGCTAAATCAAGGAGCCCAACAGAATCGAAAAGGTGCTTGAAGAAAGTAGCAAGGGGATCGAGGATAGCCCTAGTCCCCCAGATGTCTGAAGAGTTCATGGTGAAGTTAAGGTCTCCTCCCAGAATCAAATGGGGTGAAAGAAGTAGACCACCCCTTTGATTCCTTTCCCAAAAGATTTCCCTGTCCTTGTAGGGACCATAGCAGTTGATAATGTCAAGGATGTCAGCCATACCCCAGAATTTGGCCTTGACAAGAATACCAGCAGGAATCTCGAATGCCCTGCATCTCACCATTCTAGGGTTCTAGACAGTGAGGAGACCCCCGGAGAGACCTGAGGCACTAGTTGCGCAATATTCTCAATTTGGTAGGAGCTTGGAGAATTGAGGTGGAGGGTATTAGGGGAAGATGGTGTCACAGCAGAGAATATCGGAAGAGCTTTATGTAGGGCAGGGTCCGCAAAAGAGGGAGAGAATATAGGGCTACAGGGCGATAACAGTAATGGGGGAGAAGAGGTAGTAGAGGGGAGTGGAGGAAAGTCGACTAAGGAAGAGAGCTTAGGAACCACTGGGGACTGTGTTTCGTTCAGCAGTGGTGCAAGAGAGGAAACAAAGGGGTGTGCCTCAGGAGAAGGGTCCGAAGCCTGAGACAAATAGGGGGGCACATTCAGGGCCCGAACAACAGGGACATCAGTGAGGGCATGGGGAGTAGCAGGAGAAGCGAGTGGGAAATCCCCGAGGCCATTATCCAAGGATAAACCAGAAGAAACCGAATGGAGGGAATCTTCCAATATAGGGCCAGTCTCATGAACAGCAACAGGAGCCCCAACCAATAAATCAATATCATCGATCATTTCATCAGTGACATCCCCAAATAGTGAAAGGGAATGCGAATACATACCGTTTTTTGCATCCTTAGACAGTGAGGAATCAACAGCATGACAGGTCGATGGGGGTTCAGTTAGCCCAGTGCCAGAATGTGAGTTCCTGAGTGAAGGACAAGTTCTCCGGAGGTGGCCCGTATCTCTGCAATAACTGCACTGGAATGGGACGTGCAGGTAGTCCAGCTTCTGAATGAAAAGGCAATCCTTGCACAAAATTTCAACTTCAGCGGGAAGTCCCAATGAAATGTCCAATTCGACTAGAACACGAGCAACCCTCTTATCAAATGACAGGTGAAAATCGTCATCAACTGCCACGAATCTTCCAATTGTGTTAGCGATGCCCTCGAGTGTGTGGTGACTCCAAAGCGGGAAAGGAAGGTGCGGCAGTAAAACCCAGAGGTGGCGTTTCCTCACCCTCTCCCGGAGAGGATCAAAGTGGGTGTGCCAACGTCCCAAGACAAGAGATCCCGAGCCAATGCGCCATGTCTTTTTCAGAATGAGGGAGGCTTGGTCGGCTTCCAGAAAGACGAATACAATCCAGCCATTAGAGAGGAGGCTAATGGTCGGAGTGTAAGTCAACAGAGGCTTCCAATAATCTGTGGCCCACTCGATCCACGCCCTCTTGCCGAGTCGACAGTACTCGAGACGACCGATAAGTGCCCGTGAGCACAAAGATGCAACTTTGTCCAAGTAAATGTCGTGGCCCAACACAAAACGGAACTTTCCATCATGGGTCTTGATGTTCTTCGCTTGTCTTCTGCGACGGGCCATGGACGTGGAACCAACAGTGTTCATGGTGGGTCAACACCCAGGAAACAACCGCCTAAGGGAGAGAACCTGAAAGAGTTAGTCAGCCACCGGAAAATGGGGAAGAGGGGGCCGAAAACCCTAACCCAGGTTACAAGTTAAGGGTGAAATGGTGACAGCGCACAGACCCCCGGCAACTAGGCACAGCCAAAAGACGCCCACAAGAGGGAACCCCAGGTCAATCAAATGTACAGCCACGAAAATCCACCCGAAAACAGACCAAAAGTCACTGGTAGCGAAACACCAATACCGAGGTCAAAGTGGTACAAGAAACCACTATTAGAACCAAGACCGAAAAGAGCAATACAAATAGAGGAGACAGGGAGAAGGTAAGTCCCGATAGGCGAACTAGGGTTAGAGAGAGTGTAACCATACAGCCATAAGAAACCCTAATTTACCGCGGCAAAAGCCCTGAAACCGTGCGAGAAAGTCAGTGCTGACAGAACCCACAAGACCCGGTGAAAATCATGGGGAACCCAAAGTCAACCCCTACGTTAAAAAACCATGCAAGGTGATGGAGCAGGGTACAGAAAAAGCCCAAAAGAGACAAAAAAAACCATCACGGCAGAGAGAGGCGATCTCCTTCCCATAATATGATACCGCGGTAAAAGCCCTGAAACCGTGCGTGAAGATTAGTGCTGACAGAACCCACAAAACCCGGTGTAAATCATGGGGAATCCAAAGTCAACCCCTACGATAAAAAACCATGCAGGGTGATGGACCAGGGTACAGAAAAAACCCAAAAATGTCAAAATACCACCGCGGCTGAGAGAGGCGATCTCCTTCCCACTTTTTTAAATTGGTTGGTACTAGTCCCCCTAGTTAGGGGAGGGACTCCAATAAGCCTCCGAAGTAAATTGACAGGGGCAAGGAGTAGACCAGAAACCCCCAGAGCACAGGACCGAGAGACAGGTAAAGGGAAGCGATACAGCCAAGGATAATAATCCTACAAGAGAAGCACGGGGTAGAGAGCAAACAGCCCGTCTAACAGGGAAGCAAATTAACAGAGCCATGACAGCCCAGAGACCCTATCGGCGGTGGATTCGCCGACCATACCAGAGCCATCCATCCAAGTCGCTTTCATTAACTCCAACAAAAATAGTGAAGTGTTGTAACTTGCAGGTTGACCATTTCATAGGAGAGCTTGATCATTGTATATCCTTAGTGCTTGAGTAGCACTGCATCAACGTTAAAGACACATGATATTGTACAACCATCTTTCTTTTATGCTTTCCTCCTTACAATACAGGAATAAGAACCATTACAAGGGAAACATCCCTTTCATTATTAGTCATCTTGCCTCATGAAGGGACATCTAAGAGAGGGCATCACAATAGAACTTGATCTAGGAACAGCTATGTTGCACGAAACTCCTAGAATGCCCATTCCGAAAACTTGCAGAAACTCAAAAACTTCTCAGAGACTTCTAGGAAACCTCAAGGGGCCCATGAGCGACTTCGGACTCGTAAGAAATCTAAAATAACCCTAGTTTATGGGAAATGAAAACAAATTAACCTCTAAATCGTTTCCAAACCTACCTACAAATTAACCTCTCACTCTTATTTTATTCTGAGATAATGTGTTAATAAAAAACACTATATATGTAAATATATATACCACGATTCCCCTAACGTACCCATTTTTGGGGGGTCACATTTCCAAGCTATGTCACAAGGTTCGTCGGATTTGAACCTTCATGTTCAAAATTCGGGGACCTTAGCCAATAAACCTAATTCGTTGAGGTTCGCCTACGAATTCGGTCATTGTATTATCTCAGTTCCTAAATAATGGCGTATATTATATCTCTAGAGCCAGTGAGAGATGAGTCGTGGCGACTTCTTGCGAGTTCTCACGGATGGCTGTAAGACTTATTTTATAGTAAAACAATGACTGTATCTTACGGGCGGTTGTATTCTTCTACTAACCGACAAATTGTAGGCGAGTGTATCTTATCCCACCATGATATTCCTTTCCTTGATGGTATTACAGGTAGTTGTATTCTTCTGTTGACTGGCAAACTATATTTCTTTGCTTGATGGTCGCATTCCTTCACGAATTCCATTCATTTGCTCGATGGTCATATTCCTTGGTGAATTCCACTGTTGAGGGCGATATTTTCTTATAAATTCTATTCGATAGAGTAAATTTTATCAACAGTGTAATGTATTTTTGATAGAGTAGATTTTATTCAACGGTGTCGTGCATTTTCGATAGGGTAGATTTTATTTATAATTTATCAATTTATATCATAATCATATAATAATTTATAAAGTTTAAATTGTATAATATATAAACTTTTAATATTGGGATTGCGGAAAAGAGCGAAGGAGTGAAGGAGCAAAGGACGGTTTTTTAGGAGGAGAAGGTGTTTTGCAAAGGAGGTGTTTTTATTTTTTCCTCAAAGACAGAAGGATGTTTATTGATTGGGTAGACTACGAAGATGAACCCAGCCAAGGTTCTACAAATCAGATGATGAAATGCTGGAGAAGGATCCTGTCACCCCGCTTATGGAAATGATTACAGACAAGACTACGGCAGCCCATGATCTGTGTAAAGATCACTTGGAAAAAAATGGCGGCTCCACGATGACAGCAAAATGCAAGGGTATGAGAACAAGGAAATCGCCTCCGGCGCTGGCGGTTGGGAAAGATATAGAATTAACAGACATTCCCGAGTTCCTGAACCATGCGGTAGTAGGAAGATTCTGTGGAAAAACGACAGGGAGCGCAACCTTAGCAAGGTGGATGGATAGAATCTGGAACCCAGTGCTAGGTTATACACCCCAGTTTCATGTTTTATCAAGAGGTTAGTTCCTGGTCAAGGTGACAAAGGAAGAAGACAGAACTCTATTACTGCAACGAAGCTGGAACTGGGGACCGTCTGGATTAATTCTGAAAAAATGGCACATTGATTTTAATGCTCAAAGGGAACCTCACAATGTGCAACAGATCTAGGCAATTCTTCCAGGTTTACCTATGGTTTTCTGGCAGCAACATATACTTGAAGTGATTGGGAACAAAATTGGGAAGTTTATCAAGCTCGAGGAGGACTGGGCAGACAAGATAGATCGAAGGTGTGCTAGAATTCTGATAGAGTGAGACATGAGAGATGGTTTGTATAAGGAAATTGTGATAAAGATGCATGGGAATAGCTGGACTCAGCAACTTGATTATTGGAAAGTGTCGTTCTGATGTTTCAACTGCAGAAAGGTTGGACATATACAAAGGAATTGCTCAGTGAACACAAGCAGACAGATGATGGGTCATAAAAAAGTCTGGGCAAAAAAGGCAGACAGTGAGCAAAATCGGCAAGCCTTAGTTCCAAGGGTTGAAAACACAGGAAAGGAAATGGAAGCTAGGAATGTGGAGCAGGAGAAGGCCGAAGAACAGTTCAGGAAGCCTGAAGACAAGAAGGAGGCAGAAGCAATTACGGATTCGAACATTCAGAAAGGTGACGAACTGGATGACTCCTACCAGGTGACGTCGTCCAAAGGTACTATTGTTATCGCTACTCCTGTTTCTGTTTGTTCAGTTAAAACCGTTGGGTTAAAACCCAAAGTCAATGACACCTCACCAAAGGTGCTAAAACCCGTGGAAACAGAATAGAACTCTTCACAATTTATGGTGTTACCTGCGAAAACAGAACAAACCTTGTCAGAAAACAGTAAGGGGCATGATCTAAGGCCCAGAACAGAAAAAGAGAACAACATGAGATCTACGAGGAGTTTGTCACACAGTCAATTACAAAAGTTAAGTGCTGGAAGAAAATCATTTTTGAACAAAGCACAGCTGCAAGCAACCAAGGAGATTATGGAAGGAAAACAAGCAACAATAGGAAGGGCTCTTAGAGTGAGAAAAGCCCCAAGTAGGGTTACTTAATGCTAATTTTATCATATAACGTGAGGGGGATAGGAGGGGCCTCCAAACTAACAACCCTCCGTAGGATTGTAGAAAAAATTAAGCCAAAAGTAGTAGTGCTCCAAGAAACAATGTCGAAAGGGGGGAAAGCAAAAGAGGTGTTGAAGGGAGTATTAAAGGACTGGCAGAGGGAAACCCTAGCCGCAGAAGGTCACTTGGGGGGAATGATAACAGCTTGGAGTCCAGACATTTTATGCCATAATAAGGTCACCTTCAAAGATGTAATAGGTACAGAGCTTGAAGACCCAGAAACTGGGTTACAATTCTATTTTCTAAATGTTTATGCCCCTTTTATGACAGGAGTTATTGGGAAACCCTAAGCGAAGGTGGAGCTTTGGACCATGACAATCTGATATTGGCAGGGGATCTAAACCTAACCTTGACAGCAGGAGAAGTTTGGGGACAAAATGCACGCATGGATACATTAGCCAGCTATTTCAACTCCCTCTTTGATCAGAAAAAGTTAATAGACCTCCACCCAATCCGGATAGAACCCACTTGGAGAAATAACAGAGGAGGGGACAATGCAATTTCCAAAAGACTGGATAGGTTCTTACTTTCAGAAGATTTGATACAAAATACGTTGGTGTTCAAATCTACAGTGGAAACAAGAGGGCTATCAGATCACAAACCAATTACTCTTTCTATTACCAGGTCTGAAGTTAAAACCCCTGCTCCCTTTACGTTCAATCCGAATTGGCTAGATCATGAGGAGTATCGGGAGTTGGTAAAAATAAGTTGGAAGCCAAGACAAACTCGGTCCACAGAAGGATGCATGTTCCAGATGATGGAAAACCTAACTATAATTAAAAAGCTCTCCAAGGAATGGGGAAGTAATCAAAGAAATTGCGAACAGAAGGAGCTTAAGAAAATTGAGCAGAAAATACAGGATCTGCACAGTTCAAACACAACAGGGGTTTTCTCTGCAGATGTCTTAAACCAATTAAAGATGGAAGTGAAAAAACGCAATGTTCTATTAGACAAGGGGAAAGAAATAAGCAGACTTAAGAGTAGAGCCTTATGGCTGGAAGCAGGGGACAAGAATACGAAATACTTCCATAGGTTTGCTTCACATAGGAGAAATATCAATACCATCTTAGAAATTTGGGATGAGGCAAGGGGTATAGCCATTTTGTTCAAAGAAAAGGCGAAAGTTGCGGTAGATCACTTCCAGAAAAGGTTCATAGCACCACCAAGGTGCCCTATCTATGAAATTCTAGAGGTACTAAATTTATTCCCTCAATTGATCACTGAAAAGATGAAACAAGCTCTGGTGGAGGAAGCATCAGAGGAAGAGCTCAACAAAATCATATCTTCTTTTTAGAGAGGGAAGAGCCCAAGCCATGATGGATTTACATTAGAGTTCTTCTTAGGGTTCTATGACATGCTAAAAGATGATCTGTTGAAGGTAGTCAAGGAGTCACAGAGGTCAGGAAAAGTATTAGGGGCTATGAATGCCACATTCATCACCGTCATTCCAAAAAAACAAAAAGGAGAAACCTTTGAATATTTTAAACCTATTTCCTGCTGCAATATGATGTATAAGATCATAGCCAAGATCATTGCTCAGAGACTCAAGCAGATCATGAGTCAGTTTATAACTGAGGAACAGTTTGGATTTTTGTTCAACAGGCAGATTCATGACGCAGTATCACTAGCACAGGAAGTGATACATACAATCAAGAAGGAAAAACAGTCGTCCTTTGCACTGAAAATAGACCTATCTAAAGCCTATGACAGGGTAAGTTGGACTTTCATCCATTTGATGTTAATCAAGATAGGAGTGCCAATGGAGATGGTTGAATGGATAAAGGGAAGTATTAAGTCTGCCTCCTTTGTTGTACTCATAAATGGAGCACCCTCCAACTTTTTTCGCCCTTCCAGAGGTCTGAGACAAGGTTGCCCCCTTTAACCATTTTTTATTTTTACTGATAGCAGAAGCATTGAGCAGATTAATCCACAATGCAAGAGAGGTAAGTATGATAAAAGGGGTAAAAGTTGCAAACCAGATTGAGATAACACGTGTTATTTGTGGATGATGTACTCATGTTTGGGGATGGAACTTTCAGCAACATACAAAACCTAGTCAAGGTGCTTAAGAGCTATCAAAGGGCAACAGGGATGGAGATAATTTTGGAAAAATCAAAGCTGTCTCAAAACAACATAAATGAGTAAGTCTTAACACAAGCGAGAAAGCTAATTCCAGTTTCTGTCTCACCCTTGAATTAGGGTTTCAAATACCTAGGTTTTTAGTTTTTAGCTTAAACCAAATGTATACTCTTCACAAGACGGGTATGGCTCTACAAGAAAATTGAGAGCAGAGTATCAATGTGGACCAATAGGTTCCTTTCAAGGGGAGGACGATTAATCCTGTTGAAAGCAGTACTACAAAGCATCCCAGACTACTAGGCCTCAATTTCTTACATACCAAAGGGTATCTTAACAAAAATCAAGAAAAAATGCTTATCATTCTTGTGGACAGCAAGCACAAAAGCAGATGGTATCCCTCTAGTTAAGTGGACGGAGGTAGTTCTTCCAAAATCCAGAGGTGGATGGGGAATTAAGAACCCAGATCTCTTTTGCAAAGCTCTAGCAGCAAAATCTCTGTGGAGAATGGTGGAAAATCCTGATACTCTGTGGAAAAGAACAATGAGGAAAAAATACTATCTGAATGCATCCAGAGAAGAATGGTTTAGGAAACCAACAAAATCACACAAAGGAGGACCGTTGTGCTGGAAGGCCTTTGTGATAGCTTTCCCTTTAGTTGGAAATTGGGTTTCCTGGCAGGTAGGTGACAGGAGAAAAATCAGAATAGGCCAGGACCCGTGGGTAGGTTCAAGGGAGAGCTACAGATTGTCAGAAGTGCTCATCACGAAGCCTAAGGAAAGAGAAATCAGAGTTTTAGGAGATGCAAGCTCTTTCACAGACCTAAACCAAAGAGGAACGGTTTGGAAGCCAGCTCAGGACTTGGAGCTAGATGGAGATTAAGCTAGGCTTTGGAACGCATACATAAAACAGTTCAGGGAAAATTTCATTCATCTCGGTGAGGAGCAGGACAAGTTAAGCTAGACATGGAACAACAAAGATGGCAAGTTTTTAGCGAAGCTGGGTTATGAAGCAGCAATCCATTTAGAACAACCACAGACTGTTGGTGGTGGTCTCGAATTTGGAAAATCCATGCTCCTTTAAAAACAATTATAACACTCTGGTTGGCATTCAATAACAAATTGCTGACATGGGAAGCTCTAATGAGAAGAGGTTTTAATGGGTCAGGCTATTGTGTGCATTGTGCAGGGCTGATAGTGAAACAACTTCTCATCTTTTTCTCCATTGCACATATGCAGGAACAGTATGAAATCAAGTCTCCAAGAAGTTGGATCCTGCCACAACCACAGTAGAAGAGGAATCTCTGGAGCATAAAGCAAAAAGGTGGTGGAATGATGAAAGGGTATGTCAACATGAAGCGTTGACAACCCTTTTTGTTTACACAATTTGGGAAACAAGAAATAGAGCAATTTTCAAAAACATTTGGACTTTCCCAGAAATAACTGTTAACTTGCTTTTGTGGAAAGTAATGGAACATCAGGTGGAACCAAAACAAAAACCAAGAGAGATCAAAGCACCAAACATAAACAAAAACGTGCCGTGGGGGTTCTTTGATGGGGCAAGCCAAGGGGAGCCCCTTTGGGAGGTGCTGGAGGCCTCCTTTTTCTTGATGGAACTACAAAGACAGAGATTACCTTTGCACCAGGTCAAAGCACAAACAATAAGGCAGAGTTATCAGCATTATGGTCAGTTCTCCATGTGGCTTCTGAGAAGCAAGTTCAAAGACTTCAGATCTATGGGGACTCTAAAATGACTATAGACTGGGCAAATGGCCATCTGCAAATAAATTCCCCACACCTTCAACATTTGCTGAGAGCAATCAGAGACCAAATGGAAAACTTCAAATCAATTTCCTTTCAGCATTTATACAGAGAATTAAATGTTGAAGCAGACAAGCTCTCAAAACTAGCTTTAATGCTCCCTCCAGGTTTAATGGAGGTGAAAGAATATGTGGATAACCAATTGGTGAAACAGTATGTTAGTTTGTAAAAAGCTAACAGAACTGTATGCGACAAGATAGAGCCTACAGAAAGGCTTTTTTGACGTACTTTATGCAAGCTCTTAAAGGGCTTTTTTGACGAACCTTGTGTAAGCCCCTAGAGGGCAGTTCATGTTTATTCAATGTGAATAAAGTGATTTTTTTCTTTGGAAAAAAATTATAAACTTTTAATATTATTATAAATATAAATGATAAATTTATAATGATATAATGTTATTAGCTTTATATATAAATTTTAAATTTTAATATAATATATATAGAGATAGAAATATATATTTTGAAAATATGTATATGGACGAACTTAATGCCGAATCTGATTTCGAAATTCATCAAGAATTTCGAATTTGAATCGAATTTCGTTGTTGTCGAACTTGAACCCGAACCATGTGACATAGTTTCCAAGCATTCCCATCTCAAAAACTTGTACACGTTTCCATGTTTCGTGCAACTTAGGGGCACAGCCTACATGAAAGGAACCCAAGAGAAACACATTCTTTGACCTCAGCATCCTTCAAGATTAGGCTAACTCAACAGAGGTATGGCACCAGTTGTGCTCAGTTAAGCTCCCTCAAAGGTTTCAGTCAATCAAAGTCCTAATGACGAAAAGGTAAGAATGAAGACAAATATTGAAATGCCCCAATCTCAGAACCTCAAGTAAAGATGGTTGGGGAGATAATAGCATATATGACCAAGCTCTATTGGTGAGCAGGCAAGTGATCTCCATTCCCTGAGTCAGTAATTATTTCATGCATCTTATGCTATCATTGCACATCATTATACTGTGTTATTTTTGTCCATTGTCAAACCATCTCATCATTAATTATATCCTAAAAACAAGAATTTAGGAGGTTGTGGGCCATCATAACACCAGTTTTATCTAATTCCCATCATGGGCATAACTCTGCATTTAATTGACCAAACTAGGTGTATGATTCATCAGTTGGAATGAGGTTTGTTATTTTCAAGCCTACAGTTTTACTGTATTAATGTCATTATAGTATAATGATTTATTGTTGCTAGAACACTATTTCCAATATAAAGATATCTGGAGACACAATGAAACCGAATGAGAAAAATAAAAAAATAAAAAGCTAAATAAATCTCTATATGGAACAAAACGAAAATTAAAAACTTCATAGAATGATCTGCTTTTCATGGCGAACTATCCTCCTAGCATAGGGGTTGAGGAGCTGGCTTAGATGTTGAATCCCTTCCTATCAGCATTTCAGACCCTTTTAGGATGGGAATTCCTTGTTGTTAGACCACTGTTACTCTCTTTGTACTAAAAACTTAAAAGTAATAAATCATGTATTTCTAATCAATTAAACACAAAGGGGGGGAAAAGGTCATAATTAAAAGTAATGATATCCAAAGTTGGTGAAAACCAATACGAAAGATTTCAGTGGTTAACTCATCACCTTTCCAAATCATGTTTCAATTACAAAGAGCTAGAATAAAGGCAAATATTCAATTGGAAACACAAGACAACAGATATTAAAAACACAATATCATAAAATTGGTGATAACGAAGATACCTTTATTATGATTCCTTCGATAATTCAGTCAAATACCAACTTTATAAGCTCGCAAGGAATATAACAACTTCATTCTCTCATCCAGTTAGTAAATACAAAATCTCAAAGGAAATCAAACAAAGGATACTAACCCAGTCAAGTAGCATGATATCATCGTCACTTGCTAATCGTGCAAGGTCAAATGCCCTCTGTCCTGTGATAAGTTCCAGCAACATAATCCCATAAGCAAATACATCTGTCTTTTCTGAAGACTTTCCCGTAGAAAGGTATTCTGGTGCTATGTGCCCAATGGTACCACAAACATTTGTAGTCACATGAGTATCCTTGTAATCCATAAGTTTGGCTAAACCAAAATCTCCCACCACAGCTTCAAACACATCATCCAATAGGATGTTAGCAGCCTTCACATCCCGGTGAATAATCTTAGGATCACAATGATCATGTAAGTAGGAAAGGCCTCTTGCTGAACCCAGTGCTATGCATTTGCGTTTAGGCCAATCTAGTGCTAATTGTTCTGGAAGTCGTTCTACAAAAGAAGATAAATTTTGTGGTTAACCAAACTATCCTGAACAGCAATGAACAAAATAAGACAGGGATCCAGATAAATTTTAATGGTAAACATAGAAACATTGCAAAAAGGCACAATGACGTAATAACAAAAAATATTGAACACAATGAACCTACCAAAATATCAAATTGATTGAAGTGCACTAGAAGAATACAGTAAATATACTAAAAGATTACAGTAAATATTCTGAACCATTCTCCAGTTGACAGAAGATGGTATATATTAATAGATCAGATATTATTAGGGCGCAACGAAAAATTTGTATCGTATATTGTATATTAAAACTAATTTAATGCAGCTGGATGGAATGAAAAGCAACTAATCTAAATCCAATCTTAATGTTCATCGAAAGCAGCAGGAACAGGATAAAAAGAAGGCTTACAATGCTAAATAAAAGAAATGAATAACCAAAATCAATTCAAATACTTGTACAGGATATATTCTGAACATAACCATGATCATATAGACAAAACAAATCTAACAGATTAAATGGCAATAACAAAGTAAGTATTATCACGTGTGCATGGCTTCTTTACAATGCATGTCACTCCAACAATGAGTTGCCAATGGTCATTCCTAAGGCTCAAAACATCTTACAAATAAATCCAAATTTATTTTCAAATTTTATAGAGTAACTAATATACTTCTTGAAATGCAAAAGTTTGTTTGCTATGTTTACAAAAATAGCAGGGCAAGCATTGTATCAGAAATTGCATACCTCGTAGACAAGATGCAACACTCCCATTAGACATGTAAGGATAAACAAGTAGACGTTCAGTTGGTGACATACAGAACCCACGAAGCCGAAGGAGATTCCTGTGTACTGCCATACTAATCATCTCCACCTCTGTTTGAAACTGCAACTCTCCAGCTGAACTACGCTCATCCTTCAAACGTTTCACAGCCACCAAAGAACCATCCGCAAGGCGCCCCTTGTATACTTTTCCAAAGGCACCTTTTCCTAGTATGTTCTTTTGGCTAAACCCATCAGTGGCAACCTGTAATTCCCGTAGTGAGAACCTTTTAAGCTGCCCTAAGTGAACCTCTGGATCCTCTTCAGCTGAAAAAGTGATTACCAAACCATGAGTTATCCATGACTGGCTGTAGAATTCTAACCACTCAAGTTAAGTAACATAAAGGCCTATTCAAAGATGTATTCTCAACCAAACTTAATGACACCAACCTGGCACATCAAAATAAGATTCATGTGGCTTTCGACGTCGCAACAATGCAAAGATAGTCGCAAGAATCGCAAATAAGAGAGCAGCACCTGCTGCGACCCCACCAAATAGGGCTGGTGTAGATACTCTCTTTCCTGATGAGAAAAAAACCTCAATAAGTACATCCAAGTAGTAACTCAAGCACTTTCCATGCTACATTGCCATTCAAGATATTGGAAATCCAAATAAATGCATGCCTTTTTGTTTTTCTGGAGGGGGCTGGGTAAACGGGGGTGGGGGTGAAAATGGAGGGGACCCTGGACATGGATGACCCACCGCTGGCCCACAAAGTTTGCTATTGTTTTGAAAACTGCATCAGTATAAAGGCATTCTATTAGGATTGATCCACTTTAAATCCAAAGACACAAAAAGCTTGATTATTTACTAGGGAAAGCCTTCACAGTAATAAATCCTATTTCTATTTGCATGGTCTGATGCATTGCATTCAATGGTAATCATTAGAGCAGCAATCAGCCGACCTTCATATGCCCTAGATTCAGTGCTTCTTACACAATGCATTCATTATCATAAAGTACTGATGTGCCACTTTACAAGGAATCACCTTATGGGAGTAAATAGGGAGAAAGATCCATTGGCTGGAACCACCCCTTCCAGCTTGTTGGCAGAGAGATCACTGCATGATCAGAGAGAAAAGTAAGAGAACCTCGACATAGAAAAAATACCATGATAAAAAGCCACACCAAAATAAACTTTTGCTCGTGGAATATTTATAAGAATTAATAAAGGACTTGTAAACTTACAGAACTTGAAGTGTAGTAATAGTTGTCAGAGACACAGGAATATTCCCAATCATATCATTGTTATTGAGCCTTCTATCCTTTCATAAGACAGATAAAAAAGGGAAAAACACGTTAATATCTTTGCAGAATGGAACTCCTCGTATGCTGAAAAGCATATACGAAATGTATCATACTATTATCATTTATAAATGAATTACATTTTTTTTTCTCTGAAAAAAATGGAACCCTTCCTAGCCAAGTACAAAATAAACACAGAAGCAAACTTTGACACTCCATAAGGTATCATAAAAGAGAAGAAGATATCCTGGTTAAGCTATGGGCTGTAACAACTAACAAGAGGTAAGTGTGGCCAGGAGGCCCATCCCTAGCTTTGATAGTATCCTTCTATTATCCAAGGTCAAGAACCTAACTGTAGTCTTAAATAAGCTGGTGTAAGACTATGCTTTCTTGCACTTCGCTACACACTAACAACAGTGACCCCACTGGGATGCCCACTGATGCGCAAACAACTGGTTTATTTATCTGGATTGTCTCATATCTCATTGTCTTGCCAACAACTAGCTTGTTCATCTGGACTGTTTCTTGCCTCACTGGCTATCTCCTAAGATGACTTGACACATTTTCCCCTCAGCCAAAAAGGTAATAGCTAGAAGAAAGATGTGATGAGTCTATCTTCTTATCCTCTGGCTCAGGAGATTTTTCCTATGAAAAAAGAGAACTTCCACAATAATAGATCAATCATACGAGAGAATGCCAGAGGGAGATACCATTGCAGAACCTAATCAAACTGTAATATCTGCCTCTGAAAGCAAAATATATTGGCTTTCAGTGAGAATAATGCCCCTGTGCCTCTATCCCTCAAACAATGTTTTAAAACTCGGACTCGGACTCGGAATCGGCCGAGGGTCAACTCGGACTCGGACTCGGACTCGGCAATGACTCGGCAATGACTCGGCCGGTTTGATTTTAATGACTCGGTTTACTAAGAAACACGTAAAATATTTAATTTTTAAAGAAAATATATATTTTAAAGATTATAATCCATCATTCCAAAGCATTAGAGACAAAACATCCAAAGTATGATCATATATATACCATATAAGGGTGAACATATCAAAATTGCACGAAGAGTACTGTATAATTATAACTATACAATGTACATTATATATTATACATTATAATTGTAATACATTGTAATACATTAGGCTGTTATAATTATAACTACATTATAATAATTAAAACTTAATTGTAATTTATAAATTATAACTACATTATAAATACATGTAGGCTGTTCAACTAGATTATAATTGTATTACAGCCTAATGTATAATGTATTACAATGTATAATGTATAATGTATAACTAAATTATAATTGTAATTTGTAAGGCTGTTCAAACTTCAAAGTTCAAACCTTCAAACCTTCATGCTGTATGCTGTAACTTCAAAGTTCAAACGCTGGCACCTTCAAACCTTCAGTGTGGCAGAAAACAATAGAAAACAGGACTGATATTTGTCAATTTAATGAGAAAAAACGAAACAATGGCTAGCTGGAAGCTAACATACATCTAGGTAACAGAAAATCGGTCTCCAACAGTCCAACTCCTCCAATCATGTTGATTGTTCTTCATTGTTGGACACTCCTCCAAGCCTCCATGAATCCAAACAACAATAATGCCAAATGCTCACAAACATCTTACAGCAGAAGTGTGAGCCAAATAGAGGGGCAGGGGGTCATCTTATGGCCTCAGGTTATGGTTAGAATAAGAAAAATATTAAAAATAAAAAATAAACATGTTATTTTGGAGTCTGCATTCTTGTGGGTGTCTGCCACAACTGACTCGGCTGACTCGGGTTGCAACTCGGTCAACTCGGCCGACTCGGCCAACTCGGACCCTAACTCGGCCGACTCGGACCCAACTCGGCCGAGTAAGTATAAAATCGGCCACCCGAGCCGAGTTGCAGGCCGAGTCAGCTCGGCCGGGGGTCAACTCGGCCAACTCGGACTCGGACTCGGCTGGTTTTTAAAACACTGCCCTCAAATTTACAACACATGATGTGATGTTCAGCTTTCAACAAGAATTAACGAGAACCTTATTTAAACTGTCCAATGAATATTTTGAGGCATAAATGACTTAGAGGTGCTATAGTACCATTGGAAATGTGGAAATTGTCGATGACATATAGGAAAGGATCTTAGAATTTTGAATGTACATTATAATGGTCACATTTTGTAATATTATCTTTGCTTGTTAAGAACTTTATATTGTCTTACGTAATTAAATCTTGATGGCTTAGGACTTAAACGAGTCAATTACATTACATGCTTTTAATGATTAGGTTGTGGAGGTTACGTAACATATGTCGACCACCTAAGACTTGTGAATGTTTATATATAGATTTTTATATATTAAATAATATCAATTAGAAGCTCTCTCTTCTCCCTACATATGTGTCTGCTACTGCATATGTGTGTTTTCAATCTCACATCAAAGCCATTAAGTGCTGGCATCTGAAGATCAGAGTCAAGGTGAAAGCATCTAACAGGCATGGTGAGAATGGGAAGAATCATGTGGATGCATAACATGGAAAGAGACCAGGCTGATTGGGACATAGAGTAGATCTGAAGGCAGAGGCATATGAAACTGTGCATGGCATAGATATACAAGACTACACACACAAAGACACAAGTTCAGATTGAAATTTGAATTTATTAAACTGATTTTAAATTTTAATAAATTAAAAGGTCCCTAAGATCAAAATGTAGGAGAAAATGGTTTTGGAAATCAAATCAAGGAAGCCTGTCACATTTACATAAACGGGAACGTCAGCAGTAAATACACATACAAATTAAATTGTTTAATTGCTAGATTATTCAGTGATGCAATGCCTCAATCTATAGTAGCATAGGAAGGACCCCCAAATACCTAAGCATCTAATAACTCGATCTTTGTTAAGTCATAATTACATCACTTTGTTAAACCATATGTAAGTCATTTATTATGACTTTATTACATGTCTAAAGTATTCCTAGTTTAATTGACCATTACATCTAACACAGAACACCCTTCCATAATGGTGATATTACATAGAGTTGCTTGTCCCAAAACAAAAACAAAATCTTTGGACCAAGCAAAATATTCACAACACTTCACACTGAAGTTTTCAATTAGCAACTGGAAGTGCACTGTATCCAGCAAGGTTGATGAAGAACAAGTCACCAACCTTTTGTTTAACCATTGACTCACTAGCTAGATGACCATGAATGTTGTCTGAATAGTCAATTTTTTTACTATCAACAAAGAACTTGGCTTGTTTTTTGAACTCACCTCCTCCACATCTTGGCAGCTCAACATATAATAGTTTTCTTTTGCTTCTTTGAAGAAGCATCATCCTGCTTCACTGCTTCATCTTCACCCTCCTTGTGGGACTTCTTCTCTTCATGAAAATCCGCAGATAAAGCATAATGAATTCGTTGCTCAACTTCTTGTCTCTTCAAGTTCTCTCCTATAAACATCAGCTTTTCTTCACCATCCACTAGTTGAAACAACCCTTATTCTTGCACAGCCATAGGAATCGTATGTTTTCTCTTATTGTAACAACAATAAAACATCTATTATTACTAAAGACAACATCTAAGTGCGGGTACTGCTCATAGTCATAATCCAATGATAGCTTCTTCTGGGAACCAAGGACATAGCATGCATCCCTAAATAACAAACTCTTACCTCTCATCTAAACTTGCACACTTCCATTTCCTACAACTCTGTATTATTTCCTGCCATTCAAGACAACAAAATCAGAATTTGATCTGTCCTATACAAAATCATTAAATCAATATACCAATCCTTCTGATCAGGAAAATGGTGCGATGCACCTGAATCAAAGTACCAAAATGTCTTGTTTTAAATGCCTCATTTATCATTAGCCATCAAATCACCTTCTTCCTCTGCATGTCCAGCAAAATTGGCTTGGTTCTTCCCAAATTGATCATCGAAAGAAGGCCCTTGGTTGTGCTTTTCATCCCACAATCATTTCCTACAAAATTTGGACTATGCCCTGTTACCCCACATTTTGCATGGGTGTCTTCCTGTGATTTTTATCACATTTCGCAGTAGAGGGTTGAATCTTGTTGGAGATTTGAATGCCCTAAATGATGCATGATGACTTAATGGTGCTAAAGTTATGGATGATGGTGCTCAAGTTTTATATTTTCAGACTCTATAAAAATAATAGCTTTCACTCCAGATCTAAATGACTGCAATGCTGTAATTTATGCTCTGGTTAAAGAAAATATGCCAAGATCTTTAAATCAGAGGAAAACACGACAGTCCTGATATTCAAAGCTACAGATCTGACCTGTTTATTATGCACCAGCAGAGTGGGGTCTGGCCCATTTCTTGTACCTGTGCATGCTGCAATATTCATTGGTTGAAGTTGAACCCTTTTAGCTAATTTATTCAGAGGCCCCTGAATCTGCATATTTAAGGTTTGGTATCATGGGCAGTTTTTGGCAGCACATGGGTTAATCAAATTCAGGCATCTCTTCAGTACGTTCAAACAGCAAAATAATAATATAGTTTCAGATCTACCTACAGGGGCTGATCCAGCAGTTTGATTCCTGTGTTAAGAACTCTCCAGCCTGTACATTGACCCCTTGGTGTAATATGATATGACTGAACCAGTTTCTTCCATGTGCAGTTCTAGAAAGCCAGGCCTGCCACACTAGTCTTATTCACTGCCTATGGTATAATGCAGTAAGAGAATACATCAGATATGCTACCTGCAAAGGCCTGTAAAAGCCTGAGAGAAAGGACGATTGTTTTTGGTTTCCGAATTTAATCTACTACTGGTGTTCACCTAGATCGATCTTCTGGTATCTGGTGGCAATTCTCATTCTTCATGTTTCAATAATATGTATTTGCAGCCTGTGGGATCCGTGTGCCGACACTCTGGTCCTACAATTAATCTAACAGGGTTGACTTTACACAAATTAAGAATTATTCTCCATTTGTTCTGTGCACAAGATATATTATTGTATCATTTTTGGGAGCCATGGGTTATCACTTTCATTACTTTGCTGACTATCGAGCTATCACATTAGGCTGCTGTCATTTGTCATGGAGCTGAGCGACAGTTGCATATTGGAGCTAAGCTTAACATTTTTTACTAGCGTATGGGGGCCATCCCCTTTTGCCATATGGCATGATTGTCATCCCACTTCGCATATATGATTTGGCATATATCACTGGATCATGGAGTATCTTGTGGCATTAATTTCTCCATATATCATAGCTCGAGCTTGGAGTAGATTATCACACGCATCTTTGTATGGGCAGCCCATGTCAACTATATCCAATCTGTCCCGTCTCAAGTAATGACATGAGGCTATCTCCATATTTCATGGAGTTGGTTATTGAACCCCAACTCCATGGCGTCAACCTCAAGGCGATTAGATAACTTAGGCCATGGTGTATACAGCAGCGGTGTTCCAGTGTCATTCAGGTGTTACAGGTTTCAGTTTCAGGTATATGACCCAGCATGTATATGGTTTGTGCAATTGGATTCCCATGGTGCTCCTTTACTTATTTTAGTAGCTGGACTTAGTCTATGGTGTTTATGCATTGGTGATAATTTGTGTTCCTTTTATTATTTGGTTTGGAGTAGAAGTGATTCAATTGTGTCAGTCAAGAGGTTCTTGTGTATACTCATTGGTCATGCCCTTTCATAGTATGGACTTGGTCATTTCCCTATAGGGACTCAACTTGCCAGTCATGGCATCACCCTATCACTTTCTTCATCCATCCGTTATCTTTCATTTTTTATATTGACCCTAACTTACACCTTGACTAGTTATTTCTTCATCCATCCGTTATCTTTCATTTTTTATATTGACCCTAACTTACACCTTGACTAGTTATATTGAGGATTTCCCCCACTTATACCTCTGTGTTGGATAGATCCCATGTCTTCTTTGTGCCTTGGCTCTGAATTTGTGTGATTCTTATCACAGGGTTTGTTCTCCTCTAGTCCTCAAAAACAAGTAGTCCTAAACAAAAGTCCCTCTAGACACTAAAGCATCTAAAAGCTTAAATGTCATATCTAAATGTATGCTTAGTGTTACCGGATGAGATGGTAGTCCAAGACATCGGTAAGCATATGTAGAGAAAGTGACCATTGTCATGTTAGTCGCTTCTCCTAACTCCTTCAGAGGTCAAAACCTCCTAGGGGGAAGCCCTAATGACAACTCTGCAAAAGACACCTAGACGCAAAATAATGTCTTCTTTGAAGATTGTTAGTGACCAATGCCCTTATTGGAGTCAATCAAAGAAGGATGGGGTAGATATACTATGGGCATGAATATGAATCGTGTAAATGCATTAGTACCTCCACTTTAGTAATGCTTCATTCAAGGATAATTACTAACCAAATTTCAATCTTTGTTCACACATATATCATATGTGTGTGTGAACCAATACCTTCCAATGTGCCACAACAAGTGTGATGTGAAATCATAACTAATAGAAACAAGTAGTATCCTTCACCCAACGTACGGATATTTATCATCACCAAACAATCTGAAGCATTACAGCAGTACTAATATACCATCTTAATGTACAGCAGTATGACATAAACCCAATAATATATCAGTCACTAAGGCAGCAGCAGTTATCCACCATGTATCAGTTCCAAAACTTTGTATACGCAACAAAACATTTAGTATACCATTAAGAAAGGTTTGAAATACAGTCTGAAGTAATTATTAGCATTTATACCACCATATCTCAGAGTTAACAAAGTGATCATATCTCTCTTGATGTAAATAGGTACAGTCTGAAACTAGTGCTTCTTATGCAGGCAGCTAACACTTGTGCATTTTCTTGTGTAGAGAAAAGGGAGGGTTGCCACTAAAAGGGAAGCCCTAAATGTTGTCAAGTCGTTGCACAAGACCCTAAAGGGAAAACTTAGCCAAATGTAGGATGACCGAGGGAGTTGGAGCAGCTTTAAGACTGTGTAGAGCAGTTCGTGGAGTGGTGAAATGAAAGAAGAACAGGACCGAAGGGAAAAGAGAGCTAAACAATGGTGTAAGGAATGGCAAAGGAGCAGGCAGAGGTAGCAAAGGAAGACTGCCACAACCCTAGCAGCAGGCCCAAGGGGCTTGAAGGAAGGCCGAGGGTAAAGGGGGCCTTGGGAAGGCGAGACGTGGGGTAAGAAAAGACCCAAAGAGGGTGGTCGAGGGTGCTTGGAAGCCAAAAGGGGAGCCGAGTTCCAAAGGTGGAGAGTCAAGGGTGTAAAGGGCAGGCCTGAGGGAGATTAAGGAGAGGGTAGAGGATTGTTGTAGCCCTAGCAGCAGCAGACCTGAGGGTTAAAGGAGTCTTAGGGATGCCTTAAAGAGCAGACCTGAGGGTTGATGGAAGGTTTGAGAGGCAGTCGAGAGGAAAAGGGAGATGAAGGAAGGTGTATACGAGGGTTTAGGGAAGAAAGAAGAGAGCAACAAAGGTTTAGGAAGGTAAGGGGAACTTGGAACTAACCCTAACCTAGGTAAGCTAACCTAAATCTGACCTAAAATAACCCTAGGACTAACCTAAAACTAACCCTAAGCCTAAAACTAGGTTTCGGAGAAGAAAGAGAGGTGAAGACAAAGAGAACAAAAACTAGGAAAACCCTAACCTAACCTAAGGTGTCTAGGAGTGGTTAACCTGCCTCTAGAGAAGACTAACCTAGGCTTATGACCAACCCTAAAGTCCAAAGGTTCAACCCTAGAAGGACTCCAAAGAAGGGCTTACTTCTACACTAAGATGATCAAAAGTTGGCAAAGACCTAGCCAAGACAAAATGCAACCTAATGGCTACCATTCCATCTACAAACATATATCACTCATCCGCTTTTAACAAAGAGAAATCAAGACAAGACATAAACACCTCCTTGTGCACGTGTTTCACCAACAAATCATAGCATCACCTTTGGAAAAAGAGTCAAAACCAAGATACTTCAAGAATTCGGCATAAAACCCAGAAAATTGCCTTCCTCAAGAGGGGCGCATCACTCCAAAGAGCCCTAGGTAGGGTAAAATAAGTGCACAATGTTTTATCCCATGAGTCTTGTTTTAAAAATGAAGTGAGGAGATCTATTTATATGATCTCACACTCACTTTTACAAAAATATCTAGGCCGACATGCGTTTAAAATGTCAATTTGAAATTATAAAATGTCTACTTAAAATTATAACAAAATAATAATAAAAAACAACCTAATGTAGACTCAAGGAAGGTTACCTGGGGTATTTTTTCCCTAGGTGCTAAAAACTGCTAAAATGAGCGAATCACTCCGATCGAAAGGCTGGAGTGAGCTGGAGGGAGGGCGTTATACCCCATCTAACCACGAGAATGTTGTAAAATCCCTCAAAGCAGCAAGAAGGCCTAGCGTGGAAGATAGCTTCCTCTGAGGAAAGAGACCAGGGAGAGAAGGCACCAGCGTGCAGGAGGACCAGGAGGGTGTTCTAGGAATAGTTACATATATCGGCGATATATCGCGAGTCATTCCCCTTGGCGATATATCGCCACTAAAAAATCGCGACATTTACGACATCTTGAATATATCGCGATATATTGAATGTGTCTCGATATATTGGGAATATATCACGATATTTTGGAAAATATCGCCCTGCTAAAAAAATTGCATGGAAATTGGGAAATAAATCCATGGGTTAAGTTTTTGGCAGTGTTATTAAAACTAGGGATATTTAATTCTTAAAATAATAAATGGTAATATTGAATTCTTAAAGTAAAAGTGACATTCTCCTTAACTTTCATTTTCTATCATTTTACTTAAATTTTTAACATTGCCATTAATTATATCAGGATGTTTGAGAGTGGTTCCAACCTCATCGGACTTCATATGCAAAAAGTAGAATTTTCGATCCCATTCAGAATTCAACAGACTTAATAGTTTTTAGGATTTCAAGATTGCAACGATTCCACTAGATTTTATCAAGTAAAAGGGTATGGGATTGGCATTTAATGAAGCACATCAACCCCTCTGTGTACCTTGATGTTAGCGGCATGATGTTAGTGGGATTGACTATTGAAATCTTTTATCACGACCTTAATAAAAATGTACCCTTCACTCATTAAGCATGGGAAGTTTCATCAAAATTGTAGAGTGTTTACTAATGTCATTGGAGGATCAACTTCGAGATTCGAGGTAGAGGCAAAGGCTAGAGCCTAAAGGAGGGGGGCATAGGGTGCTATTGATGAATAGGATCCCAATATAGGCAATAATTTTTATGATATGCAGTTATGGGAGGAGATAGCTCACATTGGTTTCCACCTCAACCCCATTACCTTCCACCATAGGCCGAGTAGTTGGAGCTTCCAATTTGACGCCTAACTCATCCAAAGCACCTACAAGACCCCCTACTATTTGCAGAGGAAGAGTCGTTCCCCTTGCCTATAAAAGGAGTAGAGGGGATCAATGATTCCTATTATTTATCATTGTACTATGTAGTATCTAAATGCCTCATGAGCCGTGATGATTCATCTCTTGAGAGACATTTATTTTGATCATTTGATGTGTTTTTCTATCATTCCATCAAGAACATATTTCAGTATTTTCAGTTTATAGTCGATGTGTGATCATGATCCACCATTAGACATCCTATGCATCTTATATATTAGTTGTATTTTCATATTTATGTGGAAATGTGTTTATTTGATGTTGTTGTTGCTTTAGATGTTAAAAATTCTGGAAAAAAATGTTTATTTTTGTATTTTTTTACGCTTTACGACATTTTCCGATATTTTTGCCGTTGTTGCCGACAAGTTTTATTCCAGACCCTCGGCGATATATTCGCCAACAAGATATATGTAACTATGCTCCTAAGTGGCTATGAAGGGAGAAGAATGTCTCACAACTGAATCAAAGGCCACCAGAGCAAGCAAACAAGGTATGGGGTCATGTGACCCAGTGATCAACCCCTAGGAACCCCAGACACCAACGTTGGGATTAAAAACCCCAACAACGGGCAGTCAGCAGTGCCATTAAGCCATAGTACTCCTAAAGGAAAGACCAAAGGGCCCAGCCATGACCACCATCGCTCAATAACACCCCTCTTGGTCGAAAAATGGCTTTCTCTCCCTAGGGCACATCTGAAGGTGCGTTGGGTACAAATTTAGCGTAACACTTAGTAAGCAAAAATAGTGTTGCTAAACACTACTACAAATAAAGTAAATGTCTTCCTAGCTACTTAGCTGCCAAAAGATGAACACGCATCCTTCGAATGATGTGAGGTCGTTTGTCCCTACAGGGCAACAGGGTGGTCACTCCATCGCACCTATAGGCGGTGGCAGGCAATAGAGGTCACACCAAGTCATTATCTGAGGCCCTCAAGGCTATTCAAGGCACCTGCTCTTGGAGGATGACTAGCGAAAGTTGACCCAAAAGTTGAAGTTAAATGTTAAATCCTAAAGTGTGCAAAGTTGACTATGAATTAATTGCTATAAAGGTTGCTTGTCTATAGTCCATTTGAAACACTCTCATCATTTTACCCATCTGTGAGGTACCACCATCCCCTAGTGTTCATCTATCCAATATATGCATAGTGTGGATCCCCTTTGTCCTTCATCCAAGATGGTCACAATGTTGAGGTTGTCAAGCCAATCCCTTAGCCTAACTTGGTTTCTCCCGCATTCACCCATTACTAGCAAAATGGTCAAGTTTGTAAATGAGTATACACTTGGAATGACTGATTACTTTGAATCTAGACTTATTATTAATTCATATTATTTTCATGATCACCAGTAAAATGCCACTTTATACTTTAGTCTGGCTACTAACATAAATAAGGGAACATACTTTATCCATTTGCACAGTGTAGCATCATAGATTTTCAATTTAGTCATTATTTGATCATTTTTTACCTGGCCAACTCAGTTTGACCAAGTCAACACAGAATCCGGGATGAGATTGGTCGACAGTGCTTCATGTTGATTATTCATTGCCTTTCAATATTCATTAGATGGTTCTATGCTCCAAATTGGGCTTTATATGATGGCTTGCATTAGTTTTTTTTATTATCAACAATTACAGGGTATACTTTATTATTATTCGTGTTTAAATTATTGAACCATTGATCTACAAGTAATGAGTGCAATTGAAAGGTAGAATTTTGCAGTGGAATAGTAAGAACAATGTACACTGAACAAGACAAATTTCAGAAAAAACTAATAAGAATTGATCAGTAAATTGCAACATTGATCTTCATTGATTCCAGCAGTATACAACAATGTTACAATAAGGAGAATTCGAATCATGTGGATAAGATTCGAATCTACCAACTCAATCATGTTGGCTGGCTAAATAGAAGTGTCTAAATCACTATCGAAGCTCACTAGTCTAACTCCACATGTCTAATTCAGTCTAACAATCAGTTAAACCAGTTAAACTGATGAGATAGGTGAGAAAAGGCGCCTACTCCCATGCAGCCATGCAAGACTGGCGTTAACTCAACTGAAAGACATCTAACTGAATGTAACTAGAGGTTAACTTAGCATAACTACCTACCTACCACAACCAACTGATGGAGGGTTCTAGTGGCACCTAGAGTGGCTCCTAAAATGTAGGGATTGGTCTCAGAGGCACATTAACTGATGCATAAACATGCAGTAAGTGTCAGTTAACCTCTATATGTGTTCCCCACACTCTAGTGGTTGGTATCGGTGGCACTGGTGGCACCAAAATCAAGTAAAAGACTCCTAAGTTAGGCAAAAAGATCTAATAGACTATATGAGGACAAAGGAGAATTATAGAATCCTAACACCCCCCATTAATCCTAACTTGGACAACTGTGGGCCCTGCAACTAGGCCAAAAGTCACCCATTACAATCTAAAGAATTAAAAGTTGCTTAATAAACCGAGGTAAATGGGGAAAACCTCATGGGAAAAACCCCCCCTCAAAATAAGTAGGAACAGGAAAAGCAAGCTATACTTAGGAGAAAAGCTTCCTCTTTGGGTAATAACTTGCAAAAAATTTGTTGCAATTTGCAGCACTATGCAACAACATGATTCTTCTGTGCAACAGCATCCTGAAGCTCTGCATGTGAACCTCTCAATGTTTTTCTGATCCAATGGATGTTGTATGTGTTTCTTCTTTCTGGAGGAGGAATGGAATGATCACTTTTGTTCTTCTGTGGGCCAAATGGTGCATCATTCGCTATCATCAAGTAGCACTTTCTTGGAAGTTTGTTACACCACTCTGTAGAGAGCGAAGTTGTGTGCGAGAGTGCAACATTCTCATTCTAATACTGGGACCTTATTCTCCTTCTGTCTTCTAGATTCCCAGCACCATCCCCAGCTGCTTCAATGAGCTTTTGGGCCCATTTAGGCTTAGGCCACTGATTTGGGATGGGTTATCGATCTGGATCTAGATTCTCATGAGGTACAACCTCAATATCAAGATCATGTTGATCTTGTTCCTCTTCATCTGAATCTGAAACATGTGACAAAATATCATCATCAAAAGGAAATGAAAGAGTGTTTATACCTTATTATGCTTCGAATGGTGGTATATCAAGCAACTGATCTTCTTCAAACTAACACTTTGCTCTATGAAGCATTTCCTAGTTGCAAGTTCCATCAACTTATATGCTTTTGCATCCTCAGCATAGCCCAACAGTATGCATTCGCTACTCTGGGCTTAGAAAGCCTTTCTCTTATCCATGGGTATTATGGCCCAAGCTTTGGAACCAAAAAATCTCAAGTGAGAGACATTGGGCTTATGCCCATGCAGTGCTTCGACTGGAGTGGCCCCAACCAATGATTTGTGAGGCACTCTATTCTGAATGTATGAAGCACAGTTTACAACTTCAGCCCAAAGAGGAGGAAGATTCTTGGCTTGGAGAAGACAGGTTGCCATCTCCTTCAATGATCTATTTTTCCTCTCAGCCACACCATTCTACTCTGGTGTGTATGGAACTGTGTGTTCCATTCGAATCCCCTCTAATTCACAAAAATGTTGAAAATCTCTCTTAATGTATTCACCTCCATTATCTGATCTAATGGACTTGATCTTTTTCCTGAAACTAATCTCAATCAAAGCTTTAAAAACTTTAAAAATTCCAAATACCTCTGATTTATGTTTCATAAAATATACCCAGAAGAACCTGGAACAATCATCAATAAAAGTAAGGAAATACCTGGAACCATTGTTTGATGTTGTAGGCATAGGTCCTAAAACATCACTGCGTATCAGATCAAGTATAGAGGCGGTTCTATTTGTCTTCCCAACTTCATACCTCTTCTCTGTATGCTTACCTACCAAGCAAATAGGACATACTCCATCTGAAGTTTAGATGAGAGGCAAGCCTTCAACCATTTTGTCATTGTGGAGTTGCTGGAGATATTTGAAAATGAGATGCCCAAATCTCTCATGCCATAGCTTGCTGGTGTTGTTGGCGTGAGTCAATAAAGTTGTTGGATGTGAAACAGGCAGGAAATGGGAGAACTCATATGCCTTTGAGGCATGATTAGCAAACCCTTTCGCTATGAGATTTATGGTAGCTTTTTTTGTGATTTCAACTGAGTCATAGTCGAATGTAACTCTCTTGGGACCTGTATGGGTCATCTGATAAACAGACAACAAATTTGCTGCAAGAGAGGGCACATAGAGAACATTCTTGAACTCACCATGCTGGATTTTAACTGAACCTCTCCCAGCAGCTGGGATTTGGGAGTCATCTCCCATGTGAATGCTAGGTCCTCCTGATAGAGTGAGAGTGGAGAAGGATTCCTTGGAGGCAACCATGTGGTTGGATGCTCCAGAATCAATCAAGTAAGCTTTCGACAGATGAAGGCGTGCCTTCAAGGCATTGCATCTCTCATGATCTTCTGTCAGTGGTCTAGCATCAGACTTCTTTGCTCCTTGTGGAAGGGAAATATTGTTCTGTTCAAGGAGTGCTGACAGTTGGTCGATTTGCTTCTTCATGCACTGGCTTTCTAGATGAAAGCCTCCCATACAGTATGGACACTTAGTCTTCTCGAATTTCTTATTTTTCTTGGAACCCGAGGCTCCTTCAGAAGATCTCTGATTCTCCTTTGGCTTCGAATCAATGGCTTTGGGCTCCTTCCCTTTGTGCTTCCTCTTGCTTCCGCATTGTTTGAGTCTGTCACTAAGAGTGTTTGACTCTTAGAGGTCTGAATCACTCCCATTTGAACCAATTTATCTTGTTCTTGTATTAAGGACTCAGCAAAAGCATCTAGAAAATGCATCTTCCAATTGGGGATGGAAGCTCTTCCGGAATGGAATGTAGAGACAAAGATAGAGTACTCTGAGCCAAGCTTGCTCGTAACTGATAGAACCAGTTGCTCATCTTTCCTCTCTATTCTGCATTGTTTACATTGCAATGCTAGTGACTTGAATTTTGTGAAAAACTGCTGAATAGTTTCGAAACTGTTGGGCTGCAATGCAATGAGATCATTCTCCAATATGTGCCCTCAAAGCTCATCTTGTTTTCCAAACAAAGATTCAAGCTTCTCCCAAGCTTCCTTCGGAGTCTTCAATCCCTCAAAGTGAAACAAAAGATTCCGGGAGATATGAGCGCATAGGAAGCCAAATGCTTCATCCAACCGATTCAAAAACCTGTTCTTCTCAACAAGGTGATGGGGCTCTGTCTCTCTGCCCATTGTCATCCTAAACAGGCCAAGCTTGCGCAGGGATACCTGCATATCTTCCCTCCAATCAGCATAGTTGAAGGGTGTAAGGATTCAGGGTACAAGAGCTGAAGATTCCATCAATCTTTCTGATGATCGGTCAATTCCTCAACAAGCTACGTAGGTACCTGCAAGTAACACTGCAAAAACCAAAATCAATTCACAATCATGTCAGTTTCAAGCCTTGCACCTCGACATGTACACTTTCTCAAGGCTCGTCACACCTGCAGAGACTTCTCTGGACGAATCCAGAGTTAGCAAGGAAAAAATTGCAGGATTTATGTGGAAACCCAGCTGCTTCTGGTGTACAATGGAGATCGGACAGACTTGTTGCTAGCCTGAACAAGGCTATGATACCATGTTTGAATTATTGAACCATTGATCTGCTAGCAATGAGTGCAATTGAAAGATAGAATTTTGCAGTGGAATAGTAAGAACAATGTACACTGAACAAGACAAATTTCAAATAAAACTGATAAGAATTGATCAGTAAATTACAACATTAATCTTCATTGATTCGAGCACTATACAACAGTGTTACAATAAGGAGAATTTGAATCATGTGGATAAGAATCGAATCTACCAACTCAATCATGACAGGTTGGCTAACTAGAAGTGTCTAAATCACTATCGAAGCTCACTAGTCTAACTCCACATGTCTATTTCAGTCTAACAATAAGTTAAACCAGTTAAACTGATGAGATAGGTGAGAAAAGGCGCCTACTCCCTTGCAGCCATGTAAGACTGGCGCTAACTCAATTGAAAGACATCTAACTGAATGTAACTCGAGGTTAACTTAGCATAACTACCTACCTACCACAACCAACTGATTGAGGTTGTTGGTGGCACTCGGAGTGGCTGCTAAAATGTAGGGATTGGTCTTAGAGGCACATTAACAGATGCATGAACATGCAGTAAGTGTCAGTTAACCTTTATGTGTTTCCCACACTCTAGTGGTTGGCAGCAATGTCACCAATGGCACCGGTGGCAACAATGACATCAGTGGCACCAATGGCACCAATATCATGGTGGCACCAAACTCAAGTAAGAGACTCCTAAGTTAGGCAAAAAGATCTAATAGACTATATATGTACAAGGGAGGATTATAGAATCCTAACAATTCGGGCATGGATGGACCGTTTGATAAACATTTTGATGGACACATGGTGTATGAGTACTCATTCCTACTTGATTTGGACATTCTAAGTCCATTGGTACACTCAATTTCAATTTTGGGCACAGGTATTGGATAGTATGGTCAGTTCATCATCCGGTTGTTGATTACCATGTAAAAATGGCATATTTATTATTTACAGAGATATATTTTGTTCTCCTAGGGCGCTATCAAGGGACAAATGGGTGTGACCACTTGTTATTACCATATTCCTATGTTCCTGGATTCAATTTTCGATTCAATTAGGGCCCTGAAGTGGTCTGCAGTGAACTACATGCATTTTAACTTTCGAGGATAATATTTCAGGTATAGAAATTGGTTGAAGAATGGCTAATTAGGAAATCGATTTGGCTTAGTGGGGCAAGGAAATGGCATGAGATTTGTCTGGGCTTATTAATGATGCATTATACACCTTTCGAGTTGATCTTCATCATCTGTGGGGTCCATACGTCCTCCTACATGCTTTTTGGGGGCGTCTTTTATTGTATTGAGGGGGCACGTCCTAGTGACTTTAGTCACTTTATGTTATATCTTATTATTTGATGTTGTATGTGGGTTTGTTGGTGGAGACATTTCATACCTCCTAGCCCCACCATGGTGTTATTATGATGTACCTAGTCACTTGTTATGTCTTGCGTCCCCCTAGAGCATCATTGAGAGAGTGTGTCCCCTCCTTTATGAGTGATCCATGGATATTTCTATCCGACATTTGTTAGTCGTTGATCTTGATGCATTATCTTTTGATCCTAGCCCTCCATACTTTTGAGGCTTAGGGTTTTGGATTGTGAGGATTTATTTATATGATCTCTCACCATTTGTGAAAGGGACTTTTGGCTCTGAGAATATTGGAATAAAGAAAAAAATTGCAAATCTCTTGGAATACTTTATGAATGTTCTTGCACATGATTGTTACGCCTCTTGCTTAGACATTCCAGTGGATCCTTTATGATTTTGATATCTTTCTTGTAGAGGCCGAATTGATTTGTTGCAGGCTTGTGACTTGCTTGGAGAGGGATTGTGAGGGTTTCTGCATCTCCTCTTGGGCAAATTGTTTCATCTTTCAGGGAGTGACCAATTGTGATTTTGACCAGTGAATTTTTCTCTTTCAAATGTCTTGCATAGTTTCTGATCATTTGTATATCAAATCTGACTTTGGTGGTAGTTTGATCTTGCAGGTGAAGAGCGCGCACTTCCTCTTTGGAGCAACAAATTTTACTTTTGAACTATTGGATCTTGCTCGAAATTGTAACTAAGTGGAAGGATCATCGATGTGCTTAGCGGCCGCAAGTATATTTAGGTATGATCTACAAGTTTAGTATTGATTTCCAATCTTTTTACCCATTTGTCATTTACATCTAAAGTTAAAACCTTAGTTCTGTAGATTTGATAGATCCAGAGATCTTTTGGCATTATCAATCAAAACCCAAGACTAATATCATTGAAAACCTCTAGGAACCAAGTTAGAACGAAAAACCGACTCCATTTACCCATTAATCTAGCACTAGTCTCCTTTAGACAAATCGCCCTCCTTGGGTTATTGGTCATTTTTCCAGATCTATCAGTTGGGTGTTGCTTGAATCACGTCGAAGTGTCAAATCTTGTGTCAAGTAACAAATCTCAAGTGTCTTTCATTAGTCAAACCCTAATTTGTGTCCATTTTATATTTTATCAACTAAACCCTAGGTGGCACAGTTTGGGTATTTTCCTTAAGCACTTGATCTCTCTAGATCTAATCCTTTAACTTTACTATTGGGATTTTATTTATTGGTTGAACATTATTCATCACTTAAAGCCTCTCAACCTAAAGCCTAAACTCGTGTTCCCTTAGTCTTTCCATAGATCTAGGGTTTCCAAAATTCAAGGCATCTTTACTTTATTTTGTTTCGTTTGGCTTGCGTGTCTTGTTTTGGTCATTTAGTCTTTCATTGGCTAATTATAGTCTCCCCCTTGATCTTTCCTATAGCTCAATCTAAAGTGACAACAACCCCTCCGGTGTGACAACTACTCCATATCAGTAGTAGGCGAGGCCCTTGCGGTGTCACTTAGTTAGCTGCCCACCTCTACCATCCTGGATAGGATACCCTTCGTGGCAGCTATACTTTGAGTGATAACCGTTAGTATTGAAGATACCACTCTGGTTATTTCCTTGTAGATCCTAGGATAAATCTGGCCTTTCTTGGCTATGGTAGGAATTTGTAATATCCTCTGTCAAAGTGTGGAAAGTCCTATTGCTAAGTTGTGATCACTAGATTTGGTCATTGTCAAAAGTTTATGCAATCACTGTGTCTTTCCCTTTTTATTTTTTTCTGCTATAAAAATCTGAGTTTGATGGTTTAAGTGTTGCACAGTGTTCATGGTATAAAATGCATAATATTTACTTCCCATAACAAGCTCTTTAATTTATCAAAGAATTACAAAATTACAAGAGTACTGGAGATGCATGAGCAGTCAAATAAGAGATCTGTTATAAATATTAAGGACTGAATTTCACATGCCTGTGAGTACTGTTAGGTAGATCTAAATATCACAGCCTTGTTTTACAATAAATGTGACCACCCTTGAGTGCTGTAGTGGACTTCTCGGAGATCTGGGATTGATATATAGTGTTTGTTGAAGATGACCACTTTGTACAACGCACTAAAACTTCCTGTAGCAGCTTGTGTATTTTCACAATGGTCTTCAATTCAGTGTTGCCTTATAAAGTTATGCTCAGGCCCCGAACTCAGTCAAACAGAGATTCACTGCCCCTCCTTAACAGTCAAGATCTCAACCATCCAAGCAGCATCGGAGAGAGGGTATCAGTGTGCCCTTCCCCTTAAGATGACAGCCCCTTTAATGAAAAACACAGCAGCAGATAATGAGTACAACTCCTGTAGGAACTCGACCCCAATAGCCCACCATAGTGTCTAGACTCTCAGTATCTAGTGATGATTCCACCGGAAATATAATGCTCAAAACAGTAGTAACTCGGCCTCTTTCCTGGAAGATGATAGAAGACTCAAGTGGATATACGTCTGCCCTTTCAACAGTTGTGCCCTCTTCACATTACAGTCACCGTCCACCACAGTATAGTCACCCTTCAACAGAGATATACAGCAGTGGCAAGCTAATCTTCTATCCCCACGACTTAGACCACAGAAAGTGAGTGCCCTCCTCAGATTTTCGTGGCAGATAAAGATGATACTTTCTCCAAGAATGCAACCTCCAATAAAGATAATAACAGAGACACAAGTGCGCCCTCTCAGGACAATGTTCTTCAAATGTGTGGTGTGCCCTTCATTTCTGATCACTGGCAGCCAAAAGATGAATGCACCCTCTCTTCTTTCTCAACCTACAGCAGAGTTTAATTCCCCAACAAGGATGCGCCCTCTCTTCGCAGCTCTGGCAGATAGAAAAGGGTAGTGTGTCCTCTCTCTTCCAAATGCTTCCAAATACCTGCAATTAAGCTCTTCCAATTGATGCCCATAACATTCAACCGAGAGAACTGGATAATCTCTCCTCTCCAAATCCACTAGGGTGGATCTTCTACCACCGAAGAAGGATTTCTCCAAGGGTTTCCCGAGAACCCTAGACATGAGCTTATGCTCTCCAAAAAAAATTCACAAGGTCAAATCCCAATAATGATTTTTTGGGATTTGATTTCCCTTATATAACTTATTTCTCCATTAAAATATTAAAAAGCATTGTTTCCACTTTATAAAGAATTTAACTTTATAATATTTAAGGGACTCTCTCATTATTTCCCCTTTTTTAATAATGACTTAATATCACTTCTAATAATATGTTTTTTGTTCCTTAGTGACTTTAAAGTTTATTGACTAAATAATCCCCTTTATTTCTTCGACTTTTAACCCATGGGGATCAACTGGGCTATTTCGTCAATCTCCTAATCTGTCATGCAGAAGGAGACATTACAGAATCGACTCTCAAACCCTAGCCATCCTTGGATGTTAGTAAGCTCTTCATTACTATCCTTGATTGACCCTATTTTCCCATTTGATAAGACACCAATCTGAAATCTCCAATCCCTTCATCACCCTCGTCTCTTAAACCAACTAACATAAAACCATTTTGCTAAAGCTATCTCTTCATTTCACCTTGAACCTAACTGCAAGCTTTAGTAATCTTACCCTAGAGACTCCTGCCTTCAGCTAAAGAAGAGCTAGCCTAAAGAGCAAAAGAGGGTTAGGTGTGGTGACATTGGTCTCCCTCTTGTTTATCCATGAGCCATCATTGATGTTAGGGCATTAATCTCGAGATGTTGGTTTGTGTGGTAAAATGTCCTATCTTGCCACATTAAAAACATTTAATTTCAAGCTTATGTGTATATAAATCAGAACTCTCATTGCCACCTTCATGCCGAGTTTATGCTTGGCTTTTCCTTTGAACTGTGCTTTTAAGGCCACCTCTGATTCTCCATTCACATTGCCAATATGAAACTGCTTCTTCCACCTATCCTTCTAGAAAATTTTATCGCCTAACTGCACAAATGTCAAATCAACATCTCAAGAAAAGTTTCATACAAAGGCAGTAACTTTTCAAACGTAAGTATCACCATATCTTCTCATTCAATCTTCTATCTAATGCTTTCAATTGATCTCTGATATCTTTAATTTTCAATAAGTGATCCTAAGCCAAACCATATTCCTCCATCTTTATTGGAAACAACAAATGATTTAAGAATAAAGCTCTACCAGTATCTAATGTTTCATGCATGTTTGTTAAACACGTCCAAATCCTAAGAGCATCATCATTATCTTGCACCAACATCTCACCAATTACTGAGAGCTAGATCAGCATCACATCCTTCTAATTTCTCACATCATACTCAACTTGAGCATTCTCATATGTTGCATTTCGCACATCCTTTCATAATACAATTTTGTCTAGGCCCCAGTATTCAAAACTTGCAAGTACCCTTTATTTTTCTATTTTAACCATTAAACCTAAGATTGCCTTCCAACATGATAAAGGATAGAACAACCATTTTTAGAAGTTTAAACACACCAAGCAAATTTGAATAGAGGTTACTTCTCTCTCTCGTTCCTATAAATCAGCATTTGACAACCCTATTAGTGTCCTACACACCAACAGAATCAGGTACACAGCTATTACTAGTACCAATTTCAGTATCAGTCATTTCATTGTCTCTTGATCCATAACAGGTCAGCTTTGTGAATGTTTGCTTAGGTTGTTTCCATTTGCAAGTCAGCTTAGAGTCTAGACAGATGTGCACATATCGACAATTCCTCTCAGATACATCATCCATGACAAGTGAATAAGCCTCTCTATGTGTATGTCATTATTTAGAGGGGAAATCAAACCCTCTCTACACACATCAACCCTTTCATCTACATGACACATCAACTCCGGCAGATCAGCCTAATACACATTGGCTCTATTACCCCCCATTTGGTATAGATGTCCACTTTTGATTTTTATCACAATCTTCAGCTAGGGGTGACATCCTTATGGAGATTTGATGCTTTGGGTTCTTGATGGTAGAATTTGCTTCATGCATGATGATGCTCTAGATGATTTGCTTGATGGATCTTACAGTGCTGGTAGATATAAAATGCGCTTTCTCCATGGTGAGTAGATGCTTTTGTGTTCTCGTACTGGATATTAGCATGCGTGTTCATCATATATCTAACAATTGTGCATTCATGGAACTAGGATCCCATCAACTTAGGGTTCTCAAAGTTGTGATAAGTGTTAGTTGAAGTGTTTCCTACGGTTGGTTATGAGGTCTTCTAGCTTTAGCATAATGGTAAACTTCATTCATGCATTTATGGTGCATGACACATGGTTCACATATGGATGGAGCACCCTATCACTTTGGGGTTACCTTGTTCTACATGGCATGACCTTCATTTTTTGTCAAGCACTCTTGCTCATTTGTTATCATTGGCGAGTTTAGGCATGCCCATGCACCTTGCTTCCTTGCTGCTTTGGGGTCAATTTTGCAGTTTTGATGGTCTAACTTGGGTGCCCTAGATCTCTAACGCCCTAGTTCATCTGGAGGTGTATGATATATGTATGGAAAGCTTGTTCCCTAAGCTATCTCATGGTGGTGAACGCTCTCTTTTTCCCCAGGGCATTGGAGCATTTGGGCATTCTTTCTGAGCAGTGAATTCTGGTTTATGAGCTGTTTTCTACAATTTTGGTGACCTGTCTTCAAGAGGGTCGTTCTCAAACGTGCTAGCTCAGAATGATCAGTGTGATATATGGGTGAAAAAGAAATTCATTAGCTTTCCAGTGGTATAAAACACTCCCCCTTATTCTCAAGGGCATTGGATCTATGGCAGTTTTTTCCTGGAAATCCTATTCTGGTTTATGGGCAGTCTTCAGCAGTTTGGTAGCCTGTCTTCAGGAGGGTCGTTCTATAACGCCCTAGCTCTGATGGGGGATTGTTATGCATGGTTGGAAAGCTTATCTCGAGAGATTTCCAGTGGTGTGAAACACTCCCCCTAGTTCCCCAGGGTGTTGGAGTTATGGCCGTTTCATTCTGGGCATCCAATTCTAGTTTTTTGAGCCATTTCAGCATATTCTTGGCCTATTCCTATGGTATTTGGAGGCTCTTCTATGAGAGCACCCCTGCTCCTTGGTTCTTGGATCTATCTTATATGCATTAACAAGATAGTTGTGGAGGTTTAGGATCTATCTTATAAAGATAGCGTCCACTTATGGTGAGTTAGTTGAGTTAGTTGGAGGCTAAGACTTGGTCCCTAAGCCACATGACACGGAGGACATGAAAATACAAGTATTCGACATGAGACATGACGATCCTAGAAATAGGACGTTTTATATATATATATAAAATACATAAAGATCTACATTTTTTAAAAACTAGAAGTATATACAATGTACATCAATCATAATATCATTCAATTGAAATATGACAATGATGAATCAATAATACAATTATCAATGAATCATGAACTTTGAACCATAAACCGCATATTTGATATTTCCGATTAAACACAAAAATCAAAATGTATTACATAAATATCGAGAGAATGCCACCGGCAAATACAAAATAGAGTAGATACTACTTAGTACTAAGTTTAGTATCTACAGTACTGCTAGATACAAAATGAAAATACTAAATTGCCACAGGGAAGAATATCATAGCTCATTAATGGTACTAGCCACTATCAATCATCCTCCTGCTCCTCCATGTCAAAATTAGCATTACTGACGTAGCTCTTTCCTCTATCCTCCTCCTCCTCCTCCTCTATACCCGTTTTGATAGGACACATGTCTCGAAATCAGGACACGTTCCTGGCACGTGTCCGACACGTGTTGGAAAGTGTCCAGATTTTAGGACATGAAAAATTTGGCGTCGGACACGTATTATGGCAAGTGTTGTGTCCAACACGTGGAATACGGGACATGGGCCCTATTTGGAAGTGTCCTATTACTTAGCTTGGTCCTTATTTTGGTCTCTCATGGAGGTGCCCTCCTTCTTGGGCATTATGCATCTTGGAGATTGTCTTTGTGGCTTTGAAAGTTTGACCACCTCATTTCATAAATATTTTAGAGTTGGTTAGAGTTCGCTTGGGGATTTTTTTATTTGTTTACTCCTCCCTAGGATAGATCTAGGGTTTTGGTAGATCTATTACTTTTCTATTGTAAAGGAAGTTGAGCTCATCTCCTATATAAGAGAACCTCTTTCTCATTTATAATCATGTTTGCAATAGGGGAGAAAATTATCTCTTGGTTCTTATGAATGGTTAATGCTAAAACTCTAATGAAAATTTCTCATGTTTCGTATGCTTGGATGGTGGATGGATCTACAAATTGTCAATAGATTTGAGATAATAAAAGACTAGGCTCTCTATCTTTTATGGATTGTTATCAATTGGAAATGTAGTTTAGGTGCACCTTTTTCTGCTCTAGATCATGTGTTTTCCAATGTCATACATGATAGTTTCTCCTCCTTAATGTTCATTTGAAATTTCTGCTCTAGAACTTTCCCTTTGCTTGATCTTGAAATCAGCCCAACCATTAGAGAGCATCTAGGTTTGTGCACTACAACCCTAGCCCTTTCTAATCATTCCTAGAAACCCTGATTTGATCCTTGGTTGACGCCATTTACCCATTTGATAAGACATTGGTCTCCAATCCTTTCATCACCTTATCTTTTACTTTCATAAACACACACTGTTTTGCTAGAGTTACTCTTCAAATTCACCTTGTGCTACATTGTTGAACTCTAGTAATCATATCTCAGAAACACCTCTGTCGAGCTAGAGAAGAGCTAGCCTAAAGAACAGAAGAGAGTTAGGTGTGGTGACATTGGCCTCCCTCTAAGTCATCCATAAGCTATCATTGATTTTAGGGCTTCAATCTTGAGTTGCTAGTTTGAGTGGTAACATGCCCTACTACTTAGATTGCTCCCAATGTGTCCACATCTTCACACTACAAGATATTGTACAAAAAGGACAGAAAGTTATCTTGAGGAGTGTTCCAAGGAAAAGAAAACAAATTGCACTAGGAAACCCTCACATATGACCAAAGAATCATTATTTAAGAAGTGATTTGCTTAGGAGACTGACAAGTGGCGTAAAGGACCCATTCAAACCCTTCTTCGTGCATATTTTATTGTTTTTGAGGAGCTTTTATGATGCATAATTTAATATTTTTCTGTGAGAGCATGTAGATCTACGATTCAATTATTATCATTTAATTGTAAATGGTTGAGCTAAATCTCCATATAAAGATAAGCCCTCTCATTGATTGAGCATGGTTTGGATTTTGTAATGTCCTCTTCTAATTAAGCACAAACAAACACCTATTAACCTATTTAATTTTCATAGGTTCAAGTGGGTACTAATAAATAGGGAATTGATAGAGGACTAATGATATATGGAGCTAAAGAATACATTAATGTAGTGTTATTCAGTCATCAGTAGACAAAAAAGGGCCACCAGAGCATGTAACAGCTGTCATGCGGAACATGTGAGCCATATATCAAATTGCATACGACATGCATTACTTAAGTTGCATGCATGCAAGGAAGTGCATGCTGCATACGACATGCGTCAATTAGGTCACAGGCACGCAAAAAGGAAGAGCATGCAACCTCAACTCAATAAAAGAAGGCAAATCGAATCAGTATGCATGCATATGTTATTATTCAATTTTGAGAAACAGGTTCGAGAGCTCAAAGAGCCAAGTTGGGGTTGAGGGCACAGTCTTCAACTATCAAGTGTATTTCGGCAGCGAAATCTATCTGCCTAATCACTTTCAAGGGTAGATCACCCTAATCTATCATAGCACTTCAAAGACTCATCAATATTCATTAAAGAGTTATTCTATCCAAGGCGCAAGGGAGTTTACACTATTGAAGGTGCAAGGGTTTCCATTATCTCCATCTCCAAGGAAATCATCCAGCTATTGTGAAGGTAGTTTATTCAGCAAAAAACCTTCATAGATCCATCCCTATTCATTCTGCGGCGTATTGGTTACATACTCATCCATCCGAAGCAAGAGAGAGAGGCTCATGATCTAAAGGAAGACATTTTCTTGCATGGGCGAATTGGGGCAAAGTGAAGGACAATCATATCTTGATCTATAGTTGCTATTTGGTCTCCATGTCACTTCTATTCTTCCCAAACGGCGATTATTACCGTTATTGTTGAGTATGAGCTCCCACGTCATCTTTTGGGGAGATAGTTGCAAAAGATTTGAAGATCAAGGAAGACACATATCTTGCATGGGCAAATTGATTGAAGAGGTCGTCACGTTTTATGAGCTATACCGAGCGCAAGGCATGCATGTCTCCATCATTGCAATTCTCTACCCAAGCATATAAGATCAGTATGTTCAAGCTTGATCTATGAAGATTGTTTACATTATTTATTTAAATTACTTGTCACCGACTAAGTAACCGGACGCATCAAAATCCCCTCTCGTGTCGCATGGGGTTGTGTTGGACACAAACACGACCTCAACACGTGCCCGACACGTGTTTTTTCGTGTCCTGGAATCAGGACACGAAAAAACACGTGTCGGGCACGTGTTGACATCGTGTCTCAAACTTTCAACATCGCATCCCAATTCCAGGACACGAAAACACGCAAAAAGGCGCCTGCAGTTTTTATAAAAGCGAATTTTCTCATTCTTTTGTTCATTTGCAAGTGAAGGGAGAGGTTTTAAAGTGAGTTTGTTTGCATGTGAAGAAGATTTGAAGCATTTGCGAGGGTTTCCAAGTGCATTTGAGGGGAGGATTTCATTGGGAGGATTCAAGCTCACCATCAAGCAAGAAGATGAATGTCTCAATCAGTTAGGGAAACAACTAAAGGGCAAAGGGAAGGGAGAAATGCCCCATCTGTTAAAATTTCTCAGAGGTCTCTACTCGCCCTGAGAAATCAGATCTTAACTCGACCACAAAATTCACTAATCCTAGATGAAATACACTTCTATCAAAATTAGAATTTGCAGCACATGAAATCCTTACAACTCATAAACAACTAGGAAATCACACAGAAGACTCAGAAATTTATCCTGGAAACCCCAATGGGTAAAACCAGCTACATTGGGGCTTTCTTCTTTCTCGAGCCCAGAGCAAATAGAATATCGAAGAAGTACAGCAAGATTTAGAGAAGCAACAAGTGAACCTGATAGGCCAAAGCCCTAAATTTGCGGCAACTACAACTGTTGCCCTTAGAGGAAGCGCCCCTAGCAGTACACCCTCAAGTTGGAACTCTCAAATCTTGACTCTGCCAATCATTGGATGTTGTACACTCTGTCTAATGCTCAGAAGGTTGCTCCATCATCCCTTCTGCTCTCTCTGCTCTGCTCTTGGAGATGAACTACATCCTCAATCACAGAAAACGTCCCCCAGTTGTACAGTTGCGCCCTCACTCCTTTGAGGCACGTCTCAACTGATCTACTATCAGTCTGATTTTGACTGATCCCTGAAGACCTCTCCTCTGTCACTGATGAAGGCCATTATCTCTTTGGGTCCTCTTAGCCTCCCACGCGTGTGCAGCAACTCTCTCATGTCCCACACATGTGACGAGTTGTTGCTCACATCCTCCTCCAGCAGCTCACTTTGTTGTTGTTTCTACTCTTCAGTCTCTAAAGAGGCTCAATGAATATCTGCCCCAGTGAATGAACGCCTCAATCTTTGAAGCTTTGTCCTCTCACTACTCTAAGGAATGCATCCCAGCTATCTCAGATGGTTCGCCCTCCTTGGTCAATTGTTGGTCACAACTGCTCTAATCTCCTGATACTCACAAAAGATAGATGATTTTTGCACCCTCAATGCCTTTTTAAAAGACATTGAGAAATTAGGTCACCAAACCCTAATTAGGGTTCCGAAACCCTAATTTCACTTTTGTGCCAAAAATCATATCGCTACATTAAAAATGCATGTATGCACTTTTGCATGTAACTGGAAAAAGTGTCTTAACTCACTGCATGTCTTCGCTGCTGGATCCATGACACTTAACAAAGCGCATCTCACTCTACCCTCCTACCTATGTTGATAAGTGCCTCCATGTTAGGCAGTCCACATGGAGGACGTCCTGAGTTACCTCATAAAACAACACCGTCTAGCGCCTCTCCTCTTCCTCCTCCAAGCATAACCTATTCTACTCTTGTTAGTGCTCCAACTGCTTCTAGTGGAGCTCATGCTCAATCTAACCCTATTTTAGCTAGACAACAAGGCCAAGAGATTAATTACCCTTTGTGGAAGTATGTAACAAGGAAAGAAGGGCCTGGAGCAAAGCTTGGTGGGGGAGGCAATATGAGTTGGAGTTGCAATTTTTGCAAGCATGAGTTCAAGAGCACATATTACCGGGTTAAGGGCCATTTGGTGGCCCTTCCTTGTGGGATTTCTTCATGTAAAGCAGTGAGTAACACCCAAAGGAGGGAGATGGAGAGAGAGGATCATGCTGGGATAGGGAAGGTGGCATCAGCAAGCAATACACATTCGAATGAGGATCCTCTTTCATTCTTGAGAAAACCCTCTAGTACTAGGCCTCCACCTAACAAATATGGGAGTGAGGTTGATACTTATCCAACAAGAAAGAGGCCAACTACAAGTGATCCAATGGACGATATTTTCCAACAAGAGGCATGAGAAGAGGTGGACCTTACCATTGCATTCTTTTTCTTCCTCCACTTCATTTCATTCAATGTTGCATGGTCACCACTATTCATTGAGATGTGTCGAAGTCTAATTGAACGAGCTCCAACTGGTTATGTGCCTCCTAGTTCAGAGAAGCTTAGAACCACATTGTTGGTTAAGGCAAAGGAGGTGGATAAAATTCTTGAGCCAATTAAATCAGAATGGCCCTCAGTCAGTGTCAGTATTGTTTATGATGGATGGACAAATGCAGCACGCCATCCACTCATCAATTTCATGGTGTCTTCCCAAAATGGACCGGTGTTCTTGAAAGCGGTGGATGCTCAGTATATGGGTGAGTTGTTCATCAAAGTCATTGAAGACATAGGTGTTGATTCTTGTGTATAAATCATCACGGGCAATGCACCTGTTTGCAAAGATGTTGGGATGATTGTGGAAGCTAAATATACAAAGGGATTTTCATTTTGGACACCTTGCATTGCTAATTTGCTCATTCTTTGAATTTAGCACAAGATTCATCTAGAGCCTAGGGGAAAGGTCAATTTATGGATTTTCATTTGAGTCGTTAGTTGTAGTCTTGTAGATTCTAGAATCTAGAATCATTTATATATGCTTTTATTGATCTTACAGGCAATTTGGACACGTTGCCTTGTCGATTGTTTGAATCTAGCACTGAAACCTATTGCTTCAGATGTGACATGGATTGGAAAACTTATTGAGGATGCACGCCATATCCGTAACTTTGTACAAAACCACACCAATGCCCTCACAATCTACAAAGAGTACACACATCTTTCATTGTTGAAGATTGTAGATACTAGGTTTGCTTTCTCATTCATCATGCTCAATAGGTTGAGGGAGGTCAAAACCGCTCTTGGGTCCATGGTTATTTCAGAGTTTTGGTCCTTTTGAAGAAAAACGGATCAGATTGCTTCAAAAAAGGTAAAGGACACAGTGCTAGATGATGGTTAGTTGGAGAGGGTAGATCTTACCATTAAAGATCATGGACCCGGTCATTTCTTTGTTGTGTTTTGCAGACACGGACTAGCCCATCCTAGCAGATGTGTATGAGGGGTGGGCGTGGGATTCCATGATTGAGTCCATGAGAACCATTGTTATGGAGAATGAGTGTGCCAAGTATGAGACATCGACAGAGAACTTATGGTCCACTATACAAGATATTCTTATCTCCGGGAGGGATAAGAATTGCACACCTTTGCATTGCTTAGCCCACTCATTGAACCCCAAGTTCTATAGTCATGACTGGCTCAATGGTGGGTCAGGGCCCTCATGCAAAGACCCTCCTCACATGGATGGAGAAATTTCACAGGGGAGGAAGATAGCATTTAGACGGCTACTTTAGGATAGAGACATACTTGAAGAGGTGGAGGAGGGCTTTGTAGAGATTCCCACTGCTAGTGACAGATCTATAGGCTATGAGGTGCTTAGATACAGGGGGGTTAAGAAACCCTATGTTTGGTGGGAAACTCATGGGGAAACATGCCCTATTCTACAGAAGATAGTCTTGAGGGTCATCTCTCAAGTTACTTCATCCTCTTGTTGTGAGAGGAATTGGAGCACATATGGGAACTTGTACAATTTGAACAAGAGCAAGCTTGAGTAGTCCAGGGCAGAGACGATGGTGTATGTGCACTCCAACCTTCATCTTATTTACAGGAAGAGGGAGGAGTAGGTGAAGGGAAAGACAAAGACGTGGGATGTCTTTCTTGATGATATGGGTTTGGACAGCAGTACTAAGTTGGCATTAGTCAACATGGATCTTAATGATCCAGTGCTAGAGTCGGTCACTTTTGATGATGGTGACCCTATGGAGGGGTCATCCTCCACACCAACAGAAGCAGATCGTCAGATGAGCATAGAGAAGGAGGAGGAGGAGGAGGAGGAAGAGGGTCAGGGCAGTGATGAGTTTGTTGATTCAGGCATGGAGGAGGACTATTGATAGATGAGATTCTTCCATCTTGATATCATCTATGATCTACCCCTTTTGTATTTACTATTTATTACTCGGGGTTGCCATTGGCATTCCGACATCTATGTAATATATTTTGAATTTGATGACTTAATGAGAAATATGGTTTCAAAATCTTGAGCTATCATCTTTGTGTCTCATTGTGATTTGTGAATGACAGAATGTGTAATGTGTATTGATTCTAATTAATAATTTCTATTGAATATTTGTAAATGTTCTAGTTTCTAAAAAAAATGGATCTATATGTCTATATTTTTAATATATATAATTTTAGAATATATATATATATATATATATATATATATATATATATATATATAACGTGTCCTTTGTGTCCTGATTTCAAGGGTCACCNACTGGTATTTTTGTGTCCCGTGTCCTCGTGTCAGGTGACTTTGGTTACCGGGGTTCATGCACTAGCATGCATTATAGTTCTTCTACATGCAATCTTAATTGTGAACACAAAGTACCACAAAACCTGAAATAAAACATTACTATATCAACAAACATACACACCGGAAGAAAATATCAGTTTGGGATATTACAGATTTGTGAGGAGATAACCTCCAAGCATAGTTGAAAATCTGTTGGGAGGAAGAGAGTTTAAAGGGTTTATTCAATGTGAGGTTCATTGTTTCTCATTTCATAGGGTTGAATTTGATTGCTGGAATTATACTTCAAAAAATCTGATGTAAGGGAATTTATTTAAGGGTAGTTGTACTCCAAAAGGAGGACTAAGGTTGAAGTGAAACCCTCCCTTATCTTTTGTTGTTTTGTCATTCATAAGTTTTGCCACTGACATTCTATCTTTGAGGGGCTGCTGTTGTCTTTTGTTGTTCATGACTAAACACACCTTTGTTACAGTATCTTTGCTGGTTGAAGAGGTGCACCTTTAGAAGGGGCCTCCACTTAATTTTTGCACTTAGTAGTAGTCCACATGGTTGATTATAGCATGTTTATAACAGCATAGTCATGCCTCATTTGATTTATATTTCAAACCCTATTGAATCTAGACTTTGACTCCATTTTCCCCAAATAGATTGGCACGTGTCTTGGGTCCACCATCCCATTTAGTAAAAAGTTTATTTTACACTTTTACTTAGGGATTCCTCCCTTTCGCCAAAGCCAGCCTAAAGAGAGAGGAAGGGTTATTGTGGTGACAATGGGCAACCTTCCTGAGTTCCCCTAGTGCAGGTTTGGGAGGTAACACCCCCCTTGTGCCAGAGGAGAACTGGCCTAATGTGAGAGGACGATGGGCAACTTTCCTAACTGCCCCTTGGGTTGCACTCCATTCAGGGACATGAATATCTTTGAGTGCAGATTTGGGAGGTAAAAAATGTTTTACTAAAATCACAGGAACTTGACTTTAAGATGCCCAAAAATACATATTATGAGAGTTATGACTCATACAAACATTTTAAAATCAAAGGTTAACCTTAAGAGAAATCAACATGGAAAACGCAAAGACGTTATTATGAAACAACTATATAACTAGCCTTACAGGAAGCGCAGCTTGCTCAACCTGCCCAGTGAAACAGGTATTATCCCAGTTAAATTATTTTGATATAAATCCAAGCTCACCAAGCTTGTGAGATTGCCTAGTTCATCAGGAACAGCCCCAGTTATATTATTACTGTAAAGCTCCCTGCATCATGTAAACAACATCAAGAAATAAGCAAAACTGCATGCGTCTATGTATTCATCATATGTTAATTGACAAAAAAATATGCATTTGTATGTTTAAAGACCTCATCTAGTTATCCTCCTAAATACTTCAACAATGTTTTCTTGTTAATAACACAACTCTTTAGATTCCTAGAATCTCGACAACATTATAATCATTAACGAAAATAAAGAATAAGCAAAAACTAACTTTTAACTTTACTCAAAGACCTTTGAAAAAATACCATAGCCAAAATGTTTGATAATTAGGCCACGATGCTTATAGAGGGCATATCACGATGCTTATAGAGGGCATATCTCTATTTGAGAATACATGCTGGGGATGAAGGCAAGGCACAAATATAAGTTTTCATCCCAGTTATCACAGAAATCAACTGATAAGAATAACAAAAAATTGCATGCAATAGAAAGAAATTGGTGACTTAGAACTACATGCAAAATGACATAACCAACAATTGAAATGTAAATTTGAGAACATAACAGTTACTTGGCATTTGTAATGGAATCAGAAAAAATCCATCCAAAAACCCAATATACAAATCAGACCCTTACCCAAATTGCAGCCTCCAATCATATCTATGGCCTTTCATATAAGCAATCCTTGCAATATTCAAACTCCAAAAAAATTAATGTCTATATACCAGTGTTACCAACATCGGCCGATTTATCGCCGATGTCCGATAAATCGCGATTTTTTTGCCCAGCCGAAATTTAACCAAAAAATTGCCGAAAAAATCGCCCCCAATTTTTTCCGAAATATCACCGATTTTTTCCCGAGAAATCGCGAGTCGATGGAAAAAATCGGCCGCGTAGACAGAACCGGAAAAAGACGCCTTTAAGTTGGTTTTTTTTCAATTTTTTTGCTCATTTTGACTCTAACAGTCCACTGGGAGGTGAGCTAAGGGTCTGAAAGGGAAAGTGAAGAGAGTTTCAAGAGACCAACAACGAATTTAGGCAACATTTTCTTCACCATCAAGTATCAAATTGAAGATTGGATCTTGCCATTTGGGGTTTTTTCCCACAATTATCACAGCTGAAGGTAAGTAAAAAATTTGCCCATCATTTCTCATTTTTCCAAGAGGAATTCTTGTTGATTTACGTTGCCATGTAATTCTCCATCTTCAAAAATTATTTTTATAAGGTTTTAAGCATTTTTTTTCAACTGTTATGTATTTTGTTGCTTGCATGCCAAAAAACGTTTTGGCATTTTTTTTCTTGCCCTAGATTCCTTATAAATCCTCATAAAAATGTCTATTTATTTTGCCTCATCAAATTAATGTTTGAATGCTCAATATTTCTTGGAATTCTTCTTGTGTTTTACATTTTCATTAATCACATATGCTAAAAAACGTTTTTTTCTTGCCTTAGGTTCAAACTTCAAGTTCAAAGTATCAAGATTCAAGCTTCATTTTGTCCATAATAACTCCATATACAAGATGACAAAGGCTTTGGATCCATTTTGGGAGTGGGGCTCACCTGTTGACCCACTCAATCGACAAATTCTCACTTGCAATCTATGTGGGAAAAGAATGACAGGTGGGATAAGTAGGCTGAAATACCACCTTGCACAAATAGCAGAGCATGATGTGGGTGCTTGCAAAGAAACAACTCTAGAAATCATTGCTAAGGCCACACAAGCGATTGAGGGCACTTGGCTAAGGAAACAATACAGGGAGGCTGTGAGGAATCAAATTGCTTCAAGATCCAGGTCCGCAGCAAGAGTAGGGGCTAGTGGGACAAGCCCAGATACCGATACCCACTCCACACAGCAATCCACATCGCCTTTCATGGTATCTTCAAGATGCAACCCTAGTGGACAACCTTCTATAAGGTCCATGGTGAAAGTAAAGGAAAAAGCAAACGCACACAAACTTATTGGTCGATGTTTGTTATGGATTGCTATTCCATTTAACTTTGCAAAGAACCCATTTTATGTGTCCATGTTTGAGGTGGCTGCTATAGTTGGAGTGGGGTTTAAGCCCCCTAGTTATGAGGAGTTGAGAGGGCCCATCCTTCAGGATGAAAAGACTGATTGCACTCACAGATTGGAGGAGCTTCAAAGATCATGGGACTTAACAGGATGCAGTGTGATGTCAGATGGTTGGACCGATATGAGGGGTAGGACACTTCTCAACTTCTTGGTTCATTGCCCCAAGGGGACTATGTTCATGAGATCTGTGGATGCATCTGCACATGTCAAAGATGCGGCTTTACTATGTGGCTTGTTGGATGAGTTCATCCAAGAGATTGGGCCGCAGCATGTTGTCCAAGTGATAACGGATAATGCTGCGAACTATGTGGCTGCTGGTAGGATGCTCATGGCCATGTATCCTACACTATTCTAGACTCCTTGTGTCGCCCATTGCCTTGATTTGATCTTAGAGGATTTAGGCAAGATTGATTGGATCAAGGATACTATTGATTCAACACGGAGCATCACAAAATTCATATATAACCATGCAGCAATGCTTAGCTTGATGAGAAAGTTCATAGGTGATAAAGAGTTGGTGCGTCCTGCCATCACACGCTTTGCCACTAGCTTCATTTCTCTTCAGTCACTCTTGAATTCTATGTGGGACTTGCAGGCAATGTTCTTTTCACCAAAGTGGCGTGCTTTATCATTTAGCACTAGACCAGAGGGGCAAGCCACATTCAGGCTAGTTGCATATGATGAGAGTTTTTGGGGTGTAGTGAAGGAGGTGTGCACCATCACCAAACCTTTAGTAAGGGTTCTCCACTTGGTTGATGGAGAGAAGCCCGCAATGGGCTACCTATATGAGGCCATGGATAGGGCCAAAGAATCCATCTGTGCTTATTATGAGGACAAGGGAGATCAGGGGCAGGAGAGATGACATACGATATGGGTGGTGATTGATGCGCGATGGAACCACACACTCCATCGCCCCATTCAAGCTGCAAGGCTATACCTCAACCCTTCGTTTGCTTATTCCTATGGCTTTAGATTTGATGGAGAGGTTATGTCTGGATTCTATGAGTGTGTCCAAAGGATGGTACTTGATGCAACTGAGCGTACACAGCTTTCCCAAGAGTCGGAAATGTATAAGAGAGCCACAGGATTATTTGGGTTTGATATAGCAATAAATGACAAGACCAACCTGATGCCAAGTAAGCTTCACCTAGTTTCAAACTTTCAACTTTAAAGTTTAAATTTAAAATTTCATTTTCTCTTTCTAATTCTTTGTTTTAAATTTTATTTTTCGTTTCTCATGTTTATTTTATTCATATTTTCATTATAGATACTTGGTGGGAGAACTATGGTGGTTGCGTACCTATTCTACAGAGGCTTGCCATTCGAGTGCTCAGCCAGACATGTAGCTCTTCTGGTTGTGAGCGCAACTGGAGTGTATTTGAAATTGTACACTCCAAAAAGCGCAACAGGTTAGAGAATTTCAATTTTTCAAATTCATTATATAATATAAATTATTAAATTCTAATTTATAGATTTATGCCACTTTACCTTCTAATTTATGCATTTTAATTTATAAATTATGAATTTAATATTAAATATTTATGATCCTCCTCCAAGTTGGATACTCAACGCCTTAATGATTTGGTCTACATCCACTACAATCTCAGGTTGTGGGTGAAGCAGTATCAAAGAAAAGTTGATGCGAAGGCCATTTCATTGGATGAGATTGACACCACTGCTGCATGGAAGGCAGAGTGTGAGGAGCCTGTTATGGAGGTAGCTCCTGATTGGCTAGAGGATGATCATGCTACTGATAATGATCATGGTGAGACTCATACAGTCTCGGAGGATTTGGATGAGCATGTTCCAGTTCCAGAGGAGTTTCACACCGATTCTGGGAGTGTGCCACGGTCAGAGCTAGAAGGAAATAGACCCGGTGGTAGCACATGCACTAGTACTGGTAGAGGAGCAGGACTACCTCCTCGACCTTCTCATTCTTCAGGACATCAGTTTCAACCACCTTCTCCAGTTTCTAGAGGACGTCATTTTGCAGGGTCTTCTTCTAGAGGACGTCAGAGTCCAATACAAGGCCCACAAGCCTCAAGGGCACCTACTTCTAGTTCTAGAGGAAAGGCCATTTGCACAGCGATTACCTTTTCCCGTAAAAGGGGTAGAGGGAATCAATGGTTTATTTACTTTATTTCATTGTAGATGACTCGTGAGTCATGATGATGATCATGAGATACATTTGTTATATTTTTGATGACTCAGGATTCAGGGATATGATCCATTTCTGATGTGTGAGGTATCTCTAGACATCTTATATATCTTATATATCGATTTTCTTTCCATATTCATGTAGCAATGTGTTTAGTTGATGTTATTGTTGCTTTAGATGTTTAAAAATTTGAAAAAAAAAAGAATATTTTTCTATTTTTTAAGTTTGCCGATTTTTTCCCAATGTTTGCCGATGTTTTGCCGAAATATCCCGAAACGATGTTTCCTGGACCCTGCCGATTTTTTCGCCGCGCCGATGTTTGCAACACTGCTATATACTATAACTATAAACAAGGAATATATTTAGAAGTTCAAACTAAATGAAATTAACAACTGTATATTTCAGTAGAGTGTAACACTTTAAAAAAGCTTTAATCATAGGACAACTAACAGAACTATGGTTAAACTATATTTTTACACTCAAAGAGTGTAATATTACCTAAATTATATCATTTATATAATAAAAAAATATATTTAGAAGTTCAAACTAAATGAAATTAACAACTGTATATTTCAGTAGAGTGTAACACTTTAAAAAAGCTTTAATCATAGGACAACTAACAGAACTATGGTTAAACTATATTTTTACACTCAAAGAGTGTAATATTACCTAAATTAAATCATTTATATAATAGTTATTATATAGAGTTATGTCATTCACAATAGACAATTTGCTTACTGGTTATATATATATATATATATATATATATATATATATATATTCGTGACTCCAAATCATCATATTTCTATATTTATTGCTTTCCTTTGGACTATATGACCTTGGGACTGTAGGAACTATCAGTTTAATATGTACATATGACCACGGACCATTCATATGTATCATTATGTACTTGTAATTATGGCTTCATTATGCACTTGTAATTATGGCTAAGGCCATTTACTTCATTTATTGTGTATGTGGTTTATGGTTAAGGTCAACCTACTCAAACTTGACATGCATGTCCAATAACCCTCTTGGAGTGCCTGGCCTTGTTATGTGAACCCAAGACCCCTCTTGGGAGGCCACCTCACTAGAGATGTGTGTAAAGACACAACTCAAGCTTTAATTTGTATCATTTCAACTTGTGATCTTTTTTATCTAATATACATATTACGAAATGTGATAAGCCTAAGAGCACTTATATTTGGCGTCTGTCTCTTGTGATTGGCATTTTCTCTCAGGTGCACTTGTGTATTTTTGTTTTCAACATACTTGTGCTTGACTTTTGCACCCCTCCCTCTAGTGCACTACACCTATCTCTCTCTAGCAAACTTGTAAGGTTACTATTTCAGAATTTGGATAAAATTTCGTTCCTTCAATTCTCCTATTTACCAGTGTTCCACGGGGACGCGCCTCCCAGGGTCGGGGGCTCGCCCCCTGCGCTTCCCACGCCCCGGGGGCTGGGAGGCTCCATGGGAAACGTTTCCTAGCGCCCCCTTTTCTGCGAAACTTGGGAAAACACAGGTCTAGGTGTTTCCTGGATTAGGGGGCTCCCACACGCCCCCTCCTAAAAATGGGGGGATCCCACACGCCCCCACCCCCCTCGAACTTTTAATTTTTTTTACTTAAAAAAAATGGTTCATCTTAAATTTTATGCTTTTACACTAAATGGTCATTTTAAATCGAAATAGAAACAAATAAAAAGAAACAAACATCGATATGATATGCTTGGCTATAACGATTACATTTACATTATACTAAATTGTTCGAGAACATAAGGATGCTAGTATGCAAATAGTGATGGGATGAGGAATTGATATGTTTATATGTAGGGGTTCATATTTTTATTATTTTTCTATTTTTTAATAATTTTAGAGACCGACCCCTCTATGTAAGGGACCTTGACGCCCCCCCGTCCCTCAAAATACCCCAAAATTTTGGGGTGTCTCTACACATCCCCAATGTGCGTTTCCCCACTCCCACGCTTTCGCGTCCCGGAAACTTGGTGGAACACTGCTATTTACCCTTGTAAATCTCAAAATGGTATCAGAGCATGTGTGAACCTTACTCTTTCAAATCTTTTGGCTGATCTGAAAACTACTGGCTAGTGGCGTCTTTGTTAAAGTGTAGAACTAGGGTTTTCATGGATCATTGCTTCTAAGGTTCCCTTTAGGGATTCTTCTCAACAAGAATGGATTATTGATTCATGAGCTACTCAATGTATGACTAAACATGAACACTTTATCTATGATTGTAGACAGCAACATAGTAGAGAAAAAGTGGTTGTCGGTGACAACTAAGCCCTACAAGTTTCAAGCTGCAATGATATCATCATAGATACAGCTAAGTTTGGAGAAGTTCTTCATGTTCCGAGTTTTGGACCAAATCTTCTTTTTATTACCACATTAGTATTACACACATTGATTAAAAAGGTGGAATTTTGGCCAGATGGATGGATTGTAAATGACACGAATGATATTTTCAAGGTGGTTACCCTCGAATATTTCGAAAAACTGAATCATATGTACAAGTTGGGGAAGACTCCTCCATCGTCGAAAACAAAAGGGGGTGTTGCTGTAATATCCAATGCCAATAAAAACAGCATGGTGTGGCATCTACATCTCAATCACATAATTATGGATCTTTGCAACAAATGAGTCGACCACATATGGTTGATGATCTTCCATTGATTGAACCACCCAATGGTGTCTATGAGGGGTGTTGGGGTAACATCATTAGGAATCATTTCCCAAGGATAAGACGAGGCGAGCTACTAAACCTCTTGCACTAATTCATAGTGATATCTGTGGGTCTCTGGCTCCATTTTTTATTGGGGGAGCTAAATACTTCCTCACCTTCATTGATATTTTTTCTGGCTTTCTTTGGGTATAAACTATTAAATCTAAGGATGATGTTTGGAAATTTCAGGAATTCAAGTCTCGTGGAAAATAAAGGTAACATGAAAATAAAGTGTCTCAAAACTAATGGTGGGCATGCATATATTACCAAAGCTTTATGTTAAAGTGAAACTTAATTTATATAATGGTCAATCAGATATTAGACTTAGGTGTTAATAAAGTCATTTTATGACTTTCGTTTACTTTTAGGTTTTTATGCTTAATTTGCTTTATTTGCTTTTATCAGTCTATCCCGCATTCATAAAGTGGATTGACTCGTCCTCATTGTAACCTATATAAGAAAGTTTTTGCTTTCTCATTATTACACAATATATTCGGATAGCTCTTTCAAGCTATTTCTTGGTCACTTTATGTGTTTGATTTCTATGATATGGTATCAGAGATCAGCTAAATCCTTGCAGATGTGGAGAGTGTGAAGACCTAGGGACTACTACCGAAAGAGACAAATCAAGGGATCGCCAGCGTAACATATTAGAGAGCCGAAAGGGTTTTAGATCAGTCAAAGCCAAGTTTGCAATTGTTTTCGATTTTAAGCCAGGTCAATTTTTTTAAGGGGTCGTACACAATCTGGATTATGATTTTAAGTCAGGTCAATTTTTTTAAGGGATCGTACACAATCTGGATTTTTTTTATTATAGAGTTTTTTTTGAAAAGGAGGTCGTACAGCCAGCTGTTGTATAGCCATTTATTACATGACTGATTTTTGTTGTCATACAGCCATTTATTGAAGGTTTTAAGGATCGATTAAGCATCCATTCCGTACGATCCGTTTTTTTTGCACAGTCAAGTGTAGCCACCATTTTCCATAAGATTTCCAGCATGTACGGATTGTGTCGTACGGTACAATTTTCTCAGTCGTGCAGATCACAATTGCTGTACAATTTGCATCCACTGAACCAGAGATCGTAGGATCCATTTTCTCAGTCGTACTAATCTCAGCCAACAATCGTACAGTATAAATTCCTCAGTCGTACAATCAATTTTTTCAGAAATTGAGGTTGTACAGTTGTATGCAACTCTTTCAACCGCTAGTTGAGTTTTCACTATTTAAATAATGAAATTAATGAAATTTCTCGTAATTTTTTCCGTTCTGACATTCTACAAGTAGGATTGATTTGTTCGTAATTGGATTGGTGCCCAAATCTTGAGATTTGGAGGATTTACTTGTTGATTTAGTGATGTTTAGTGATTTTACAAAAAACTAAATTATTTTGGGGCTGATTTCACTATTTATGAGTTGTTTATCAGCAAATATGCTTAAAATAGAGGGTTTTACAGTTATTTGACGACAGATCAGGCGTTTACAAGAGTGTTTGTGTGGATCTCCCTAGATCTATGTGTTTTGTGTTAGCAGATTTACCAATGAACACGACATCAATCACTAGTGCCAGGTATTTTCTATTATTTGCTGATGACTATAGTAGAAAAAATCTGGGTGTCTTTTTCGAAGTTGAAATTTGAAGTATTTGTTGAGTTTTAAATTTTCAAAGCATCAGTAGAAAAAGAGTCTGGTTGTCCAATAACCACCCTTAGGTCTGATAATGGAGGGGAATTTTGCTCCAAAGACTTTAAAAATATGTGTTAAACATGGGATACAAAGACAATACACCACTTCTTACACTCCATAACATAATGGAGTGGTTGAGAGACAAAATCACACAGTCACAGAGATGGCTAGATACATGATGCAGAATAGGTTAGCTCCAAGCAGGTTTTGGGTTGAAGCAGTATTCACAGCAGTTTATCTGCTAGATAGATCAATCACGATGGCTGTGAAGGAGAAGCCCCTAAGGAAGCATGGTTTGGGACTAAGTCACCGCATTCACCGATTTTCAAGGTTCAAATTCAAAATTCATTGAATTTGATTGGACCCCGAATTTAATCCTTTAAGTTCGGCGATCTTCATGGCTAACTTCAAGACCAAACTCGAACACTAGCAAATTCATCTCATTCATTTCAATTCATCTAAAAAATTGAGTTATTTCGTTTCGGTTCTTCTTTAAAAATCGAATTAATTCATTCTAGAGAAATGGAAACCCTAGCCCACAGTTTATGTTGAGTCATTGACTAAGGTGCACCGTGATACCGTGAGGAGAAAGTTGAAACTTGTAGCTATCGTGCTTGCCATCGATAATTCTCCCAATGCCCTACTATATACAGTTTTAGCTTTTACGAGATTATAGCAGTATATCTTCATTGCAAATAAACAATAGGATCTCGAGAAGAAAGACAAAGCACAGAAACAAAGAACACAAGAATTTATCCTAGGAAACCCAATCGGGAAAAACCCAACAAACCTTCGTATAGAGATAATGACTCCTGAGAATAGAGAGAAGAAGAGAGAGAGAGAGAGAGAGAGAGAAAATGTCTCTCTCAGATATAACCCCAGAAAATACTCTCCTAGACTGCAATAGTGCACCTTTTCTGTCAGAGTGACATGTTGTGAATGTGTGTGTAGAAATGAGGAGGGGCGCCTCCTATTTATTCTGATTTTCCAAGTGGAAAAATACTGGGGCCGACCTACCTTGGGGAAAATACAAAAATAATTTTATTTTTATTCTTTTCTTGTTTATTCTTTCCCCAAGGTTTACAATGATTCTTTCTAGAGTTTACATGAGTAGTTACATCAATATGAACTCTCGTAGGAGGTACAAGGAAATACAATACAAGTACAATAAGAATAACTTTTGAAGTTGCACAATTTCCAACACTCCCTCTCAACTGGGAAGGTATTCTTCAAATATGGTCATCATCAGCATCACGAACATCTAGGTCTCTTCTGTACATCTCATCTGTCTCGATCATCTCTATACATACTGAAGGTTGTCAACATTGTCTTTGTCCATCGAGAGGTGTCATCAAAGTCTGATCCACTCAGTCCGTCGATAGATCTATCAGCTCTATTATAATTTATAAGTTCGTCTCTGCCTCAGAACCTGGACATGCTTCACACAGCCATCTACTATCAGTTCATCTCAAGTGATGGTGGGAATTCTCCTACACCAAGTTGAGAACCAGGTCCAATAGAAGTCACCAGTGTACACAACCATCTACTACCTGTTCATCTCAAGAGCTGGTGGGCATACTCCAAAAAACACCAGATTGAGAATCTGAACGTTTAGTGGTCATCGAGGCACACAATCGTCTATGTCCTGCCCGTCTCAAGATGCCGATGGGATTTCTCCCATACCCGACTGAGAACTAGAGCGAGCAAAGGCCACCTGTGTACACAACCATCCACTACTTGTTCATCTCAAGCGCTGGTGGGAATACTCCAAAGAACACCAGATTAAGAATCTGAACGTATAGTGATCATTAATGTACACGACCATCTGCTACCTGCCCGTCTTATAGTGTCGATGGGATATCTCCCATACCTAGTTGAGATTCAGAACAAGTAGAGGCACCAGTGTGAAAGCATCATAGATATCAGTCTTGACTTTCCCTCTCTCTTTCCGCTTACCTTTCTTGCCATGAGTGATGAAGGCTTGATTCTCCTCAACTTGACGACCATGGAGTCTTTGCCTTGCTGTAATCCTTGTTTCTTCCTGAGTGCAACCTACCCATAACTTGTCAAACTTGGGCAGCTTGGTTCGACCACTTATGGTTTGGATGAAGGACCGCCAAGATGGTGGAAGACCATTTAATGTGGTCATGACAAGTTCCTTTTCTTCAATGTTATCTCCACTGGACCTTAGTTTGTCCTGAATTTCGACAATCCTCATGAAATATGAGGCAATAGATTCGGACTTAATCATCTGCATATTTGACAATTGGTTCCTCAATGTGAGAGTCACATTGATGCTACTGTGTTCAAATAACTTCTTCAAGGTCTTGAACATCTTCCTAGTTGTCTTCTTTTCTGAGATTTGCGAAACCAAGTGATCTTTGACTGAGTCTACCAGAATCCTTCTTGCTTTCGCATCATACTTCCTCCATTGGGACTTGTCTTCTTCCACTTCTAGTTCTGAACCTTTCTCATTGACAAACTTCAAGAGATCATTTTCTTCTAAGATGAGAAGAACCCTAGGCTTCCAAGATATGAAGTTTGTAGCCCCATCAAGACAATCTTCAACCTTCATTCCAATCATCTTGTTTGCGGGTCTGAACCAGAAATCCTAGCAAGAGTTAGGTCAAAAATAAATTTTTGAATTTAGTGAAACTGACCTTACAGATAGATGTGCCCTATCAAGGCGAGTTAAGGGAAGGTAAGGTCGAGCCAAAACAGTGGTGGGAAACCTCTGAAACTTGATGCCTTAGTTTCTTCCCGTAGTGTCCCGCGGTCAAAAAATTGAAACTTCTCGAAATTTGGTTTTTCTTTCACCAAAAGATGTGCCTCCCCTAGAGTGAAGTTTCCACAACTCTTTTTCTGCTAAAGAGATGAGGGAAGACCTTGGAAGGTCAAACCCTAGCTTTCGGCAATGGCCTCTTCTAGAACTGCTCTGATATCATGTTAACTTTTACAAGAATATAGCAGTATATCTTAATTGCAAATAAACAATAGGATCTCTAGAAGAAACACAAAGCACAAAAACAAGGAACACAAGAATTTATCCTAGGAAAGCCAATCGGGAAAAAACCAGCAAACCTTCGTATAAAGATAATGACTCCTGAGAATAGAGAGAAGAAGAGAGAGAGAGAAAATGTCTCTCTAAGATATAACCACAGAAAAATACTCTCCTAGACTGCAGTAGCACACCTTTTCTGTCTGGGTGACTTGTTGTGAATGTGTGTGTAGAAATGAGGAGGGACGCCTCCTATTTATTCTGATTTTCCAAGTGGAAAAATACTGGGGCCAACCTACCTTGGGAAAAATACAAAAGTAATTTTCTTTTTATTCTACTCTTGTTTATTCTTTCCCCGAGGTTCACATTGATTCTTTCTAGGGTTTACATGAGTAGTTACATCAATATGAACTCCCATAGGAGGTACAAGGAAATACAATACAAGTACAATAAGAATAACTTTTGAAGTTACACGATTTCCAACACTCCCTCTCAACCAGGAAGATATTCTTCAAATATGGTCATCATCAGCATCACGAACATCTAGGTCTCTTCTGTACATCTCATCTATCTCGATCATCTCTATACATACTGAAGGTTGTCAACATTGTCTTTGTCCATTGAGAGGTGTCATCAAAGTCTTATCCACTTAGTCCGTCGGAAGATCTATCAGCTCTATTATAAGTTTGTCTCTGCCTGAGAACCTGAACATGCTTCACACGGCCATCTACTATCAGTTCATCTCAAGTGATGGTGGGAATTCTCCTACACCAAGTTGAGAACCAGGGCCAATAGAAGTCACCAGTGTACACGACCATCTACTACCTGTTCATCTCAAGAGTTGGTGGGCATACTCCAAGGAACACCAGATTGAGAATCTAAACGTTTAGTGGTCATCTGAGCACACAACCGTCTATGTCCTGCCCGTCTCAAGATGCCAATGAGATTTCTCTCATACTTGGCTGAGAACTAAAGCGAGCAGAGGCCACCTGTGTACACGACCATCTACTACCTGTTCATCTCAAGAGCTGGTGGGAATACTCCAAAGAACACCAGAATGAGAATCTGAACGTATAATGGTCATCAATGTACACGGCCATCTACTACCTACCCATCTCATAGTGTCGATGGGAATTCTCCCATACCTGATTGAGATTCAAAACAAGTAGAGGCACCAGTGTGAAAGCATCATAGATATCAGTCTCGACTTTCCCTCTCCCTTTTCCCTTGCCTTTCTTGCCATGAGTGATGAAGGCTTGATTCTCCTCAACTTGAGGATCATGGATTCTTTGCCTTGCTACAATCCTTGTTTCTTCCTAAGTGCAATCTGCCCATAACTAGTCAAATTTGGGCAGCTTGGTTCGACCACTTATGGTTTGGATGAAGGACCCCCAAGATGGTGGAAAACTGTTATCACATATATAGTAGTCGAGCTACCATATTCTATTTTTCAGATTCAATACATTTTTTCAGCCAGATCCCCTACATATGAGATGCTGAGATGAACATTTATGATGGATCATTATTTATTTGATGGACTATAGCACTCTCCCATGCCAAGACTGAGTCTCAGGACACTCATATTTGAAGACTGAGGTAGCCATTTAGTCATATGCAAAGCAGTTAGCAGTACCCAGATTTGCATCAGTGTTTTCTCAGTGGACAAATATTGTTTCAGATGGATTATTTGCATTAGTATGACTTAGCTTATATTATATTGTGTTATGGTTATCATTTCTCTTATACTCATCTTTGTGACATGTGTTAGCATTTCGTATCATGATCTGGCGGTCATATAAATATGTGGACTTGGATGTATCTGTATTATGTATTGATGTCCCTATTCAGAGTTTGAAGTTCTTGACCTATACTCATTGGTTTTACCCTCCTTATGGAGAATAGAGGTAGTCATTTCCACCATACTTTGGCTTGCTAGCGTTGGTTTCATTATTCATTGTCTCCACCCATCCATTACCTTCCAGTTGTGTTTCAGCTCAACTTACCATTTGACTTGTGGCATGGAGGACCTTTCCCCGCTAGAGCCTTTGTTCGACAAGCCTCCCTGTTTATTTGTGTCTCGGCTTTGAGTTGCCTAGGATGTGTTTTGCTTACCTGAAACAAGTAGCGCTACCATCAATACAATGTATTTGGAAATGAAATGTATATCTATGAAAAAACCCATCCATGAAAAGTAGTGTTTTTCAACATACGTGAATGCAAGGCTAGCCTAATGAAATTGGCTCTGAAAAATATGGCAATGAAATATCTTAAACATTCATGAAAAGTAGTGTTTTTCAACATACATGAATGCATAAAGTCTAAATGATAAAAGTCCGTAAAAAAATATGTGGACAAAGGCTATGGAAAATCAAAGGCCCAAAAAAGCAATGGTTCCTAAAAAGTTATATCTAAAGATTGTTGGCCTTACTTGTATTCAGTTGGATTGTGAGCATTTGTCAAGGTGAGTGTTATCACCAACCTTGTAGTTGCCTATGTGAGGTGGATACAGGATGGATGGTAGAGGGGCAAGCAACTAAAGAGGTGGAACCAAGACTGCCTAAACTCCCAAATGGATGGTTGTCGCGTCAATCAAGGCAGTCTTCGCTTTATGTTATCTAAGTCCAAGACAACAACGGAAGAGACCCGGATCTACTCCCGACAAGAGAGACCAGACCTAGACACCAGAACAGATCAAATGTGGCTTTGAGGTACGTAAGGTGTAAGGTAAATGGAAACCCTAGCTCTAGGGTTTAGGTACTAGCAACTGATGAAGATGACCACTGTCTTGGGAAACGTAACTGTGACAGGGTGAGCAAGGACAGAGTTGGGACTGTCTAGTACCAAGAAGATAGACTCAGTGAAAGATATGAAAGTATCAAGTAACCTGAGTTATCAAGGAATGGTCAACTTTCGGGGGGAAAGAGTTCCGGAAGGGCTAGCGCTATGCTTGGAGATTAGTGTCTGTTCAGCCTTGGGTAATGGAGCTAGTATCATCACAGCATTTCAGTGAACCCACCTGGGATATGCCCCGATCTATGGACCCAGAAAAGGATTTGGCCCGGAAGATTCAAGTTACAGGAAAATCAGCAAAAGGAGGGCTAGCGCTAGGGTTTGGAGAGGCAGATCTGCAAATCTAGAGCCACCATGAGACCATCAGCTCAGCGTTGGGGTGGAAATGAGATCAAGATGGCCCGGTCTACAAACCCAAATCATAAAATTTCAGGAAAAATCAAATCTGGATAAGTCAAAATCTGATGAGGGGGGATAGGAGGCTGAAAGTCGGTTTTTCAGATCTAGGGAAACCTGGCAGGAACTAGCTCAGCGTTGGGGGTGTTCTGGAATGAGGAAGACATGATCTACACACCCATGTAATTATTTTCCAGAAAAAGTGAAATTTTCAGTAGGGCAGTGGGGTTTGAGCAGTCAAAAAGTCAGATCTAGGGCAACCAGTCAGAATTAGGGCAGTGTTGAGCATGATTCAGTGAGTGTGATGCCCGATCTACAAAACCCAGAAATGGTTTGCTCAAAGATCAAGCGGTTCCTCGATTAAATATTTTTTTGGATTTTATTATTTAGGAGTTTTTTCAGAAAATTGAAGAAAAGAAGGTACAATGGATTGAGATCTGAAAGAGAAGAGACTTACCTGGAAATGCTTGTAGATGCCTTGTTAATGATGATCCCCGCCATCTCGATCAATTCTGGAAGACATGAGTGAGTTCTAAGACCAACGTTATGCTCCAAGTGACCAATGCGCCCTCACTCCTGTACAAGCAAACGTCAACAATATCAGATTTGACATATCATGAAAGAAAAGCAAGATCTACAGAAAAGTAACAAGATGCAATCATAGATCACAATGAAACTAATGAAAACCCCATGTCACAGACGAAACCAGTCCAAGCGAGTTGAGGTCCCCCTGCAAAATGCCCAAGATGAAGTCGCCCTCCTGTAAACAAGACAAAGATCCCGAAAAAAGAGTATAGATCTCACAAAATATTCCAAATGCTAGGAAGCAAAAGATTTTCCAATCACCACAGAAGAACACCAGATGCAAAGAAGATCCAGAAAATATCCACAAAAAATCTTTCTATTAATCAGATCCAAGAGCCAAAGACCCCTTACAAATGAGAAGCTCTCTCCTTTAAATAGAAACGAGAGAACCAAAATCCTAACCACTTTCAAAACGAGTGGCTAAGATTAAAAGATAAAATATTCTAATCAATGGTTGAGATGAGCTCAACATACAATACATGGATCAATATAACCATAAAGTACCAAAGTGGACTAAATCACCCATAAAGAGGGTACCCCACTCAACAAGAAATAAATGAAGCACATGGTGGGTCCATGGAGTGTTAACGAACTCCCTCTGGGCGCCCCATGGCACAATAAAGTAATATAATATTTTAATATTTTTGGCTTTGTGCCTCCTTGAGGAAATCGTGAGCCTCCCAAAAGCTCCAGAAAATAATATAAAAATGCCCAAAAATAGGTGTGGGCCCAATCAGGTGCTGCAATTGCTGGAGGAGGTGTGGAGGACATCACTCTCATCATCATGAATCATCCCATGTCATTTCCTTGCTTCAGTAGCCCAAATCGATTTCTTCAATAGCCATTTAATCATTTTCGAATCTGCCTCCGGAAATGTGAACCTGTCAAAACAACCTCCTAGCCTCTAGGGTGCCTGTGTTGTCAAATTGAGCCCACCAAGCTCTATGGGATGGGAGTGCTATGGTACAAACAAGTGGCTACATCCCTCTGCCCCATACAACGCCCTAGGAGATCCAAATAAAACATTTCCCTGCTCAGACACATCATCCTGTGAAGCAAAACTGCATCAGAAAGGTAAAATGAGCCTGATCATTTCTGTAAGTGCCCGAAACTGAAGATAGGCTATCTCATTAGACTCGGAGAGTTCAAATCCATTTAGGGTGCATACTCATACCCCTCTCAGGTCTCTACCTGATCATCAACCATATCCAATAGACAATATAACCATTTGTAAATGATCAGATACCAATAATATAACTCAAACTATCATCCATCTGCTGCAAGTGCTATAAGGCTAAGACATGCTCTACAACTCATTTAAGCAACAATCATAACAAGTAGCAGTCATTTCACTGGCAGTGTATTAACCAAATACATATATAGGGTTTATTTATTATTACTCAGACCAGACTTTCAGGACTATACTCACTTCATAGTTGTAGTCAATTTGCTAGTGAAGGGTGAAGGCTGAAATTGACAAAGCTAGGGCAAAGGATGACTTCCTATTTAACATCATGACACTTTGGATATGGAAAAGAGAAACTCACTATAACCATATGCAGGACAAACAACAACACAAAGAATGGCAGTGCCTCACAAATGGTTGAGCTTTTCAGAGAGTGCTTATACAACTTAGGCATCATGTCTACGTCAAGTTTGATCCAGTTTCATTAGGACCATTAATTTTATTTCCATGGTCTTTTTGACCTATATGACCCTTTGGGACTTCACCAGTGCTTAAAAGCACAGCTAATCGCAGCTTTCATCTGGGACATATTCAAATTTATCAGGTCAGCAATATTAGGATATAGCATATATTTAACCATTGCTTTTTTGGACCTTTTCTTATACCCTTCAAGGGGTATTTTTAGCATTTCATTGCTCTTGCCCTTTTTCTCATATGTTAAGAAACACAGTTTAGCATTTTTATTTTCCATGGGCGCATACAAACATTTCCAATATAAGTAGTACATGAGCTTTCACTTTTAGCCAACATCTCAAGTGACCAGGGAGAGTTCTACACAGTGCCGAACATCAGGACAACCGACCAGAATGATTTAGGCATACAATCCAACTCACCAAAGGCAAGTTCTGTCACCAACTCAGAGCCGAGACACAATATAAACAGGGAGGTTTGTCCAACAAAGGTTCTAGCGGGAAAAAGGTCCTCCATGCCATAAGTCAAGTAGTAAGTCGGGTTAAAAACAAAACTAGAAGGTAATGGATGGGTGGAGACAATGAATGATGAAGCCAACACTAGCAAGCCAAAACAATGGTGGGAATGACTACCTCTATTCTCCTTAAGGAGGGTAAAACCAATGAGTATAGTTCAGGAACTTCAAAGTCAAAGTAGGGACATCAATACATAATACAAATACATCCAAGTCCATATAATTATGACCGCCAGATCATGACACTACATGTTAATACATGTCACAAAGATGAGTATAAAAGCAAATGATAACCATAACACAATTTAATAAAAGCTGAGTCATAATCATGCATATAATCCATCTGAACCATCATCTATGCAATGAGAAAGTACTGACATAAAACTGGGCATCAATGACTGCTCTGCAATGACTAAATGGCTACATCGGTCCTCAAATCTTAGTGTCCTGAGACTCAATCCTGACATGGGAGAGTACAATAGTCCACAAATAAAATAATGATCCGTCAAAACTGCTCATCTCAGCATCTCATATGTAAGAGATCTGGCTGAAAAATGTACTATATCTGAAAAATAGAATATGGTAACCCAGCTACTATATATGTGATAACAGTGAGTAAGCACCTCTGAAGTAGTTCACCCATTTGTGAGGCACCGCCATCCCCTTCGTTGTTGTTTGTCCAGCATATGGCTATAGTGAGTATCCCCTTTCCATATCCAAAGTGTCACAGTCTTGAGTGGGCAGTCATCCTTTGGCCTAACCTTATGAATTTTATCCTTCACCCTTCACTAGCAAATTGACTACAACTATGAAGTGAGTATAGTCTTGAAAGTATGTTTTGAGTTATAATAAATAAAACCAATGTTCCCCCAAGTTTCCTGGACGGGGGGACGTGGGAGCGGGGAAACGCACATTCAGGACGCGTGGAGACCACCCCCAAATTTAGGGATATTCGGGGGGGACGTGGGGACGTCTCTAAAATTATAAAAATAAAATAAAATATCAAAAATAATAATTCATTTGATGTATATTAATGATTGTGCAATGTAAATACTAAATATATCAATTTATTTTCTAAGTAGTACCAAGTAGGAATTGTAAAATGTGAAAATAATGGGAAAACATTAAAAAAAAATTCCCAGGAGCATGGTTGGGGAGGGAGAGTTTCGCCCAGGAGTCCCCAAGTCCCCGAGAAGCAGGAAACGTGGAAACGCGTCCCCGACCCTGTGAAACGCGTCCCCGTGGAACACTGAATAAAACCCTATATATGTATTTGGTTGATGTATCGCCAATGAGGTGATTGCTATTTGTTATGATTGTTACTTAAATGATTTGTAGAGCATGTCTTAGCCTCTTAACACTTGCAGCAGATGGATGACAGTCTGAGTTATATTATTGGTATCTGGTCATTTACAGATTATTATTTGTCTATTTGATATGATAGATTATCAGGCAAAGACCTTGAGAGGGTATGAGTATATACCTTAGATGGATTTGGACTTTCTGAGTCCAGTGAGATAGCTTATGTTTAGTTCCGGCCACTTACAAAGATGGACAGACTCATTTTACCCTTCTGGTGCAGTTTTGTTTCACTAGAGGGCAGGTCTGAGCAGGGAGATGATTTTGTTGGATCTCCTAGGGCATTGTATGGAGCATAGGGGGTCCAGCCACTTGATTATACCATAGTATCCCCCTCCCAGAGATCCTAGTGGGCTCAGTTGGACAACGCTGGCACCCTAGGAGGTTGTTTTGGCAGGTTCACGTTTCCTGAGACAGATTAAAAAATAATTAAATGGCTACTGAAGAATTTGATTTGAGCTACTGAGGCAAGGAAATGGCATGGGATGAGTCATGATGATGAGAGTGATGTCCTCCGCACCTTCTCCAGTAGTTGCAGCATCTGATTGGGCCCACACCAATTTTTTCGGGCATTTTATATTATTTTTTTGAGCTTTCGAGAGGCTCACAATTTCCTCAAGGAGGCACAATTTCACAGTTTAAAATTTATATTATTTTTATTATGCCATGGGGACACCCAGAGGGAGTTAGTTAACACTCCATGGACCCACCATGTGCTTCATTTATTTCTTGTTGAGTGGGATCCCCTCTCCTAGGGTGATTTAGTCCACTTTTATATTATATTGTTATATTGATCCATGTATTGTATGTTGAGCTCATCTCAACCATTGATTAGACATTTGTATCTTTTAATCTTAGCCACTCATTTGAAAAATGATTATGATTTTGATTCTCTCATTCCTATTTAAAGGAGAGAGCTTCTCATTTGTAAGGGGTCTTTGGCTCTTGGATCTCAATAATAGAAAAACTTTTCTTGTAGATATTCTTGGATCTCCTTTGCATCTGGTGTTCTTAGATGGTGATTGGAAAGTCTTTTGCTTCCTAGCATTCGGGAAATTGTTGTGAGATCTATATCTTTTTCGGGAATCTTTGTCTTGTCTACAGGAGGGCGACTTCAACTTGGGCGTTTTTGCAGGGGGGCCTCAACTTGCTTGGATTGCCTTCGTTTTTATCAGGGTGTTTTCATTAGTGTCATTGCAATCTATGATTTCTTCTTGCTATTTTTCTGTAGCATCTAGCTTTTTTCTCATGTTGCAGCAAATATGATATGGTTGACGTTTGTTGTGCAGGAGAGAGGGCGCATTGACTCCTTGGGGCAAAACGTTAGACATAGAACTTGCTCAAAGCTTCTCAAATTGATCGAGATAGCAGGGATCATCATCATCAAGGCATCTACAAGGTTTTCCAGGTAAGATCTACAGGTTAGTCTCTTTCTTCCAAATCTCAATCCATTGACATCTGCTTTTCTTCACTTTTATACTGAAAAATCCCATAATAATAAAAAACCTAAAAATACTAAAAAACGGATCGCTTGATCTCGAGCCAAACCACTGCTGGGTTTTGTAGATCAGGTCATCCCCTAACCATATCACCCTCAACGTTGATCTAACAGTGGCCAGTTTGCCCTATATCTGAGAAACTGGCCTCCCAAACCCTAGCGCTGCCCACCATTTTTTTTACTTTTTCTGTGATCTAATTTTTTCGACGAAATACCTTCGTGGGTTTGTAGATCGGGTCATCCTCTCACCAAATCACCTTCAACGCTGAGCTAGAGGCTGACAGGTTGCCCTAGATCTGAGAAACTGACCTCCCAAACCCCAGCGCTAACCATCCTGTTGTTGTTTTTTCCCGTGATCTGACTTTTTCGGCCAAATATCTTTTTGGGTTTGTAGATCGGGCCATTTCCCAGGTGGGTTTCCTCCAACGTTGGGCAGATAGTGACTCCATTTCCCTGGATCTGACAGGAACTAATCTCCAACCCTAGCGCTACCCCCTCTTTGGCCTCTTTCCCCTGAGATCTGACTTTTCCCTGGTGACTCAAGTACTTTGACATTGTCATATCACTCATCGAATCTGTCCTTGGGTACTAGATAGCCCCAATCCTATCCTTGCCCTCCCTGCATTGGTTACGTTTCCCAAGGCAATGGATATCTTCATCTATTACTAGTACCTTGACCCCAGATCTAGTATTTACTTCATAGGTCACCTGTGTCCTACTTCGGATCAAGCCTCACACTTCCTAAACCCTAATCCAAAGCCTGGGTTCACCTAGTGACATCATCCATAGATCTAGTGTTTCCATTACCTTACACCTTACATACCTCAAGTCCATTTGATCTGATCTGGTGTCTAGGTTCGATCTCTCCTATAGGGAGTAGATCCGGGTCTCCCCCTTTGTTGTCTTGGGCTAAGATAACATAAAGCGAAGAATGCCTCGATTAGCGTGACAACCATCCATTTGGGGGTTGAGGCAATCTTGGTTCCACCTCCTTAGTTGCTTGTCCCTCTACCATCCATCCTAGATCCACCTCACATAGGAAACTACAAGGTTGGTGATAACAAAGACCATTTAATGTGATCATGACAAGCTCCTTTTCTTCAATGTTATCTCCACTGGACCTTAGCTTGTCGTGAATTTCGTTGATCCTCATGAAATATGAGGTAATAGATTCAAACTTAATCATCTTCATATTTGACAGTTGGTTCCTCAGTGTGAGAGACACATTGATGCTACTGTGTTCAAATAACTTCTTCAAGGTCTTGAACATCTTCCCAACTATCTTCTTTTCTGAGATTTGTGGAACCAAGTGAGCTTTGACCGAGTCTACCAGAATCCTTCTTGCTTTCGCATCACACTTCCTCCTTTGGGACTTGTCTACTTTTGCTTCTAGTTCTAGACCTTTCTCATTGACAAACTTCAAGAGATCATTTTCTTCTTGGATGAGAAGAACCCTAGGCTTCTAGGATATGAAGTTTGTAGCCCCATCAAGACAATCCTCAACCTTCATTCCAATCATCTTGTGTGCGGGTCTGAACCAGAAACCCTAGCAAGAGTTAGGTCAAAAATAAATTTTGGAATTTAGTGAAACTAACCTTACAGATAGATGCGCCCTATCAAGGTGAGTTGAGGGAAGGTAAGGCCGAGCCAAAACAGTGGTGGGAAACCTCCAAAACTTGATGCCTTAGTTTCTTCCCGCAGTGTCCCGCAGTCAAAAAATTGAAACCTCTCAGAATTTGGTTTTTCTTTCACCAAAAGATGTGCCTCCCCTAGAGTGAAGTTTCCACAACTCTTTTTCTGCTGAAGAGATGAGGGAAGGCCTTGGAAGGTCAAACCCTAGCTTCCAGCAATGGCCTCTTTTAGCACTGCTCTGATACCATGTTAACGTTTACAAGATTATAGCAATATATCTTAATTGCAAATAAACAATAGGATCTCTAGAAGAGAGACAAAGCACAAAAACAAGGAACACAAGAATTTATCCTGGGAAACCCCATCGGGAAAAACCCAGCAAACCTTCGTATAGAGATAATGACACCTGAGAACAGAGACAGAGAGAGAGAGAGAGAGAAAATGTCTCTCTAATATATAACCTCAGAAAAATACTCTCCTAGACTGCAATAACGCACCGTTTCTGTCTGAGTGACTTGTTGTGAATGTGTGTGTAATAATGAGGAGAGGCGCCTCCTATTTATACTGATTTTCCAAGTGGAAAAATACTGGGGTCGACCTACCTTGGGGAAAATACAAAAATAATTTTATTTTTATTCTTTTCTTGCTTACTCTTTCCCCAAGGTTTACATTGATTCTTTCTAGGGTTTACAAGAGTAGTTAAATCAATATGAACTCCTGTAGGAGGTACAAGGAAATACAATACAAGTACAAGAAGAATAACTTCTGAAGTCGCACAATTTCCAACATACAGTAGAGCTTGTCGATACTAATATAGGGCTTGTTGGTCCGACTATTTGACGATTCATGGTGATGTTGTGTTTTACTCATTCTATCTTTTTTTGGATGATGAATTTGTATAACTTTTTAATATTGTGTTTTAATATTAACATTTTAAAATGTGTTATATTTTATATTTTGTTTTAAAAATTGTATAATATTTTATATTGTGTTTTAAAATTTGTATGACATTTTAATATTGTGTTTTACATGTGTCTAAGTTGCATTGAAACGGATATGGATACGGGGAGGGAAACAGATACGACAAATTTTGAAAACTGTCGGATACGATACGGCAAGGAAATGGCAGCAGACATATATATATATATATATATATCAAAAAGGCCATGAGACATACATACTTTAGATTACCATTCATCAATTAGATTTAAAGGTAGCCATGTCATTTATAACAATTAAAATTAGCAAACTCGAATATTGTCTTAAACAATATTCTTCTATCGCAAGTGCCATAGATAAGTCACCCACTGGCAAGCATTTAAACAAGAACATGTCAACTACTTCTAAACATCGATTTCAAACCCTAAAATTACTTGATGGATTTATCCAAATGTTACAATCTAACAAATATTACGCTAATTGCACCTCTAGAAAAGTGTTGAAATTTGTGATTAAGCACAATTTTTTATGTAAGCCAGAGACTCAACTATGTTGTATTTGGGTTGGTCCACTCGGTGGCAAGACAATCAACTAGGAAAGTGAGAGTCGATTAGCCAACCGACTGGTTCAAAAAGTGACTATCTGACTGGCTCATAAAGGGCCTAAATTCATAGGATTGTCTATGATTTGCAACTGACTTCGATATTCAAATTTGACATAATCAACCATGTTTAAGGGGATTAATTAAGCACTCAAGTATAATTAAGTAAGCTCATGTTTTAGTGCAACTTGGGTGTGACTATGATGACATGCAATATTGAACTCTATGCCATAATACTATCTCTAGACACCAATGAGTTCCCTTGGATATGTTGTTTATGTTTTATGGTTTATACTAATAAAAATGCTTGAAATAAGATTAAAATATCACATGCATATCATATGCAGAACTGGCTAAACGACGCACCATCATAATTCTCTCCACGACATAAGGATAGGGATATGAGTGTACTAGCAATGGGGTAAATAAGGCCATAGGTCAAGGGTTCATACTAATTCAAAAAGGAAAAGAAGAAAACTGAAGCTTGTTGGAAGATTATTGGAAATATGTGTTAGTTTATGTAACCCTTCATAAATGCAGTACGTTATTTTGTATGGCTAAAGATGCCATTGTATCAATTTTGATATGCAAGTTGTTTTATCACATATGCAAGTCATTGAGGTTTATTTGAACCAAAGTAGTTTAGGAATTGGCAAAAAAAATCAGTGTACTTCTACACTAGGCTATGAAACTAACACTATAGTAGACAAGCATTTGATACAGTAAAATTTCCACAGATCAATGATTTTTTGAACCGATGGTAAGCCTCTATCAATTTTGGGAAATTACAATGAAACAAAATCCATGAGACATAAAATGTCAAATTACCATTCACCAATTCAGGATTAATGTTTTGCTCTTGATTTATAAGCTTTCAGGATTTATATCTAAGTTTTGAGGTTCAATTTAGGGTTAGAGTTTTATAGTTTGCCTTTGGGGTTATTTATTTGTTTATTTTCATGTCAAAAAATCACTATTTCTAGTAAAAAACTTGCCCTGTAGCAGCTGAAACGTTTCAGAAAACCAAGAAACTGCTGGAAACGTTTCAGGAAATGGCTAGAAACTCTGGAAACGTTTCAGGAAACGGCTGGAAACGGCCTATAAACATTTCTGATTTTTTGATACGGCTTGGAAACGTTTCAGTGGTGTTTCCGAGACGTATCCCCACAGTTTCAGTTTCCGAAACGGGGAACAAAGTTTCCCCTGCCCTTCCTAGAAGTTTTCAGTAACTTTGACATGTGTTGCTTTAAATTTGATTTGAATAAGTTAAAGTGTTTTTAAATATATATGTTTAATTATTAATGATTAATGTTGATATATGATCATATTGAATTTTATCAAACACACACACACACACACACACACACACACACACACACACACATATATATATATATATATATATATTCAATTTTATGATATCTCGAATTTAATGCCGAATTTTATCACCAAAATTTTCATTGCCGATTTTTTGTCAAATTTGAAGGTCATCGAACTCGAACATGAATTCGAACCAGGTGACTTAGGTCTGGGAGGAAGCCTAGAGTCGTCCATCTTAAGGTTTTTGGTTCTACTTCCTATGCCTGGATTCTAGATGAGAAAAGAACCAAACTAGACCCTAAGAGCCAAAAACTCATGCTTGCAAGGTATAGCCACAATCACAAAGCTGGCAAGTTGATTAATGTGGAAACCAATCAAGAGACCTACAGTAGAGATGTCGTCGTTTATGAGGAAACTGGACCATTCTATTCTTCGCATCAAAGTTCAGAATTACCATGGAGCCGCCTATCATGGATCGAGATTCGGGTGTTTAGCTTCAAATAGCTCCACCTGAAAGGGAGAAAGATTTTGATTGTTCTAAGAGGTCTCCAAGGCTTTAGTCCAGTAATCTCTAAGCAACATAGTTGGAATTAGCATTCAAAGGACATAGGTGCAAGTGCCAATCTTACTAATAGTGGGGAGGTTCCCAACCAAGGAAATAGCAAGCAACCACCCAAGTGGTGGGTCAACACCATTGGATATCTTCGAACAACAAAAATGATCGAGGGGTGATCATCGCAAGGAAAGAGCAAACAAAAACCCAACACAGTCAACTCACTCTTATGCCCAATGTTCAAGAAGTATTCGAACCTCAAGTGTTCAATGAAGCTAAAGGGAGCCCTGAATGGGACAAGGCCATGACTGTTGAACATGATAGTTTGATGAAAAATCAGACTTGGGATCTCACAACACTTCCACCAGGGAAGAAACCCATTGGCTGCAAATGGGTGTACAAGGTCAAGGACAAGGCAAATCGATCACTTAACAAGTACAAAGTATGGTTGGTAGCAAAAGGGTTCTCTCAGCGAGAGGCCGTTGATTATGAGAAGACCTTTGCTCCTATAGCAAAGATGAGCGACATTCGTCTTCCTCTAGCCATGGCAACACAGTGTGACCAGAAGGTCCATACTCCATCAAATGGACGTGAAGAGTGCCTTCTTCAACGAAGGTTTGGAAGAAGAGGTCTATATGTATCATCCACATGGATTTGAGGTTTCAAGGAAAGAGCACTTTGTTTGCAAATTAAAGAAAGCACTATATGGCCCAACGCAGGCACCTAGGGTATGGTACATTAAGATTGATAGGTACTTAGTTGAGCAGGGTTTCAGTGGAATTCTTCCGATGTCGACTTATACATCAAAAGCAGTGGTAATGATTTCATCATGCTAATCATCTATGTAGATGACATCATCATCGCAACTAGCAAGGCAAACATTATTGAAACAGATAAAAGAAAACATGAGTTAAGCTTTGATATGACTGATCTAGGCCTCCTACACTACTGTCTCATTGTACAAGTTTAGCAAACAGGTGGCAGCATTTTTGTCTCAAACAAAATATGCAAGGAGTTTGCTTGACAAATATAGAATGACATATTGCAAATCGTCTACACCCATGGAGAAAGGATTAAAACTTTCAGCGAAGACCGACTATCAGGCAGTGAATGAATAAATCTATAGGCAACTAGTGGGTAGCTTGATATACCTTACAGCCACTAGACCTGATTTGAGTTATGTTGTGAGCTTCATTTCCAGATTCATGACAGAACCAAAAGAAGAGCATTGGACTACAGCAAAACAGGTGTTGAGAAATGTGAAAGGAACACTTGACTTTGGCATTTTGTATAGCAGAAGCAAAGATCGCAGGTTGTGTGGATATACAGGTTCAGATTGGGCAGCTTGTGTGGATGACAAAAAATCAACCTCTAGATATGTATTCAGACTTGGCACAGGTGCAGTCACATGGACCAACAATAAGCATCATGCAATAGCACTTTCATCGACGGAAGCAGAATATCGAGGAGCAGTGAAAGGAGCATGTGAGGCAGTTTGGCTCAAGGGTATGCTTTTAGAAATGAAGATGCAACAGACAAATCCGACACCCTACTTTGTAACAATCAAGGGGTGCTAAAACTAGCCAGAATCTAGTCTTCCATGAGCACACCAAGCATGTTGAGATACAATGCCACTTCATCCGACAAATTGTAGAAGATGGAACTGTTGAGTAGCAGTACTATCCCACAAAGGACCAAACTGCAGGCATTTTCACCAAGTCATTAGGTCCAGAAAAACATGTAAAATTTCGAGAGAAACTTGGTGTAGTTAGTAGATTGCCCATTAAGGGACAGTGTAAAAGTGAAACTTACTTCATGTAATGGTCAATTAGATATTAGACTTATGCATTAATAAAGTCACCTTATGAATTTAGTTTACTTTCAGGTTTTTATGCTTAAGTTGGTTTATTTGCTTTTATCGATCTATCTCACATTCATAATGTGGATTGACTCGACCTCATTGTAACCTGTATAAGAAAGCTTTTGCTTTCTCATTATTACGCAATATATTATGATAGCTCTCTCAAGCTATTTCTTGGTCTCTTTATGTGATCGATTTATGTGATACTTCCCAGACATTTCTCATATCTCAATGCATCTGTTGGCAAAGAATAGTTCCTTACAATCCATAGCACAATGGAGTAGTGTTATGGAAGAATGTTCAAGATTGTAGCTCTGATAGGAACTTTTGCACAGGTTTAGTATGAATGTGCCAAAAGTACTTCGAGTTAAATCTATGTTGTAATTCATTTTAGTATAGTGGAAGTCGTATATTCAACTATAGAGTCTAATAAAGTGTATTTTTATACAAATTGATTTAGACTAATATCAACCATATATCTCATTGAGAGATTAGGGTTTCAACTCAAGTATAATGGTAGGTTGTAACTTGTGGCAACTAAGGTTATAACTTGTGGCAACTAAAAGGCAAATTGCTAGCTTTACTATTCTGTTCTGTAAAAAAAAATATGTGAGACTGCTTTAAAACTATGAACCAATCTCAAATTTAAGGGATAATAAGATAACAAAAAACAACACATGGCCTATCAAGGGGCATGACAATGCATGTCACGTCCCTCTACAGACATATGACTACACTCTTACATATACGTCCTTGGGACGTGACATGCATTTACCTCTACAGACATATGACTACACTCTTACAGATATAGGACTACACCCTTCAAAAGTTCTAACCCTAACACATAAAACCTCATATATTCAAAGTTAATAAAAACATAGATGGAAAACACAGATCTATATTGTAAAGTTTACTAATGATAAAAACATGAAGAGTTAAATAAAATACCCCGTCAAAATTTTAGTTTGACTCTTACGATCCAACAGCTAGATGTAAGAAGTGGCAAGGATTACTTACAAATATTGCAAATTAGGCAGTGATCCAAGCTGAGCAACTAATTCACCGGATAATTGTGCATTTCCCAAATCACTACAGGAAACATACAATGGGGGGAGACTTAGCAGAGAGTTAAAACTTAAAACCAACCAAAAATAACAAATCAAATGTAAACCAAGAATATACTCACAGCCTTATAACGCTTTGTCCATCGTTACATGTAACATGGAACCACGTACATGGATTTACAAGAGTTGCATCCCAACTTTGTAGCACATTATTTGGATCATTAACATTATTTTTAAAGCTCTGTAAAGCATCACCTACACAAGCACTTACAAAAGTCAAACAAATTTTGACCATGTAAACATCACAACATTCTTACCAATAAAACCAAAAAAAGAACATTTAGCCATCAACATACCAAAATTATATCAAAAAAGAGAAATGAAAAAAAGGAAAGTCGTTTCATTCTTGTTAGATGTTCATAATACATATTTATAACTTTCACTAGATATCTAAGTTAAAGCAACCCAGCATAAGATGAATCATTGATATTCCTTATTAAAATAACTTGAACTCGAAGATATATATATATATTACAGGGCACATACGTATATGCTGTTGTTGATGAACCTTTTTTGATGACCTCTTTAGTCTAGTACAGTAGAAAACACTAGATATTTGTGCTTACCATTAGTTCTGAATATCAATGTTTGTAGCTTTAGAATTTTTTTTTAAATGTCTTATATTTAGAGAAAATTATTTACAAGCAAAGAGTCAAAAAGCTGAAGCGTATAACCTCTTCCTTGGAGCAACTCAAGCAGAAATCAAAGCAGAGTACTTTGTGTGATCCAAAGATTGGGCATCTTTGATCAACAAAGCTCCTTTTGCCAACAACTAATTGTTGGATTTTAGCATTAGCAGAAATACTTAGAAAATTTGCAGATCAACTTAAATAACAAATGATAAGTGCAGTAAAAATCACATCAACATAACGGACACATAAACACAAGATTTTTCACCGGGGAAACCTTCAAAAGACAAAAACCCCAAAAAGCATTAGTAGCTCATCTCGTAAATGAGATGACTTAGGAAATTCTTCAAAAAGTTCCTCAAACCCAAATCTGGATTTAACCACAGTTACAGTAAAAAAATTCTCAGAAAAAATCAGAGCAAGGGTTTCAAGCCCTAGATACTCAAATTCTCAGATCTGCTCAGAAATAACAAAGACTGTCAAAAAACCAGTCTGCCCAACATTTATCAGATCTGCCCGAACAAATTAGCGCCTCACAGAAAGTCAAAATTTACTGCCCAGAAAAATTACAGACTGCGCGGAATTATTTCAGATCTGCCCGGATCTCAGTCTGTGCCTTCCCAACTGCTTTCTGCCTGCCCTAGCTGCCCATCCTTTCTCCTGTCTGCTACCCAACTGCCCTTCCACACTGCCCGTGGCCTGTTTCTTCTGCCTGGCTGCCTGTTAGGCAGCCCTGCTGCTGCCCGAAAGGGTTTACAGCCCTGTCTGCAATTTACAGGCTGGCCCGAGGGCCTGTTTAAGGCCTGGCAGCCTGCCGGCTGGCACAGGACCCTCACGGGTCTACCTTCGGGCTGCCCGGAGGGCCTGTTAGGCCACGGCATCCCTCAAGGGGTTTTCCTACGGGCTACCCTAAGGTGTTGTGAAGGGCTTAGCCCTCCCGGATAGGCCTGTTAGAGGCTGCCCGGAGGTGCTAGTGGCTGCCCATGAAGGAAATTGCCAGCCTGAGAGAGAAGAAAGAGGGCTGCTCTGTCAAAACCCCAACAGCCAGAAGAATGATGAAGCCTGTTCTGGATCTGAAGGAGGCTGCCTTGAAATTGCTGAGAATGAATTTACTGATAAAACCCTAGCTGAGGGTTAGCTGAGATGGATGCCCTAGCTGGGGCAAAAACATAAATACAACCTTCAATGGAATCTTCAGTAAGGGCAGCTTCACCTATGAGAGCAAAGTAGTGTGTGTGATAATGAGAAGACTTGATCTTCTTTTATAGCCTTTAGTCACCTGTAAGTGGACCAAAATTAGAAAAGATAAAATAATAATATTTTATTCTTTTCCTAATTTCACTTTTACCTTCTTACCAAAAAGGTTTTTTATGTATTTTTGACTTTTACCAAAAGTCTTTATTTATTTTGACTTTCACCTATGGTCCAAAAGTCCTTATGTATTTTTGACTTTTGACTTTAGCCTTTTTCCAAGTGCCCGTGTGGTCATTACCTGTGGTCTTTTTTATTCCAAAAGTACATCATCATAAACCAAGAGAGTTACTAATGCTTTTATCTCACACTCTGTGTGACACCTAGATCAGGTACTAGGGTAACTTAACCAAGGGTAGCTAATCCTTGGAGAAGTACACAAAGCCCATAGATCAAGGGTCAGAGTGTCACACATGCCTAGACACAGTCTAGGGCTTACAATGCCTTCCTGGTAACAGACCAGGTGTCTCCATTCTCCCAGAGAATTGCTACTCAAAACTAAGTTGAGTCTACCAGTACTAGATTGGTCCACATCGTGGTCCCAGACCAAATGTCTACCATTCAGCAGAATGGTCACTCAACACTGGGTTAAGTCTTCCCAGGGCAGAGCTAGGTCTATATCATGGTCCCAGACCAGATATCTACCATTCAACAGAATGGTCACTCAACACTGGGTTGAGTCTTCACCGTGGTCCCGGACCAGGTGGCCCCATTCTCCTAAGAGAATGGCTCTCGATGTTGCTCAGAAAAATCAACACTAATGACGAACTTCATCATTCCACATCGAACTGAAAGCAAACAAAGAGCTAAACTCATGTTCAAAAACAAATCTTTCGGGGAATGCCAAAGCCCAGATAAAAGCATTAGAACAAGAGCACAACCATCCCCAAACAACATTCCTCATCAATGAACCTTGCCATGAAGAAGCACCAAGTGATGATCCTCAAACCAACTCCAACAACACCTAGCAAACCAGCATTCCCAAAATATATGCCTAATAGTCTCTGGGCATTAACAAACAGGACATAGGCCATCCAATGGACCAACCTGCCCATAGACAGAATCCCCTGGTAAATGACAATCCAAGAAAACACCCCTAACTTATAGGACAGTCATATAGTCCAAACTCTATACAAGTGTCTCACCAAACACTCCTCAACGTCCTTAGATACCCAATAAGTATTAAGGACAAAAGAAAGAGAATGTATTTGATGAAGAATTGAATACAAACAATGGGAATCATACTGCAACAATGGATGACCAAAACTCCACCGCCAAGCCCTCCAGAAGGCCCAGACATACCAATGTTCATCTTAAATAATTTAGACTCAAAAATGAGGGCACACAACTCCATGATCTCCATGATTGAGATAGGATCAATGGAAAAAAAATCCTTACTCTTGAGCAAGAGGCCTCCACTCCTTCCAATAGCACACACTAGGATCCCATAAGTCACACCAGAAAAAGATATCGTTCCAACTCAGTCTGCGCACCTAAAAGCACAACATCTCTGCAATACAATCCCCCTGCTCCCTTCAATTCTAAATCGGTCAACAAGCTAAATCCCAACCAACCCTGATACCCTCCCACTGCCACTATACCAAACCTGCTACAACTTTTCAAGTAAACAAAATGCTCTTGAAGATGAATGAGCCCAAAAACCTGAAAGAGGTGGGGAGCGGAAATAATGTCACATAAAATCAAAAGCCCTTCGGACACTACCAAGGTGTTCCCCCAACAACACTTGGTGCTAAAACACAACCTGCCAAGGCGCTAAACCCTCCAAACACTGCACCACCCACTTAACCAGCAATATACTACCATATGAAGCAACATCAAACACATGTAGGTAACCTATCTCTATTAAATACCACCCTCTTTAAAAGTTATACAAGCTAATCTTTCTAGTATGTAATACAATTCAATGCTTTCTTGAGTAGGTCCTACTTCTCTTGTTGTTGTTAGACGATCTTTGTCCTCTCATCTTGCTCAGCTTGTATCACTATGGGTATCATAGGTCGATTCTCTCAATAAGTGCTCCTATGCCTCGACACCCAATTTTTTCAAGAGTTTTTGTAGCTCAAGTAGCTCAAATTCGCCAAGCAAGCTATTGTTCTAGCTTGAATCTAGGAGATTTCACTGATGATACTTTAAAGAATTACAAATCCCTATCAATAGTGTGCAAATATGGAACTCCAATAAAAATTTATTAAATCGTAAAAGGGAGCTTAATAGGATTTGATTTTGCGGGCCAACACCTTGATTTGTTGATTTTTCATGACATTTTGGACTAATAATTTATTCGGCCTTATACTTGCAAGAGGCCCCCCCGCTTTGCTTCCTCATCCTTCAGCAACATTCGCAGTATGGACAGGCCTCCACTCAATGGATTACTTCTTTCTAGTGCTCCTGTCTTCTAGGGGAACCAAGAGATAGACGGATGGCAGTACTGCTTATAGCTGTAGATCAGTTAGTACACAAAGGACCACCTCCACTTCCACTAGACACTGGCGACAAGGCCAATCTTAGCCCCATCCCAGCAACCAGACGATTTCATCCAGGTCACAGCAGCAAACCACTCACTCCAGCCAGCAGCACATTACCCATTATAACTCCTCTTCCTCCAAACAGAGTACTATTTTGAAATTCCTGTATTCAGCCTCGAACATTAAGAGAGATGCTTCCAATGCACCATGACAAATTTACCACTTTTGTATCACAGATTCTAGATCCATTCTCTTTGTATATTCTCTTCTGGATCAGCTTTCCATCTTTGGAGTTAGGTCTTTCTGGTTCTTAGGTTAGAGTCATACTACTTGCTTTTTATAGGAGCCGCCTTAGTGCTCCCACTTTGTATTGATGTCATGGTACCACACAATCCCATTGACCTGCCTTTGTGGTCCTTTGTTGTACATTCATAAAATTATCTTATCTCCAAACTTTTATGTACCCTCCTAATATTGCAGTCACTTGACTCCCAGACTAAAGCACTGCATCACTGCCCTTTGTTAAAAGTTCTCATCTCATGATCATCAGATCTGCACAAAGAATATTAAATCTTGCAGCAAAAACTGAAACTTATGTAAACACCTATCAAAACATTCAATCTGCAAACACCAAATTAAAGGACTAAAAATCCAAGTGTAGACACTTCATATCATGAGATTAGATCAACTCAGCAGCTAGAAAGAAACATGATCTAAGAAAAGGAATTCTAGAAATGCACAAAACAATGAACTATAATCTGTGCAGCAATCACATTTCTAGATATTGCGTCGAAAATAATTACAACAGCAACTTGCTATAACACACAGGCTGCACACACAAGTGCTCACAAGAAAACCTCACATCAACCAACCTATCTAATGTGCCCTCAGACCTCCTCCTTTTTAGACTAAGGGAAGGAACCCATTACAAAAGGGCTAATCAATCACCTCAGGGAATGCACCCTCATGGGAGAGTAACTCACATCATTGAATCACCCATCAAGGAGTAATGCACGCCACTCATGTGTAACCTCCAACAATGAATGCACCACCTAGAGAAGTGTGCCCACCTATGGTGTAACTTCCAAGGTAAATGCACCCCACTAGAGAAGGTGCAACCATAGTTACATATATAGACGATGTATCGCCGCAATATATTGAGATACTAAACCACCGACAATATATCACCCCAAAAATATCGCAAAATTTACAATATATTCAAAGTGTTGTGACACATTGAAATTTGAATATACTACAATATATTCAACATATATCACGAGTCGATACAAATAATCGCCCTACTGGGAAAAACTCGTTGGAATTAGACTTTAAAGCCACGAATTGGGATATTTAAGGTTCATTTTGCATTGCTAGGGAAGGGTGAATAGCTCCAAGGAGGTTTGTGTTCATTTCCATTGATAGAACAAGGGAAAATCTGGGGTTCTCATTGCCATTAGCGAAGCAATTGTGGAGTGGAGATTCGCCACAATCCATCTTCTCCATCTTTTTAGATATGTATTAATTTACTTGGTTTGTGGATTTAGTTAGGGTTTTCAATGGCCATTATATATATATATATATATATATATATATATATATATATATATATACACATGTTCTCTTTCAATGGAAGATTTGATCATTCNTCAAAGATTCAAGCATTCTTTTGTGTTTATTTTCATTTTTTGTGCCATAGGTTCAATCTCAAGTTCTAAGTTTCAACTCAATAGTAACACAATGTCGAAGCCATTGGATCCATTGTGAGAATATGGTGAACCAATTGACCCTAATAATAGAGTCATAGACAAAGATTGAATTGCAAACTATGTGGCAAGGATATTTATGGTGGAATTACTCACTTGAAATACCACCTTGCCAAAATTGTTGGGCATGAAGTGGGATGTTTGTTGGGCATGAAGTGGATGTTTGTTGTGCAGCTACCCCTAAAGTGATGTGTATTGTAAACCAGTTCCTTCTTGATATGGCTAGGAAGAGGGATGAGGAGGAATTGAGAGTTGAACTTGCACCTAGAGGCTAGAACACAATCAAAAAGCATGAGAGCCACAAGTGCCTCGAGTTTGGGTGTTGGTGACCTTGAAATGCATTCCTTCTCTTCATCCACTTGACCCACAACTTCCACAATGCCCTCGCCATCCTCACCTTTCTTTGTGTCGAGGTCAACACCTGGGGGGAAACCTTCTATTCAATCAATAATTAAAACAAGGAAGAAGGAAGAGGCCGACAAGTTTATGTCCAAATGTTTTCTATGGGGTGATGTACCTTTTAACATTGACAAGAACAACCCCTTCTACCATTCCCTGTTTGAAGTTGTTGCTACTATTAGCCCAAGTTATAGGGGGCCTTCCTATAATGATTTTAGAGAGAAACTTCTTCAAGGGGAAAAGGTCGATTACACCCGAAGATTAGATGAGATCAGACAGTTATGGGAGATCATCGGATGCAGTGTTCTGACAAATGGGAAGGGCATATCCAGTCTAAATTTCTTGGTTAATTGTCCAAGGGGAACAAGGTTTATCAAATATGTCGATGCATCTGCATATGTTAAAGATGCACAGTTATTATGTGATTTGTCAGATAAATTTATCCAAGAGATAGGCTCACAGTATGTTGTTCAAGTCATTACAAACAATGCTACTAATTATGCTGTAGTTGGTATGATGCTTATGGAAAGGTATGCATGCTTGTTTTAGACTCCTTATTCAGTCCATTGCATTGATTTGATGTTGGAGGACATGGGCAAACTTTGTTGGATCAAGGAAGTCATAGATTCAACTCGAAGTGTGACAATATATATTTACATATATATGTTTCACTCATGAGACAATACACAGGGAACAAGGAGTCATTGATTCAACTCGGAGTGTGACAAAACATATATATATATCACTCATGAGACAATACATGGGGAACAAGGAGTTGGTGTGTCTTGCAATCACACAATTCACCACTAGCTTCATTTCTCTTCAGTCTCTCCACAGGGTTATGATGGAGTTGCACAAAATGTTTCTTTCTGAGTAGACTCCTTATGTCTATAGCACCAAACATGATGGGGAAGCCATAGCTCAACTATTGTAATTTGATATGAGTTTTTGGGTATGAGTGTAGGAGGTATGTGCCATCAGGGAACCTTTGGTAACGGTTCTTTGTTTGGTTAATGGTGACAAGCCCGCAATGGGCTACTTGTGTGAGGCCATGGATAGGGTCAAGGAAGCTATCCATCAATACTATGAGGACAAGAGGGAGAAGGGATTTACCAAACGAGCTTGGTTATGGGTTGTGATTGATGAACAATGGAATAATACTCTCCATCGTCCCATTCATGCAGCAGGGCTCTACCTCAATCTCTTATGCATGTGGATTTCAATTTGATGTTGAGTTCATGGATGGATTTTTTCAGTGTGTTTAGAGGATGGTGTGTTCAGAGGACTCCTTGCGTCGCCCATTGCATTGATTTGATGTTAGAGGACATCAGCAAAATTTCTTAAGTTAAGGAAATTGTTGATTCAACTAGGAGTGTCACAAAATATATATATATATACACACTCATGAGACAATTCACAAGGGATAGGGAGTTGGTTCGTTCTACAATCACACGTTTCCCTACTAGTTTCATTTCTCTTCAGTTTCTCCACAATTCTATGCTTACATTGCAAAGGATGTAAATTTCAAATGTGTGGAATGCTTGTGTCTACAACACCAGCGTAGATCCAAATCGTAGGCTCTATCAAGCGCCGAGATGGATCAAATCTCTCTAGGTGCAAACCTCTTCTTAGGTATCCATTGATTTGATTCAAACCAAAAGACACATCTTTTTATTTAAGGTCCACATATAATATTTTTATTATTAATATTTAATATTATTTATGGTCATATATAATATTTTTTATTATTTTTTATTTTGTTAGGAACAAACATTGTATCATTTCCCCACACATGCTTTTAAAACCATATGCAAGGCCCTCCTACAACCATGGGTTGTTTAGGAGGCTTTGCACATGGTCTTAAAACCATTTGCAAGGCCCTCCTAAACCATGTACAATAAAACCATGGGTTGTTTAGGAGGCCTTGCAAACCATGTGCAAAGCCTCCTAAACCATGTACAATAAAACCATGGGTTGTTTAGAATGCCTTACACATGATGTGGTTTTAAAACCATGTGCAAGGCCAACATTTTTTTGCGGATAATTCGATTTTGTGTTTTTTCTTGACCCACATATTTTTTTTAGGGATAATTAAATTTTTATTTTTTTATTGTTTTGTTAGGTAGGAAAATTACAACATCTCCCCCATATTAGATTGTTTTTGTGGCCGACATTTATTTTGGCCTATTAGAAAATTTATTTTTTATTAATAAAAATAACCTTACGAAAGTGATATTATTTTTTATTTTGTGTTACAAAATCTCTCCCATAATATTCACTATCACTATTATTTTTTGCCGACATGTTACAAACTTTACATCATGTTACAAGATCTCTCCCATAATATTCACTATCACTATTATTTTTTGCCGACATGTTACAAACGTTATTAACGTTACATCACGTTACAAGATCTCCCCCATACTGGGCTGTAGAGCGCCTCTCGACGCAACTAGAGCAAATGGGCAAGCCATAGCCCAACTTATGAGACAGGTTCAAATTTTTTAGATGTGATTCCAAGAGTTGTGTGCCATTAGCGAACTTTTGGTAAATGTTCTTCACTTGGTAGATGGTGATAAGCCCACAATGGGCTACCTGTATGAGGCCATGGATAGGGCCAATGAAGCTATCCATCAGTACTATGAGGATAAGGGGGAGAAGGGATCCACCCAAACGGACCCAGATATGGAGTGTAATTGATGAGCTATAGAACAATACTCTCCATCATCCAATTCATGCAGCAGGGCTCTATCTCAAGTTTCAACCCCACATACTCTTATGCATGTGGTTTTATATTTGATGTTAAGGGGATGGATGGATTTTTCCAATGTGTTCAAAGGATGGTGTTGACTCCCACTAAACACTCAAACATTTTTGAACAAATGGAGATATATAAGTTGACCGCTGGTACTTTTGGTTTTGAGATGGTTATCCAAGACAACACTGCCAGGATGACAAGTAAGCTTCAAATATAATTTGTTTCGAACTTTCAAATTGTAATGTCTTTCCTTTCTATCTATTAGTTACTCGACAAAAAATTGAAATATAATTTGTTGTCTTGACTCTTTCCTTTTTGTTCGCTGTAGATGTTTGGTGAACAAACTATGGCATTTAAGTCCTAGGGTTACAAAAACTTACCATTCAGGTGCTTAGTCAAACTTGCAGCTCATCAGGGTGTGAGCACAATTAGAGTGTCTTTGAAAAAATACACCCCAACAAGCACAATAGGTTAGAATTTAGAAATGTTCAAACTAAAGTTTGAAATTTTTATTATTATTTACATTAATTAATTTATGCTCATTGGCCATCATCCTCTAATTACAAAATGGCCCTCATACAAGTTAGATGTTCACCACCTCAGTGACATGGTCTATGTTTACTACAACTTGATGCTATGGGTGATGTAGATTGACAAAGAGCCTAACATGGTTGCCATTAAATTAGATGAGATTGACACCATAGACCATCAAGGGCAGGGACCAAGAATCATGTCATGTATAAGACCCCTGAGAAGTTGGGGCATGATGATGATGTATTGCAGGAGGGGGAGGAGAATGAGGAGGAAGATCCACTTCCAGCACAAACAAATTTGGAAGTGATTGAGAGTGCATCACAGCCAATGCAACCACCTCTACAGACACTGCCAACTACAGGAAGAGGTGGAAGACATCCCACTACAGCTTCGACCTTTGCCCCATCACCCTCCACCTTAGTCACAGTGGTAGCACGGCCACCTTCCACCTCAAGGTCAATGTCAACACATCCACCTATTGCTTCTAAAGGAAGGACGTCGACGATGACCATTGCCCATAAAAGGGGCGGAGATAATCGTTCATTCCTTATTGCTTGTAGTATCTAGATGCCTCGTGATGATTCATATCATGAGATACATTTACTTTTGTTTTTATGTGATTTAGTATCATCCTAAAGACCTATGACTCAAAAGTCAAGCTAGATATCATATTTCAATATTATTTTATGATGTACCACTTGACATGGTCTTATATATCTTCTATATCATTTTTAGTTTCATATTTATGTAGCAATGTGTTTGTTTGATGTTGTTGTTGCTTTAGATGTTTAAAAAATTTAAAAAACAATGTTTCTTTTTGTATTTTTGAAGTTTCTGGATAAATTTCGATAATCTCCTCGATATTGCCAATAAGTTAAATTTTGAACCCTCGCTAATAAGTTCACCGAGAAGATAAATGTAAAATTTCTATATATCAATGTGCTTGGAGCAATCATGAAACACTGCATTCTCAAAGAGCCTAATGAAACTGTGATTGTTGCAATAAACAATAGTGAGCTCCACCATCTAACCAATCAACTCTGGTATCAACTTGTGATGCCATATGGCCTCACAACAAGTAGAAGAGCTTGCCATACACTCTATGTTTTTTGCATTGTTCAGCTACAACCTGCTTCTTACTGAACTAAACGGAAGTCATACATGTGCCCAAGCTAAAATAAAAACCAGAAGTGCTCTTCTTAGAACTTGCATATCTTACCCAAACAAAATCAACAAAAGCAAGTAGCAATAACTTATAATCTCCTTCATACCTAGCGCTAATAATTCATTGTGGTCTTCAACTAAGCACATGCTTGGCAGCTTTCCAATGAGACTATCCAGGATCAACCACGAATTGTCCCAATAAATTAACTACAAAACATATATCAAGCCTCTTCAAGTACTTAAGCACATGCTTGTTAGCTTTCCTATGAGATTGTCAAGGGTCAACCATGAACTAGCCCAATGTATTAATTGCAAAATAGATATCAAGCCTAGTATTTACAAGGTACATCAAAGAACAATCAACTTCCTATGCAAATATGGATCAACCAAATCGAAAAATAAATCACAAGATAATTTCATGTTTGGAACCACAAACATGGCCAAGCATCTTAAATCTCTTTAGAATCTCCACAGTGTATTTTTTTACCAAGGAAGACTTCACCCACACCCTACCAAACCTCTCGACCAAAAATTAATGCAGTAGACCAATGTCCATGCCAAATCAATAACCAACTTCGTGCACCACACAATGAGCTTTTCAGGTATACCTGTAATAATTAAATCATCTACATAAAAGACCAAGATAAGCAAAGAATATTCATCATACAAATAATAAAGATTAGAATATGCAACTCTACATCTATTGTCATTGTTCTAACAAAAAATTTGGGCACTCGATTTCTTGCAAAGAGATAGAGGAGGTGGGAAAGAGAGGACACAGACAAGGGCACGATGGGCACTGGGTTATGGGCATGCAAGAAGAATCCATGGCTGAGAGAGAACAAAGCACGAGCATAAGAGGAGGCGCACAGAGGAGAGGAGAGGAGGCAATGAGGGAGAGAGGAACAAACACACATGAGAGAGGAGGACAAGATGGGGATCACAGGGTTGAAAAGCACACTTGAGGGGGCCACAGACAGGAGGTGGAGAGAGGCTAACAAGATGGCAATGGAGTTATGTGTGAAGGGTTTGTAGGCAACCACGAAAAGAAAAGAAAGGCATTAGATGACAAGAAGAAGAGTGCATCAGTAGGCAACAAACACTGTAAACAAACTCATACAGTCGCAATCCATACAGATTCGGGGTTTTTCATCAATCCCCCAAGAACTTCAAGGGGAGGACACCAAATTGATGTGGATAATGTGTATTGTCACAGGATCCCATCAAGACAACATCCCCTAAATTTCATCCCTATCAACTTTGATGGTGACGACAAGGTGAAACTATACTGAGATCTCTAAATGCCAAATTCGTTGGTGTTGAGAAGGACAATATGAGCAACAAATAATGGGCTTAGTGAATCTGTCATTAGTTTGATCCCATATTCGAAGGCTATGAATAGTGAAACCCCTATGGTTGAGAGCCTACATGTGATGAAGTCCCCCTCAAAAGGTTTCCCAGTTCCTTCCCAAGAGAAAGCTGAAGATTCAATTATAGGTGAAGGTGTTCATATGCATGATGGTAATCCTATTGAGGATGTGAATGGAGAGGATTTGACTGCACCTTCGTTCTCAATTCAATCGAAGTTGCCCCCCATGTTGAGCATGATGACTTCAATGTTTTCCTAGCAAATAACAAGGAGTTCTTTGAAGGATATGTGCACTTTTGAGAAGCAAGGGGTCATCTTGTATTTTTTGTGACATATGCCAAATGAGGAAGCTTCCAATTGATGAGTTGTGTTCAACTAGGAAGATAAATATCATTCAACTCCTACAAGGGGTTGGGCAGGAAGTATGCGTACGGCCACTTGACATGTTCTATAGTTTGACACTTGGAATATTTTTGGTTCTATGACTTATGTGCAGAGATGGAGAGTTAATTTCAACAAGGAGTACTTTGAAGGACACGTGCACTTTGAGACGCAAGATGTCATCCTGTATTTTTTTGTGACATATACCAAATGAGGAAGCCTTTAATCGATGGACTTTGTTCAACTAGGAAGCTAAATCTCATTCAACTCCTACAAGGGGATGGGTGCGAAGTATGTGTGCAACCACTTGACATGTTTTATAGTTTGACACTTGGAATATTGTTGGTTCTCTTGCTTATGTGTAGACATGGAGAGTTGATTGCATCGCAAAGGATCGTGTCTAGACCAACCACCCGTTGTGGATAGAGTTTCCCATTCTACCTATTGACGTACATTTATCTATTTGCCTAACAATATGGCAAAGTTCTTATTCCAAATAGGCAATATAATTATTTTCGTGCTTACCCAAAGGTTTGAGTTAAGGTGGATTGAAAGTAATAATTTCCTCCATGTATTTCAATCAACACCATTGATGGAATTCGACGGCAAAAAGTCTACTAAGTGAACCTACCGAATGCTTGCTTTGCATGTCAAGCTCAAGAACACTTGATTCACGACTACCCCCAACATTAGCCTAATGCAAGGAAGCGAATTAGGGTTAAGATACCCTCCTTTGCTCTAGGTTCAAGCATAAGGGGCACTGCGATGGCCTCGAAACCTAGAGTCAATGATGGGTATTCCATTGGGACCAGTTCAAGCGAAGGGGAACGTGGCAATGCAAGTGTAGGGCATGTTGGCATTGGAGTTGGTGGTAGTAGATTAGGTGGCCCAATTTCAGGCATAAGTTAATGTTAGGATATTTAAACACTTGGGAGTTAGTTAAGATCAACTTGTGTAATATATCCGTTAGGTAAAAATGTGTTTCTTTAGTATGCATTAGTATGCATTTATAAATATTCTAATCCAACGGTCACGATATGTTCTAGACATAGAGTGATCCAACGGTTCAACTTCTCTTAGATCATACCTACCATTGATCCGTGGCTTAACACCCGATTGGTCCATGACCTCTATTTAAAGAGCATGGAGGGTCCTTGGCTAGTTGATCGATTATAAGAAGCTCATGTAACTTTCTTTCTTTTGCATAATAAATTGCTCCAAGTAGCTATTTGGCTGGGGCCGTGGACTGTTTCCCTCTCGAGGGTTTTAACCACATGACAAACATCGGTGTGTTGATCTGTGACCTATTTGTGTGAACAGTTGCTCAAGGTGTTCGGTCTTTTGGGAGTACCCTGTGTACCCGAACATGGTATCAGAGCGTTTATAAAAAGCCGCTTTCAGTTTTGATCAAGATCTGGAACCGGTGTTGTCGAAAGTTTGAAAGGGTTTCTGGTTCTAGAGTTTATGTGCATTTGTGGCCTGTGGGAGCTGTTCCATGGCATCCGGAGCGTCGTTTCCATTGAAAAATAGTTTTCGTTTCACCGAAAACCGTTTCCGTTTGATCCAGAAACACCCATTTCAGCAAATCTGAAAGTATAATGTTACAGTGACGGATTTATTTTATTTTTTTTAAATCTCTCATATTTTATCAGTTTATTATTAGATCTTTACTATTTTAGTCTCAGACTGTTGCCTTTTCAGGATAACCTCAGGAAAAGAAACAGAACCCACTGATGATGATAAGATAATTAAATGGGTAAATAGATGTGATGAAGCTCGTGGATTGATTGGGATGTTAATCTCTACTGATTTGCGATTCCACATATTTGGAATTGATGAACCTGATATAGCTTGGGAAAAGTTGGAATCTGTGTTTGGTAAAAAGAATGAAATTCAGGGTCATCAACTTGAGAATAAGTTGATTTCCTTGAATCCAAATGATTTTTCATGCATTCAAGACTATTTATCTAAGTATAAAACTCTTAGACTCTTATGTGCAGAATGCAAGATTAAGAAAGAAGACAAACAATGTATTTATCATATTCTTTCCAAACTTGGACCTGCATATTCTATTTTTGTATTTACATTCTACTCCATGAAAGAATCCTTGACTGCAGCTAGCTATCAAGAGCCTAGTCTTGAATCCTTTTGTGATTCCTTAATTAGAGAGCAAGATAAGCTCATTCATCTTGGAATAATTAACAATGCAGATACATCTGGGAAAGCCTTATTGTTCCAACAGAAAGAAAAGTCCAAGCCTCCCAAGAAACAGAATTTTCACAATAATAAGCCAAACAACAAGGGTCCCAAACCCTCTCAGTTAACTCCTTCTTTAAACATGACAAAGGATCCAAGCCAAAAGGAAAGAACACTGAGCGTCATTGCAATTTTTGTGGGAAAGATAATCATGATGAATCTAAGTGTTTCAAGAAGATGGCAGCCTTGGAAGCAGCAATGAAGAAGCACCACATCAGCGTAGATTCGTCTTCAGAATCTAACTCTCACGGACATGCACTTTGTGCTTCTGGTTACTCTTATACTGCATCTTCTTCTTCTACTTCAAATGAATGGCTCATTGATTCTGGAGCATCTTATCATATGGCTAAGGATCAAGCCATCTTTTCTACTATGCATGAATGTAACACCAAACAAATATTTGTTGGTGATGATAGATCTTTAAGTGTTATAGGATCTGGAACAGTTCCAGTAGAAAATGGTCATTTTAGTGATGTACTATGTGTTCCAAACATTTCCTGCAATTTGTTATCAGTCTATCAAATTACTCATTCGGGTGAAGGTAAAACTGTGACGTTTACACCTCACCAAGTTGTAATCAAGGATTTTAAAAATCCTCAAAATGTCCTTGCTACTGGAACTGTTGATGATATTACCAAGTTGTACAAATTTAACAACTTTGGGTCGTCACCTTCTCCTTCAGTTTTTGTTGCTCATAGTGATAACTTGAGCAAACTTTGGCATGAGCGATTTGGTCACTTAAATTATCGCTCATTGCAACAACTATGTAAAGACAATATGGTGACTAGTCTTCCGATGGTATCTTGCAAGGATGGTGTTTGTTCCGGTTGTGTACTCGGAAAACATCATCGGGACAGTTTTGACAAACGTGCCTCTTGGCACGCCTCGGTTCCCTTGGAGCTTGTGCATAGTGACTTGTGTGGTCCTCTTCCATCTGCTTCCTTTTCTGGTTTCAAATATTTCTTAACTTTCATTGATGACTACTCCAGAGTCCAGACGCACTTGGGTTTACTTCCTAAAACTTAAGAGCGAAGTATTTAACATGTTCTTGGCATACAAGGCCCTTGTTGAAAAACAATCTAGTCCATTGCAGTGCCCCTCTGCTCTAGGTTCAAGCATAAGGGGCACTGCAATGGCCTCGAAGCCTAGAATCAATGATGGGTATTCCATTGGGACCAGTTCAAGCGAAGGCGAACGTGGCAATGCAAGTGTAGGGCGTGTTGGCATTGGAGTTGGTGGTAGTAGATTAGGTGGCCCAATTTCAAGCATAAGTTAAGGCATAGGGGCTAGTTTCAAATAAGGTACAGGTAGAGGTGTCGCAAGTGTGAGAGGTACAAGTGATAGGGCACATGGGAGGTTTTATGGCCCTAAGATTCCTACTGTGTCAACAACAAGCAATAAACCTAGTATTTCTTGATTAGGAGTCCTAGGCATAAAGGTTGAAGTGCAATAGACGGGTAGCCAACGAATGGAGATTAAGCAAGGGTGGCAGGTCAAATCTTCAAATCAAAAGATGATCACTTCTCCTGCTTAGGTGGATAAGTCAACCGATGAAATGAACCCGCAACAAAAATCCTACACTTATACAATAGTCTAGTCAGCAAACTCGCACATGCCTAAGGGCTTTAACATGGCCAGCCATTTCGATAGTCTTGGACATCATCTTAGGTTGGAATGAATCTTTCTTTGATGTCATGGAATGTGAGAAGGATGACGATTCCCAATCACAACAGTGTGTAAGAGTAGTTTTCCAACGATTTAGCCTAAATGTAGTCTCCTTGCAAGACATCCAGTCCATTGGTTCTAAATTGTGAAATAGGATGAATTATTGTTGGAATGGACCTTTTTGGGATTCTAATCATTACAAAGGGAGTAGAGTGATGGTTACTCTCTCATCATCATTGCAATGTTTTGTAGTGGCTTCACAGTCGCATCTGGAGGACCGATGTGTGTGGCTCACTATGTGCAGTTTATGCTCTGCATTCTAGCTCGAATACGAGTCGATTATGGGACTCGACGAGCTCCTCTCTTCCAACAACTAAGTCGATTGTTGGGGGTGATTTCAACAAGGTTAAGTGGGATGGAGACAAGTGCGATAGAAGGGGAGTGGTGATCAACGATCTAGAAAAGCAAGATTGGTGTAGGTGCAAAGATGCCCTACACTTCTAATGGATTTGACAAGTTTTGATCACTTCCCGATCCAATCAGTGATCCCTTTCGTCTCCTCTTTAGACATACCTATGTGTTCAGTTTTTAAACCAAACATGTCTCACCTAGATTCAGCAGATTTGTAAGCCCTTGTTCAACAACTGTGGAATTTTTTCCCCTAGCCAATGGGCTCGTAGGGTTGGGTTCTATGGTGGGAGGTTGTTGTAAGGCACACCATCAAGTTTATGCGGGGTTGGGGCAGGATGACGACTCAGCATATAAGGAGAGAGATGCGAGTAGCTCAACAGAGATTGGAGGAGGTTCGCATCTTTTTGGAAGAAGAGATTCATAATGTCACTCTATAGGAGGAGGTGGAAAATCTAGAGATGGAAAATCTAGAGATGAGGGTTTGACGAGGGGAGGAGTACCTTGGCTAGGGAAACAAGGTCTATTCTCGACTACATTGGATTTAGGTTGGTGATGAGGGGTCCAAGTTCTATTTTGATTACCTGATAAGGATGGTTGCAATAGAGAGGGTGCTTGGTCTCCGCAGATCAAATGACTCCCTTACTAAGGATTCAATTGAGGTTCATAATATGTTTGGTGACCACTTTTAGTGATAATATACTCTAACTAATGGAGTTTTGGTTGCTCAAGATACCTATTGTGGGGTTATTCCTCACAAGGTGTCCTTAGGTGATAGGGATAAGCTGGAGAAGAATATGATGTGGGGGGAGTTATATATAGCATTTATGTTTATGAAGAATGGAAAATCCGCTAGGCTAGATGGTTTTCCTTATGAGTTTTATAAGTCCATGTGAGACTACATAAAGGAGGACTTATATTATATGGCTTCTAAAGTTTTCTCTTCTAGTTGCTTGTCAAAGACTCTTAAATCAAAGACAATTAATTGATTCCCGAGAATGGGGTGTGAGACTACATTGGTGGATGTATTCCCATTGCCCTTCTCTCAATGGCTTACAAGATCATGGCCAAGGCTTTGGCTTTGAGGGTGTGGGCGATGGCCAAGTGTGTGACAAAAGCAAACTAGTTTTGTTCAAAGGAGGTTCATTCTCAATACAGTAGTCTCAGCTTTGGAGGTTATGGAATGGGCCAGAGAGACTAGGCAGCAGTGTACGATGTTAAAGATTGATTTTGACAAAACTTATGATCAGTTAGGTTTCTTAATCAAAGTCGGTTAATTGATTCCTGAGAATGGGGTGTGAGACTGCATTGGTGGATGGAGTCCCATTACCCTTCTCTCAATGGCTTATACGATCATGGCCAAGGCGTTGGATTTGAGGGTGTGGGCGATGGCCAAGCATGTGATTCGGTAAGAGCAGACTAGTTTTGTTCAAAGGAGGTCCGTTCTCAACATAGTAGTCTTAGCTTGGGAGGCTATGGAGTGGATCGGGGAGACTAGGCAGCAGTGTATGATGTTAAAGATTGATTTTGACAAATCTTAGGATCATGTGGATTGGTCGTCTCCTATAAGATGTTGACTTTCTTGGTGTTCGTCTCCCACTGTGTGAGCATGGTGAATACTTTGTTCTCCAATGCTTTGGCTTTGGTGTTTGCCAACAAGCCCTTGCCCTCCAAGATCGCCTTACATCAATCCATTAGACCGGAGTGCCTATTGGTGCATTAATTATATGTATTGACTAGATGCTTTGGGGTATTTTTTGGAGGTAACTCGTATTACCAATCAGATCAGAGGGATTGCACTCCTAGATGGCTCAGAGATGGTCAACAACCATTTTGTAGATGACTCCCTTTTGTCGATGCAAGTTGACTAAAGTTTTGTTGACCAGGCACTCTCTTGTTTGGACACTTTTTCCAAGGATTCAAGTGCCATTGTAAATCCTCATAAAACTGACTTTTGGCTCGTGGGGGTGGATTCACCTCTAGCATGGATTCCAATGCCTTTGATCATATAACAGCCCAAGTGTGATTGTGAGATATCTTGGTATTCTAATTGATATGATATATCATCGGTGGTTATGTGGGATTAGTACCATCAAAGACTACAAACTTGCAAAGCAAACTTCATGTTTGGTGGTATAAGGATCTTTTTTTTGCAGGGACGCCGAGGGTTGCGGGACGTATTCTTCAGGCATTGCATATGTATTATATGTCTTGTTGGTTCCCTGGCAAAGCTCAATTGAAACAGCTTGTGCAAATTCTATGTTCTTATCATTGGTCTAGGTATGGAGGTGAGAGAGGATTACCCTTAGTCGCTTGGGATGTTTGCACGATGACCAAGGAAGAGGGGGGATTGAGTTTAATTGATGTGGCAACACAAGGTAGTATCTTGCACTCAAATGGGCGATGCAGTGCCTGGAGAGATTAACGCCTTGGCGATTCTACTACGACATCGAATGCTCTCTACACAGCATCTAGGCAAGGTTCGCAAGGGCTTTGGCTTATGTGACATGATTTCTTCCCCATCTTTGTTCTAGGTTGGTGGTGTTGAATTTTAGCAATAGCATATAACTTTAAAATTTGCAGATAAACTTAAACAAATCAACAGTGCAGTAAAAACACATTCATCACATCAGCACAATGGACACAAGATTTTTCACTGGGGAAACCTTCAAAGGACAAAAACCCCAAAAGCATTAGTAGCT
>LPNX011212586.1:366670-402440 GCA_001517045.1 Pseudotsuga menziesii
AAAACGTTCCTCAAATCCAGATCTAGATTTTACCCACATTAACAGTAAAATTTATCAGTAAAAATCAGACTGATAATTTCAACCACAATTTCCAAAATTACAAAAACTTCCCAATTTGGGGCTTTATCAACAAACTGAGATTTTCTCTCTCCTGCCAGAAAAAAAAACAGTCTGCTGTTCAAATCTGACTATCACTGACAATCTGTACCTTCCTACCCTGACAGTCTATACCTTCCTGTCGTACAATTGTCCTTCTGCTGCCCATTGACTGCCCGGCTTCTTTACCCTACTGACTGCGGTCTATTCTCTGCCCGGCTGTTGCCCGTGGTCTGCTCCCTCTACCTAGCTGCTTAATATGCAGCCCAGCTGCTGCCCGAAGGTTTGCAGCCCTGCCCGTGGCCACGGTAGCCCTATTAGGGCCTGCCCTAGGCTACCCAAGGGTTGGTCATGGGCCAAACCCTCGTGGGTAAGCCTGCTAGAGGCTTCCCGAGGGTTTCTACAAGACCTTTAGCCCTCACATTAGGGCTTGTGATAAGCTGCCTGGGAAAAAGAAGAGGGTAGTGCCCTAAACAATTTGCCCGTAGAAAAAATGGAGCAGCCGTGAAGGAGATAAGACTGCCAAAAAAAATATGAAGAAGGTTGCCCACAAAATTTTTGAGAATGAATTGCTGATAAAAACCCTAGCTGAGGGTTTGCCGAGGATGCCCTAGCTGAGGCAAAAAGTCTTCTTCAGTAAAATAGCAGCTTCACCTGTTAGATCAAACTTGTGTGTGATAATGAGAAGACTTGATCTTCTTATATAGCCTTCATTCACCTTATAAGTGGACCAAAATTAGGAAAGATAAAAATAATAATATTTTACTCTTTTCCTAATTTCACTTTTACCTTCTTACCAAAAGGTCTTTTTATTTATCTTTTTACCAAAAGTCCTTATTTAATTTTTACTTTCACCTGTGGTCCTTTTCGTATGGTACAAAAGTCCTTATTTATTTTGACTTTTGACTTTGGACTTTTTTCCATGTGCCCCTGTGGTCATTACTTGTAGTCTTTTTTTATTCCAAAAGTACATCATCATAAACCTAGAGAGTTACTAATGCTTTTATCTCACACTCTATGTGACACCTAGATCTGGTACTAGGGTAACTTAACCAATGGTAGCTAATCCTTGGAAAAGTACACGAAGCCCATAGATCAAGGGTCAAAGAGCCACACATGCCTAGACCCAGTCTAGGGATTACAGTGCCTTCCTGGTAACAGACCAAGTGCCTCCATTCTTCAAGAGAATGGCTACTCAGAACTAAGCTGAGTCTACCAGTACTAGACTTGTCTACATCGTGCTCCCAGACCAGATGTCTACTCGACACTAGGTTGAGTCTACCCAAGGCAGAGTTGGGTCTATATCATTGTCCCAGACCAGATATCTACCATTCAACAGAATGGTCACTCAACACTAGGTTGAGTCTTCACCGTGGTCCCGGACCAGGTGGTCCCATTCTCCCAAGAGAAGGGCTCTCGATGCTGCTCAGAAAAATCAACACTCTCTCAGCGAGAGAGGCACACGAAAGTACACGAACTTTGATGCTGTCAGAGGCTTGGTCAAGATATCTGCAATTTGTTCATCTGTACGAATGTACTACAACTTCAGAGCACCTCTCTGCACTAGGTCTCTGATGAAATGATACCTCATTTCAATGTGTTTCGATCTATCATGAAACACTGGGTTCTCTGAAAGCTTTATGCAACTCTAATTATCGCAATGGATGATCGTTGAGTCAAGCTTTCCCTCGAACAGATCAGATAACAACTTTCTGAGCCAAACTGCTTCCTTGCAGGCATCTCTTGCAACAATATACTCTGCCTCAGCTGTACTCTGAGCTATGGAACCATGTTTCCTGCTAGACCAAGAGATCATTGTTGATCCCACACTGAAGCAATAACCAGAGGTACTTTTCTGGTCAACTGCACTGCCAGCCCAATCTGAATCTGAATATCCAGATAACAATACTCCACTGCTGGAAGTATACCTGAGCCCATACGTGATGGTACCTCGCACATATCTGAGTATATGTTTGGCAGCTACCAAGTGTATGTGCTTCGAATCTGACATGAACTGACTCAGTGCATTCACTATGTAGAAGATGTCTGGTCTTGTATGCACAAGATACATCAGGGAACCAATGAGTTGTCTATATAGAGTAGAGTCCACACTCTGTGAACTAGAGGGTCAGTCCCGCAACTTTGTCAGGTTGGTGGTCATTGGTACGCTAATGGACTTGTAGTCCTGCATCCCAAATCTCTGCAAGATATCCACTGCATACTTTCCTTGTGTCAGGAAGATCTCACCTGGCTTTTGCCAGACTTCTAAGCCAAGGAAGTAATGCATCAATCCGAAATCTTTCATCTCGAATTCAGAGGTAAGCTCCCTCTTACACCGGTTTATCAATTGTTCATCACCTGTAAGAAACAAGTCATCTACATATAGAACAAGTATCAAGACATGATTATGAACAACTTTAAAGTACAAGTTAGAATCAGCTGTACTTTTGGAAAACCCCAAGCTATGGAGAAATCCATCCATCCTAGCATACCAAACTCTCGAAGCATGTTTCAGTCCATACAAGGCTTTCTTCAGTTTACATACATGGGTTTTCTTCCCATTAGTCACAAAGCCTTCAGGTTGTTCAATATAAACTTCTTCCTCAATCTTACCATTGAGAAAGGTTGTCTTTACATCCATCTAATGTAACTTCCATCCAAATACTGCAGCAAGTGAAATGATGGTTCCGATGGTAGTGTACCTGGCAACAGGAGCAAATGTCTCGTCATAGTCAATACCTTCTTTCTGAGTGAAGCCACGAGCTACGAATTTGGCTTTATACTTCTCCACGCTGCCATCTGCAGCATGCTTGATCTTATAAAGCCATCTGGAAGTCACTACTGACTTTCCTGCAATGATTGACTTATACTCTTCAATCATGGCATCAACCCATACCTGTTTACTTGTTGCATCTTCGTATGATGAAGGTTCTGAACTGATAAGCTGACTCATAAGACCGGAGTACTTCTGTGGTCTTATGCTTTCTCTGAAAGTCCCTAGAGGAGCTTTATGCTTCTCGACTTCTTGTACCGTCTCTCGGTACCAAGCAGGTCTCCTTTTGGAAGGAGGAACTTTAAGTAGTTCTTCTAGTGGACTTTCAATGTTCTCAAGAACATCTGGAATTTGATCATCAAATTCCTCTTCCTCCCTCTGAATTTCTGAATCTGGAAACTCAAGTGGAGCAACTGCATCTTCCGATGAAAGCTCTAGTGTTTTATGAAACACAGCTTCCTCATGGAAGATCACATCTCTGTTGACCTCAATGTGCCTCTGTCCAGGTATTTGTACTCGATAAGCCTTCGAGCAATCACTGTACCCAACAAAGATGCCTTTCTTACCGGAGGGCTCTAGCTTAGCCCTCTTTTCTTTTGGCACATGAACATACACAGGAGTACCAAATATCCTCATGTGGTCAACTGCAGGTTTCTTCTTGGTGAAGACTTCTTCTGGAGTCTTCTCCCCCAAGATAGCATGTGGGCTTTTGTTCTGAATGTATACTGCAGTTCCTGTAGCTTCAGCCCACAAAGACAAAGGAAGATCTAGATCAGTGATCATGGCTTTAGCAGCCTCACAGGTCGTCCTGTTCTTCCTTTCTGCAACCCCATTCTGCTAGGGGTTGTAAGGCACTGTCAGCTCTTTCTTGATTCCTGCTTCTCAACAAAAATCATCAAACTCATTAGATTCATACTCACCTCTGTTATCTGATCTCAAGATATGGATGTGCCTGCCAGTCTGATTTTCAATCAGTGTCTTGAACTCTTTGAACTTGTCAAAGGTTTCACTCTTGGCCTTAAGGAAGTAAATCCAAGACTTCCGAGAGTAGTCATCAATAAACAAGACATAATATAAACACCCACTCAAGGAGGGTGAAGACAAGGGTCCACAAATGTCAAAATGAATCAAATCCAAAATGCCTTTAGATCTACTCTTGCTTCTGGGAAAGGATTTCTTAGTGTTCTTACCTAGAGCACATCCTTTACAGATTCCTTCATATTTTGGAGAAACTTTGGGCATACTTGTGACCATCTTCTGCAATCTTGGGAGAGTTGTGTAGTGAAGGTGTCCAAACCTTCTATGCCAAAGTTCACAAGGATCAACTATGTGATGTACCAAAGCATGAGTGGAAACTTTGGAGGCCTTGTAGAGGTCTCCCTCTTGAACCCCAATCTGTACTGCCGAGTCTAGATCTGTGTCTTTTGCCCATAAAAAGACCTTCTTGTCCATAAAGAGGACTCTGTGGCCCTTGTCTTCTAAACCACCAACAGATACAAGATTCTTCTTTAAACCAGGAACATAAAGAATATCATCAATATGAAGAACCGTACCCGAGTCAAGTTGAAGTGAAGTTGAGCCAACTCCTTCAATCTTGTAAGTGGAGTCATCTCCGAGTTCTACCTGAGTGGTGAACTTCTTCTTTCTGTAACTAGTGAGGGTTCCACGGTTACCTGTCATGTGCCTGGAGGCACCACTGTCCACCAACCAAGAAGTGGAGCAAGCTGAGAAAGAACCAGTTAGAGCAGAAATCAAATAGTACTCTCTTTTAGGCTCATCGGTTTTATTAGCCTTGGTTTTCTTCTTCTTCTTTGGTTCTTCATCTTCTTCTTCCTCTGCTTCTGCAGCAGATGCTTGAAACCTTCTCTTGGGTTTCTTCTTGTTCTTCCTACAGTCTCTAGCATAATGTCCAAACTTGTGGCAAGTATAACATTCAATTTTAGACATGTCAGAAAACTTACTCTGAGGTTTCTTTCCCTTCTTTTGCTGAGGGAAAGGCTTCTTGAATTTCTTTGTCTTTGCTGCAAGTGTAAGGTTGACTTCCTTGGTTACCTTGCCAGAGTTCCTTCCTTCTTCTTCTATGCAATCATGCCAAAGCCTTTCAAAGGTTGGTTGATTCTCTCATCCACAGATGGATGCCATGAAGGTTTCTCGAGAGCTTGGAAGACCATCAACCACTGTTTGCACAAGGTCATCATCATCAACAGTAATACCAATAGCAATGAGTTGATCTCTTACCTGTGCAATCTTTGTGAAGAAGGAACCAATGCTTTCATCTTTGTTCAGCTTCAAAGTTCGTGGCCTCTTCTTCAAGACTCTCTTTTGACTGGGAGCCTTCTTTTCATATAGGTTTACCAATGCATCATAGCATTCTTTAGCAGTCTTCAAAGATGTGATGTTAGGCATCAATTCCTCTCTAATAGAATCATAAATGACTCTCCTAGCCTTACCTTGCTTCCTCTTGTAAGCAAGCCTACCAACATTTGTAGTTGGCTCTTCTGTGACATTAAGAACAATGTCATCCAAGTCATTCTCATCTAAAATGGCTGTCAACCTGGCCTTCCAGGAATTGAAGTTGGTTGAACCATAGAGCTTCTCTTCCAGTTTGAAACCATTGATGGCCATCTCTATCACTTATTTATATGTTAGATCTACAAATCTTATTCCAAGATCTAGTGAGAAACAACAGCAGTGTCCCTTTACTGTGTTTTCACATGCTAAGCTCTGATACCATGTTGAATTTTAGCATTAGTATATAACTTAAAAATTTGCTAATAAACTTAAACAAATCAGTAGTGCAGTAAAAACACATTCATCACATCAGCACAATGGAAACAAGATTTTTCACTGGGGAAACCTTCAAAGGACAAAAACCCCAAAAGCATTAGTAGCTCATCTCATAAATGAGATGACTTAGGAAATTCTTCAAAAAGTTCCTCACACCAGATCTGGATTTTACCCACACTAACAGTAAAATTTATCAGTAAAAATCAGATTGATAATTTCAACCACAATTTCCAAAATTACAAAAATTTCCCAATTTAGGGCTTTATCAGCAAACTAAGATTTTCTCTCTCCTGCCAAAAAAAACACAGTCTATTGTTCAGATCTGATTGTCACTGACAGTTTGTACTTTCCTACCCTGACACTCTGTACCTTCCTGCCGTACAGTTGTCCTTCTGCTGCCCGTTGACTACCCTACTACCTGCGGTCTGTTCTTTGCCCGGCTGCTGGCCGTGGTCTGCTCCCTCTGCCTAGCTGCCTAATATGCAGCCCAGTTGCTGCCTGGAGGGTTTGCAGCCCTGCCTATGGCCACGGCAGCCCTGTTAGGGCCTGCCCTAGGCTACCCGAGGGTTGGCCGTGGGCCAAACCCTCACGGGTAAGCCTGCTAGAGGCTGCCCGAGGGTGCCTACAGGACGTTTAGCCCTCACGTTAGGGCTTGTGATGAGCTGCCCGAGAAAAAAGAAGAGGGGAGTGCCCTAAACAATCTGCCCGTAGAAGAAATGGAGTAGCCGTGAAGGAGGTAAGACTGCCAGAAAAAATATGAAGAAGGCTGCCCACAAAATTTTTGAGAATGAATTGCTGATAAAAACCCTAGTTGAGGGTTTGCTGAGGCAAAAAGTCTTCTTCAGTAAAATAGCAGCTTCACATGTTAGATCAAACTTGTGTGTGATAATGAGAAGACTTGATCTTCTTATATAGCCTTCATTCACCTAATAAGTGGACCAAAACTAGGAAAGATAAAAATAATAATATTTTAATCTTTTCCTAATTTCACTTTTACCTTCTTACCAAAAGGTCTTTTTATTTATCTTTTTACCAAAAGTCCTTATTTAATTTTTACTTTCACCTGTGGTCCTTTTCCTGTGGTACAAAAGTCCTTACTTATTTTGACTTTTGACTTTGGCCTTTTTTCCAAGTGCCCCTGTGGTCCTTTTTTATTCCAAAAGTACATCATCATAAACAAAGAGAGTTACTAATGCTTTTATCTCACACTCTATGTGACACCTAGATCTGGTACTAGGGTAAGTTAACCAAGGGTAGCTAATCCTTGGAGAAGTACACCAAGCCCATAGATCAAGGGTCAGAGTGCCACACATGTCTAGACCCAGTCTAGGGCTTACAGTGCTTTCCTGGTAACAGACCAAATGCCTCTATTCTCCAAGAGAATGGCTACTCAGAACTAAGTTGAGTCTACAAGTACTAGACTGGTCTACATCGTGGTCCCAGACCAGATATTCTTCAGAACCGTAGATCTATCTATCTCTCTTTATCCAATGGACCACCACGTTTGCAAGTTATCCTGCTCCTGCCCAAACCAGACCAGATGTCTACTCAACACTAGGTTGAGTCTACCCAGGGCAGAGCTGGGTCTATATCATGGTCCTAGACCAGATATCTACCATTCAACAGAATGGTCACTCAACATTGGGTTGAGTCTTCACCGTAGTACCGGACCAGGTGGTCCCATTCTCCTAAGAGAAGGGCTCTCAATGTTGCTCAGAAAAATCAACAGGTGGTGCCATTTTGTTTAGGACTCCTAGGTAGCCTGGATATCGATGGTTGGGTTAGTCAGTTGGCAGTGGAAGAGTAGTTGAGCTAGGTGGGATATTGCCTCTCATTCAATTTCGAGCTATAGAGATCAAGGCTATATGTGGTAGATCTACCATGCTTTCAAGCATGCCAATGAGTCGAAAGGGTATCATTTATTCGTAAGACCTCTGGGACTCTAGGATCCACTCATGGACTGGAGATCACTCGCTCAAGAGTTTGGGTTGTTTAAAATGAATATTGGTATGGTGGTGGAGCTTTGAAGTCCCACTATTGCAAAATTACTCTTGTCATCCCCTCTTGCATATTCTCAAAGTGAGTTGGACATTGTCAAACCTAAAGACTCGATGGATCCAATGGTTTCGCAGTGTTTGGTTGATGCAATTGTCTTATAAGTTGTGTGTCTGCTTGCTTGCTTATCTATCAGGAGATACCTTACAAAGCCAGAGTTGGCCAAGTCTGGCCTTTTGGATGGCCTTTGCCTAAGATGTCAAAGACCAAAAACGGTCATACACAACTTCTGGGATTGCAAGATTGCTAAGCAAAGTCGAAGTTTTGTTGAGGATCAATACCCCAACTTTTTTCCGAAACAAGTTGTATTGAAGGGCTGCTTTGTGGAGATGAAAGTTTCCTTGTTCATGAGTCCTCTTCCCGTTTGTGGCATTGGTTATGAATCCCTGCTCTGTTTTGATATGGAAGCTCAAGTGGAGGTATATGTTTGACCAAGAGATTATCTATGTTTCTACATTTGTTACCCTATGGAAAGATGAGGTACACCACCAGTTATTAGCTAAAGGAGCATGTTCGTTAAGGCTACCAACAAGTTAGATCCTTTTGTATATTATGATTTCATTTTTGCTTTAAGGAATCTCAGGAAGAGGTTATGATAGGCATTGTATATACCCTACCACTTTCAATTTTTTGTTTGTAAAATGTTTATGTCAATATAAAAAAAAAGATTAAAAGATTAGAATCTGCACAAGTATTGGAGAAGCCGAAGTTTCCTGACATTGATATGGCAATGGATGTTGTTGTAATCGATGTACCAGATAATTGGGGAATGCTTTTGTCCAGAAAGTGGGTTGCGACTCTAGGTGGACACATCCAAATGGATTGGACATACGCAACCATACCTACATCTAGAAAACACTAGGGTTATACTTCACAAAGAAAAGGAAAGAAAGCGACATGTAAAGCGACATGTAGAGAATCCTAAGAAGCCTGGAAATGAATTTGTGCATTGCACTGACAACTTTGGAAACTATGCCATCTTGTCCAACTTCATGGCCCCTATTAAAGAAAATATCAAAAATGAAAAGATAGATGAAGTTTGGCAAATGTACTTTGACGAAGCTTATTCCAGAGCTGGAAAGAGTGCGGGCATAGTAATCATTTCACCTTCTAATAAAATCTACAACTTTGCTTTTAGATTGGTGTTTGAAGCATCGAACAATGTGGCGGAGTATGAAGCATTGTTTCTAGGATTAGAAACTGCTAAAGACATGGGCATAAAAATGTTAAACATAAAAGGTGATTCAGACTTAGTCGTCCTCCAGCTTAAAAATCAATATCAGTGTAAAAGTGATAGACTAAGGAAGTATAGGAATGCTATATGGGATACCATGGACTGGTTTGATGCACTCAATCTTCAGAAAATCCCTAGGGAAATGAATGGTTTAGCAGATAAGTTAGCAGTAGCAGCATCCACCCTTCAGCCTTCAAATGAGATGATTAGTGGGAATGGAAAAATGGAAATAAACTTCAGGCCTTCAATTCCTGATAATGTAGACCATTAGCAGGTATTTAAAGATGACAAACAACTTTTAAGATTCATCCATAATCTCCAGGAGTTTGAAGTTTGCAAGATCAGTTATCAGCAAGAGGGTAAAGAGTATCAGGAGGATGAAGATAATTTAAGAAATCACATTCCAAGTAGCCTTATAGCTTTTGAGAAGTTGTTTGACAGACAGGATCATCATAAAAATAAAAAAGAGTCAATAAAAATTGGGGATTATGTGGAAATAAATATAGGTACAGACAAAGACCCCAAGTAAATAAAAATTGGAAAAGGTACTTCGGAAAAGGAAAGGAACAGTTTAACCAATCTAATCAAAGAATATAGAGATGTGTTGGCCTTTAGTTATGATGAACTTAAAGCTTATCGGGAAGATGTGCTTTGGCACACTATTCCCCTCACAGAAGAAGCCAAGGAGGTCAAACCTTTCCGACAAAAACTTAGGCGAATAAATCCTAAGTTGGCCCCCAATGTCCAGAAGGAACTTCAAAAAATGTTAGCAGTAGGTATCATAGCACCTACAAGACATTCATCATGGTGCTCGAACTTAGTTGTTGTTAGAAAGAAGAATGGGTCAATTAGAATATGTATAGATTTCGGGAATCTCAATACATCATGCCTAAAAGATAATTACCCATTGCCCGACATGAAAACATTACTTCAAAGAGTAACTGGTTCAGGAATGATGTCCATGTTGGATGGCTTTTCAGGATATAACCAGGTGTTAGTAAATAAAGAGGATCAACATAAGACTACATTTACCACACCTTGGGGCACTTACAAGTTTTTAAGAATGCATTTCGGCTTATTAAATGCAGGTGCCACTTTCCAGAGAGCCATGGACTTTGCCTTCAAAGAACTCATAGGCAAAGTGATCAAAATCTACCAAGATGACTTAACTATTTTTTCGAAAGAAAGATCCGACCACATAGGTCATCTTAGGCAAGTATTTATGAGATGTCGTAAATATGGCATTTCCTTAAATCCTTCCAAGACAATCTTTGGGGTTGACAAAGGCAAGTTGTTGGGACACATCATCTCCTAGGATGGGGTCAAGATTGATCCTGAACGGGTAGAAGCCATTAAGAAGGTCCCCTTGCCTCAGAATTTAAAAGCTCTCCAGTCTTTCAACGACTAGATAAATTTCATAGGGAGATTCATCCCAAATTTAGCAGAACTAATGAAACCTCTACAAAAATTATTAAAGAAAGATGCTAAATTTGTGTGGATGGATGAAGGGAAGGATGCTTTCAAAAGTATCAAAGATGTTATATCTAGATCACCTGTTTTAATAAGTCTGGATTATTCAAAAGAGTTTCAGATTTTCTCTTTCGCCTCGGAAGACACCATTGCTGGTGTTTTGCTTCAGAAAAATAGTGAAGGGCAAGAGCAACCTATAGCCTTTATGAGTAGAGCCTTGCAAAATTCAGAATTGAAGTACACTTCCATGGAAAAGCAAGCTTATGCACTTGTCAAGTCCCTTAAACATTTTAGAACTTATGTCAGATACTCTAAGATCATTGGGTATGTACCCCATGCAGCTGTCAAAGACATCATGTCTCAGCAGGATTGTCTAGGCGTCAGGGGTAAATGGGTTTCAAAGATTCAGGAATATGACTTAGAGATAAAACCCACTAAATTGATTAAGGGACAAGGGCTTGCAAAGATTTTAACTCAGGGGAATGAGAAAGCTTTAGGAATGATTTGTCAGAACAGTAATCCAGAACAAAGTGTATCAAACGAGCTTCAGAGATTAGAGCAGCAGCCTTGGTATTCAGACGTCATATTTTTCCTTCGTAACCTTACATGCCCTGATCACTTACTTGGCCATAAACGCAGAGCATTAAGGTTAAAAGAAACTAAGTATTGTTTAACAAATGATGGTCTAGGTTGGAGAAACCCGGACGGCTTAATACTTAGATGTGTTGATGAACCTGAGTCCAAGAGACTCACGGTTGAGTTCCATGCAGGATTTTGTGGTGGGCATTTTGCAGCTAGAACAACTGCCCACAAAATCCTTAGAGCAGGTTACTATTGGCCAAACCTTTGTTTCATATGTGCATAAGTGTGTCAGAAGTGAGCCCCAGTGTCAGTTGTTCACCGGGAAGCAAAAGATGAAAGCTTTGTCGTTAAAACCAATAGTAGTCCAAGCCCCTTTCCAGCAATGGGGACTTGATTTCATCAGTAAGTTCAAAGACAATTCAAGCAATGGTTATTCTTGGATTCTTACCACCACAGATTATTTTACCAAGTGGGTAGAGGCAATACCCATCAAGAAGGCAACCAATGCTGTAGTCATGGACTTCCTAGAAGATAGGATTATCACACGATTCAGTGTGCCATCCAAAATTATCACAGATAATGGACCATGTTTCAATTCTTCAGAAATGTCATCTTTTGGCTTCAAATATGGCATTGTCTTATCGCATTCATCCAACTATTATCCCCAAGGAAATGGTCTAGCTAAGTCAAGTAATCAAAACTTAATGACCATAATCAAGAAAACAGTTGGTGATAATAAGAAAGCATGGGATAGCAAGATTAAGTATGCATTATGGGCTGATCGGATTACCAAAAAGAGTTCAACCAGGAAGAGTCCTTTTGAACTTGTCTATGGCCTAGATGTCACCTTACCAATCCATTTAAAGCTTCCAGTGTATCAGCTTCTTCAGAACTTTAGCTCAAACCAGGATTCCATTCAGAACAGAGTTAACCAGTTGATTGAGTTAGATGAGAACAGAAGTAAGTCCCTTGACCAGAGTATCGAAAATTCAGATAAAATCAAGAGGACCTTTGATAAGTCTACCAGACCTGGATCTTTTCAAGTAGGTGACACAGTTTTGCTATGGGACAAACGAAGAGAAAAACCTGGAAAGCATGGAAAATTTGACAGCCTATGGATGGGACCTTATATCATTGACGAAGTAGCAGGCACATATTCTTTCTACCTAAATGACCTGGAAGGGGAAAGAATAAACCTTCCACTGAATGGCCCTCTGCTCAAAATGTTCTTCACCGGGACGGTTTGATGCCTTTATTGGCATCGGTGGTATTAGGGCCTATTTCTAAACTTATCCTTGCACGTATTTTATTTTAGTATCATATTTTTGTATTATAGATGTTGTATCATAGTACTAACTTTGAAGGTTTTGTTGTATATTAGTGTTGTAAAATAGTTTTTCTTTTTGTACATTATATACTAACTTTGTGCAATAGCTTAGTTTCCTAGTTGGTTTCCTTTTATATATGTGTTACTGATGGACTTTAGTTTTCGTGCAGGACCCAGAGATTCCAGAGTTCTCACATCCTCTTCTTTGATTAGAGGATCATTCAAAGCATATGTCCCTAGATGGAGCCAGATGTTACCTACTAAGTCATACTTAGTCGGTATTATCAAGTGAGTCGGGTGATGAGAACATACACTTGTTCACCTTTCAGAATTCAGAAGTCATTCAGGCTTTGTCTAGGAACTTTTTGTTATTTTTTTTGTAAACACATGTTCATACCCCCTTGGGGAAATTGTAAAAAATGTCCTAGCATTTAATTTTTTATAAAAGGCTCGACTTCCCAGACTTGAGCATCAAGCCGACTAGCCAAGAGTATTTTTTTCCTCGGTTATTATTGGTTGTTGAACAAACGACTAATAAATTCTGAGCTTTTCAGTCACACCTCCAAAGTTGGGGTAGTCGTCTTGGTGTTTCAGACTTGGGAGGTTATTAGAGCCTTCGTGTCAATGTTTTTCAACATGCTAGGCATTGATTTTGAATCGTATGGACATGTGCTAGGTCCCCCCAGAGTTTCGTCTGTTTCCAAGAAAATAAAAAATTTCCGCAAAATTAGGCCATTTTTTAATGGTTTAATTAGAAATTTTCAAAATGTAATAAAAGTCAGATACGGAGTACATTTCTGACGTGGGGACACTCGTTTTCACACCTGGAGCGTCCACTTTCCCCAGGGATCACTTTCCACATCAGTGGGCCAGCCAGAACACCCCGTGAGGCATTATTCAGCTAAAGATGCATCAGAAGAGCGTTTTAATGCTAAAATTTTCGGCAAATTGGCACCTTGGTCAAAGTTTGAAAAAGGTGAAAAATTAAAATAATAATTAAAGGGGTGACATGGCATGGGTCCCCCTAAGCCTCACGTTCCTTCTCAACTTAAGTTTATGTTATAATCTTTGTTTTAAACTATTGGAAAAGTGTGGAGAATCGCATGAGGGGAGTGGGTGACGTGAGCTCCACGCTAGTCATGGAAGCTAGCGAATGGGGAGAGTGGGTGGACCCCTCTCCCCTCACTTTTAAGGCTTGTTTAATTAAAACTTTGATTTATACCTTGGATGGGTTTGGGTTTTGAATAAGCGCATGCATGAGAGTGGGAGTTTGACGTGAGACTCCACGTGAAGTGAATGCTAGCGAGTAGTGGACCCACCCTCACTCCTAAACTTGGGATTATACCTTAGTTATTTTTGGAGATAGCAAATCATGAAGATTGGATGACATCACGCTCCTTCACCAACCTTCATGCAAATCGCACATGTGGAGAGATGGACGCCGAATAGATTTGGTGATTTGGCAATCAGCTTGGTGTGTTGGCAAGCTGATTAAGAGTTAACTGAGAGAGGTGTCAATCACCTCTGCAGTTCAACTCAGTCCCTCTTCACTTCAACTCAGATTGACTCAGTTTAAGCTTAGTGTGAATTCAAGTGTATCTCCAGTGTTGGTAGCCCCCTAGGGGCTTGGCTCTAGCTATAAATAAAGCAACCTTCCTCTCTTCCAAGCTAGTTAGAGTTGGAAGAAGTGGCTTGCTAGTTGTAATTGATACAGTATTTTGTGATTTTGCTACAATAAAGAAAGGTTTGGAGGCTAATGGTGTGATGCAATTGTGTGTGGGCCATTATTGTCTGATCTTCATGAGGTAATCTGTGTGTTGTTTCAAATTTTTGCATCTTGGATTATGAATCTGGTTGAATAAAGATTGCTCCCAGTCATTGGAAATAGAGGGCTATAAGTAAGTTTACTTGTTTCTTCTATTTTGAATGTGTACTTAGAGATCTAGAACTGACATGTTTATAAGTTTATATGCATGTAGTTTTAGTCTCGATTTATGTGTAATCACCAGATCTCACAGGTTTGCAAGTCTTTGAGTGATTTACAGGTTGCTTGGTTGGGAAGAATCGTGGATCTAGATTGACTCCACGCTATAAGTAAGTTTACTTGTTTCTTCTATTTTGAATGTGTACTTAGAGATCTAGATCTGACATGTTTATAAGTTTATATGCATGTAGTTTTAGTCTCGATTTATGTGTAATCACCAAATCTCACAGGTTTGCAAGTCTTTGAGTGATTTACAGGTTGCTTGGTTGGGAAGAATCGTGGATCTAGATTGACTCCACGTTACTTTCGACATCTCTAAACGAACTAGTCCCTTGGCATCCCACTACGAAGCCTTTTGGATAGCTCTTTGCCGCAACAAGCCTTTCCTCTCCATATCTCTTCCTCCCTCTAAAATTAAAATTTTACCTAGTTACTTCGTTTGTTTTCTTCAGATCTAATTGCAAGAGTAATATTTTACATAGATTTGAATTCTAATCTAGATCTAAGCCCCTTTTAAAGCTATATTTTAATTAGATCTAGCCTTTAAAGTCTTTTCTTACAAGTTTGGTCCAAAAAGAGTATTTTACTATCTTTTGTATCTTGCAAAGTCTAAATATCTTTTTTCGATGTTTTCAATTTTAGAACTAGCATAAAGTGCATATCATATTGGGTGCCCAAAAGGAAAGCCAAGATCCCAAGGAAAGCTTGCTTTCCTTGGTTCTTTTTTGCTCTGTTTTCCTACTTTTATAACTTGGAATTTTTTGAATATTTTTTGTGCTGTCCAAAGACACTTCTAAAGTGTTTTTGGGCACTTTTTACTAAACTTTGCTTGCTGGTTTTTAGCAGGTCTGTTTGAAAAGAATAGGATACACTGCCCAAAAACCAATTTGTCGGCCATCTGGAGCTTCCAGGAGGCTTCCCCCTTAGCTGGGCTTCTTTTCCTTATATTTTGTAAGCCTTTGGATCCCAGATAACAAGGACCAAAGAGCATTTTTGTTGAAGCATTGTAACCGATTAATAAAAGCAAGTTCAAGTAGGCTCTTTCGAGCCCACTCCCATCCCCCCAAGGGGGATTCTACGTTTTTGTGATTTTGTGATTTTTTCAGTTTTTTCTAGTTTAGTTGTTTTTAGTAGCAATGTATACTTTGAATCATAAGCATTTCAATATCTTTTACAAATTGAAAGTAATCATACTACTTACCCCACGACTTCCCGATTGACCCGAAAGGGGAAAGAGATGCGTGGTAGGACTAATTAGATAATCTGTGATTGTTTCTGGCATTTTTCTGTTATCTAAAATCAACCCCTCCTTGCTTTCCCAATTGAGGTCCATTTGGACCGAAAGAGATTCCTGGAGGTTTTTATTTTTAACAAGAACACAAGTTTAAAATCCTTAAAAAAATACCAAGACTCCTTCCCCATATGCTCTACACCGCTGCAGCTTGTTTTGATCAATTGGTTGTATCAGAAAGGGATATGAGTTACTAGATTTAATAGGAAAATCCACACAAGTGATTTTCTCGAGAACTCGGGAGGTTGCAAAGGATAACTACTACAGAGTCAGGGGGCTATTCCAAGCAAGTTCATCCTCGCCCCGTTGGACACTTGGTATTACCGTTTTAGCACTCAGTTCGAAGGGACTTGACTTGTTGGGCCAAACCCACAATTAACCCAAGCCCTTAATTACTCATTAATAATTTTAAAATTGACCAACAAGACAACTGCAATACTTACACAACACAACAGCACTCCACTTTTACAAGCACTCCATATTCATCGGCAATATGGAGTCATAAATTACTCAATAATGAGTGTAGATCAAGGGTGAGTGTGAAAAAATGTTGCTGGACACTACTCATTTTTAGTTGAACAGAAAGTTTTTTTTGCTGTCCCTTTTCTGTTTATGTAAAATTCTTAATAGGTCTAGTCATTAGTGACTAAGTCCCCAAGGGGTTAGTAATTATAATTTTATAAAGCCTTACATTAATTAATTTGTGAAATAATTTTCTACTGAATTTTCCTTTCTCATGGAGGAAAAAAGTTCTACATGAACAACCCATGCTTTTAGAAGAAATGCAATAAAATAATTGGCAAGATGCTTCGAATGCCAACATCACTATGCAACAAATGTGCCCTCCCTATTCTCCCTATTCTCGGAGTATTACAAACGATGGTAGCCAGCTTATTACATTGTGGGAAGATTCTTTCTGTTGAAAAGCCACAGGTGCCAGCACCAGGGTATTTATTCATAATTCAGCCAAATTCACCCAAGACTCCAGGTAATCTATTCATAATCCTGCCAAATCTGCCTAGACATTGCACCTGCCCCCAGCCGCATGATTGTGTAATGCCATAAAGTTAATCTTGAACTTTGCTTCCAGATTGTTTTAAGATTGCATTTCATTTTAATTTATTTTAGCCTTTAGTACTGTATTTACACGGCAATCCAAAGCCCGACTAATGTGGAATTCATGTTTTCTGATAATGACCTGACAGCATGTTTTGTTTATATATTACTTGTTTGATGGTTATCTAGGAACAAATTCTCTGTTTAAGTTGAAAAATGCTTGTGAACCATCATAGAAGTTCTTGAAACAGTTTCAATTTCGCCTTGATGTCAGTTTACATTTCATTCTGATTATTTTTCTGGTATCAGCTGAGAATTATTTTCTGACATCGGTTGCACTCCAACCATGGCCAGAATCAGCTGTTATAAGGTTCCGTCAACAGTCAGATTCTGCCCGAACATTTATTGTCCAGAGGTTCCCCAGCACCTGTCAAATCAAAATTTTCTAACGAATACTAGCAAATATCATCGAGAAAAAACAGTGGGAAGGCCAAAGAATACCCTACGATTGCAGGAAATCTTTAAGGGACGGTCAATTATTTGAATTGAGAAATATGCCTCTTACCGTTGGAGATAACTTCGAATTTTAGGCAATTTTTGTTTTAAAAAGGATGTTGGCAAGGAATAGCCCATAGAATAGAATTTTTCAGACAGACAGAGAATTGCAGATATGGGGTCTCAAAGGGAGCCATGGAACAGTCTATGGAAAACGAGAAGAGTGGTTTGGAGTCCATACAAGCCTATAATTTCAAAGCAGGGGAATCTTAATAACAGAAAATGCTTTAAATTTCTGAACCATAAAATTTGATTTCAAAAAAGAAAGTCATTTAACTCTAATTTATCCATCACAAAGAAAGAAAGCATTGCGAGCCACCTTCTGTATTGGCGAATCCTCGCCGAAGTAGGGAGCAGAGCAGCAGCAACAATAAGCGTAAATTGCAGGTTTTTAACCCCTGCTTCTCCATCGCGGTGACCGGCCCGTTTGATACCTAGTGCAGCGCCAAGGTCTGTTATCGAAGGGAGCTAAATGTGCGGTGATCCATTATGAAATTCATGGTGGCCGTAGACGGGTCAAAGAAAGACGGCCATCTGCCCTCGAAGCTAACCCGCCATAAAACCAATATATATTTATAGAGGGCTTTCAAGATCCGACTTGGGATAGCCTTCATAATGAATTGACCAGAACAGCAGCACCATTGTAGTCGCAGTGTTCGCCCTCCGGGCAGTCCGAGTGCAGACTTTTTTTCCCTGCCCGCTGCCCCAGTCGACTTCCGCTGACGTGTTAATATGGAAAATTAACAGCAGGTCTTCCTTGTCAACTTGACACCCTTCGTTTAAAATTAATCCAAAAACTTTTGTTTAATTTTGATTCAGTTTGAAGAGTCCACGTGTTTTGTAGTAGAATTCGCCTTTGACTAGATTTGTGTTGAAGGACGGAGGAGCCCACGGATTTAGGCGTTTCCACGGATTTCTGACTGCCTGTCTTTAGAATTAAAAGGTGAAGGAAGTAACGAAGTAGTTCATGTCCCTCTTCATTCATTGACTTAGCTAGGAGCCAACGTGGGACAAAGGGGGATCACACATTAGGATTCTTAATTTTTGGCTTTCCAACCATGAATTATTGATATGAATTACACACCTATTTATGGTACTAACATGAAATTTCCACCCTCTTAGTCATATATACATATAATTGAAGAGGTAACCTTTAGAAAATGCTAGAAATATAGCCCACTCAATACAATATGTGTCCAAGCGGTGTAGTATAAATACTTAGAAATCCAATATTTATTAGGAATAGTCAAAGTTTGTTAACACATATGTCATATTGGTAAATGGAGTCATAAATCAATTTATGGGTTATGGGAAGGGGTTTGTTTTCAAAGGTCAAGATGATATTTTTTTTATTTTTTAAGGTGAAAGGTTAATCTTTTAAAAATTTGGTGGTGAAATTTTTGGTTAATAAAATTTTTAAGGATTTATAAAAAAATTTAAAGTGTATAAATTTTAGCAAATTTTTTCTAATTTTTAGATTTTTAACCATAAAATATTAACTAATTATTTTTTAAAGAGATATAAATTTTTAAATACTTTATATAACAATTTTGGTGATGTTAAAGAAAAAAAATTTACTTATGAATTAATTAATTTAGAAAAAAATGAAAACCACTTATCAAAGTGATATATATAATATTACACTAACTACCCATAGAATTAATCCAACCTAACCCTAAAATTAAGAATGTTTATCATATAGTCATAATAAAGATGTGAAACATCATTTAATATTCATGATAAAACTATCTCAATTGAATCTACTTATCTTTAATATGGACCCTTTGGGAAGATTATTTTTTGGATTGGTTGACAACTTTTTTAAGATTTTGTGTAAAAGCTTATGCTATATAATTATGAAGTGTATTTTAATGTAACAGTTAAGGATAGATTTTGCATAAAAACTTATGATAATTATGAGTGTATCTTGATGTAACACTTAAAGAGTGAAGATTATGTTAAGGTTATTATAAGTAATGAATAATATAGCTTTGGAGTTAATATAATTTAAGTTATATATTTTTTGGAGAAATATATATATATATATGTAAAGTGTTGTTAAAAATCTTCTCATTAAAAACTTTCATTAATAGATGTATTTAATTAACTATAGTATCTATATTAAATGTATATTTACTCTTAGCATTAATTTCAACTAAAATATATTATCATTATAATGTTAAATTTTATCAATTATTGTTTATATATTAACATTAATTTCAACTAATATATTATAATTACCATGTTTATCTTTATCAATTATTGTTATTATGGTCATTTAAATATTTATTATTAATTTTTAATTTATATAAGAAAGAATAAACAAATATCATCAATTTATCTCTATATTTATTTTTACATTAAAAAAGTAATGAATATATTAGTTAGTTTCAATATTATATTGTACAAAACGAATTTTTAAAATCGAAAACATTTTTAATAACTTATTTGAAAAGTCCAACCAAATAATAACGTAGTTTCAATATTACATGAATGATAAAAAAGAGGAAAGAGAAGAAGTTGACTTGGTTGCACTTGTTTCTAGATATTAAAATTTTGTTGGACTTTTCAAATAAGTTAATAATAATGTTTAGATTTTAAAATTTCTTTTTGTACTTCTACATAATATTGAAATTAACTAGTATATTAATTAATTTTTTTTTAATGTAAAAATGTGTTGAAATCAGTTTTTATATGATTGTTTATTAGATATATTTAAACGATATTAAAAATAAAAGGTTAATTAATTAATCTTTTAAATATAAAAATGTGTTGAAATCTTATATTAGTTTTTTAATATGGTTGTTTATTTGTTTATTAGGTTGTGGTTTAGTGATAATTTCGAGTAATTTTTTTATAATGAATTAAGTCAAATTTTAGTGGGCATGTTCCTACCTTGTGTGATAGTTGCAGAATGTGGTTATTTATTTTTATGTAGCTTTTAGTTAGATTAATGTAATGGCATTGGGAAGGCAAAAACAACCTCATTCTTTGCTCAGTGTGGGAGAGTGGGATGTGTTTATTTCTTAGGAAAAACTTTCAAATATGATTCAATGTCAAGAAGAGGACAAATACGCTAGTGCAAGCCCGCTTCAAATCCAATATTTGTTAAGGTGTAGGAAGAACACAACAAACAAGCATGTTGGTACCAAATTGGGCATGTGTTATATAGTCACTATGGCTTTCAGCATTAAAACCTACACGTTGCACTACTATCACAATGTTAACAAAGCAAGCATGTACAAAAATGGACAATGCTACATTACAAAAGCAAACTAACTGGCATTACAACTATAAAGAAATTGAAGGAGCGCACCAAATGGTGTGTCACGATTTTGCTTAAAAAACATGAAGCATGGATTTGAAAGAGAGGATTGTTTGGTTAGTAACCACAGTAGGGTGACAACAATGTAGAGAATTTTGTGCATATGTTGGAGCAAGTTGGGAGAACATCTCAAATCAAGAGTGTGCTTCGTTTGAAAACATGTGAGCCACTAATTGGATGCTTGATGAAGAAGGGAAGTGTTACCCAATTGTGTAATCAAAGAACAACCAAGGAAATGGATAGCTTAAACGGAAGGTGCATAACCTTTGTCACGATATGCAGGAGAAGGATAGCAGAATGGAAAACCGACAAGTCGTTGAGGAGCAAGCCCAAGTCGTGGGAATAGGTGATGTTTAGTATCAATTGGTCATCTTGGGAGCAAATATGGAGCAGAAACAAGCCCATAATGAAGAATTGGAGGCTCAAATTGTCGAACTGGAAGCTACATTGTATGTTCTTTAGTAAAATCTAAACGAGGAGGAGTCTCTTGATGGCTCCCCTTCCCATATACTAGAAGTGAAACAAGAGAGCTAGGTTCCCTAGAAGCTTGTCTAATGTTTGCTTATGTATTTTCAGATTAGCTTTTTGCACTATCATTTTATTAGGACATATAGTGTTCAACATAGAAGTAGCAGGTTTAGGTATAGTCAGGATTTTGCTCGATTAAAACAGTTAGAGACTTGCTATGTTTTGAAAGTTCAGGTAGGACACCAATTTTGTATTTTGAAAGTTTTGTAAAGATGAGTGACTTCTCCATCTCTTTTAATATATAAATCTCTACCCGTTCTAGTAAAAAAAAAGAACAACCAAGAACCAACCAATCAAGTGATTGAATGGTACAAGAAGGTAAAATCTACTTTAATTTGGCTATAAAGAAAGCAAAAAGATGTGGGATAGCTAAAAAAGGAGTTAAAACAAGAGGCACAACATTGGCCACCATGCAATGGTTAATTTTTGTTATTAATGGGCATTATATTACACATATCAAGTACTCCTAACCCAAAATGCATTGCCACATGGTCTATTTTGTATGGACGTCCACTAATGACCTTAAACTTTAGGAAACTATTGCATGTTCATGCTCATTGAGAACATTTCTCACATTGGGTTATTTCCAACACTAAAAATGCTATGATTCAACCATTTTGAGCACTACCCTTATTGACGAGGTCAAACATGATCACAACATGCCCTTGAGTTGATTTAGTCAATTTTGTTCACTTGTGAGGCACCAAGAGGATAGATATTTCAAGGAAAACTCTAGAATGTGGACCTATTCTCCATGTAAATATCCTAAAATTACCAAGAAGCCTCTAAAGGCCCCCTTCACGTGGGGTTAACAAATCTCAATATTAGAGTGGATCTTGGTCTAAGATCTTTAGTTGGACATCACAACAAGGTTATGAAAATGTTATTATTTTCTTCTCATATAAAACAATGCCAAATTTGCACCTTTGTATTTACTTTACTAAATTGCTTATGGAGGATTGAGATGAACCATTGAAGATTCTTACACTAGAGAGAAACTTGAGAGGAATAAAACCTGAGGACGAAGGACTTGGGGCCATCTCACCTTAGCAAGGTATGGTTCCACTACTATATTTTTTCTACTTTTAATAAGATCTTGCCCCCCCCCCATATTTGCTTGTAGTTATTAATGCCACTTTTTATGATTTAGGTTCCTTGAATCATCCAAGTGATGTAAAAAAGTTTCCAATTTGTTTTCTAATTTCGATCTAGAGTTTTTTTTTTTATAACAAAAACAGTTATGTTATTATAAAGAACTCAGCAGAGAAATCGCTGAACCGGAAATGAGTTACAACCAGCTACCAATAATCTCTCCTTCCTTCAAGCGGTAAACCTACAAAGCTAAGGAGGAATATCCGTGCTTACATTCGAATTTACAATAAGATCATTGAGACCTACATCTATTGATTTATTAGCTGCAATATCCGCCAGCACATTTAGCTCCCTAAGAACATGAAAAAATTCAATCTTCCTAAACATTTTGACCATGGACCTAATTCTATTAATCATCCTTTCAATTTGCTCATTTTTACCCCTTCTTCCTCCATTCAACGCTTGGATAATTAACCTGGAATCTCCAAAAACCATTACCTCATCCACTCCTTTCTTCTGCAACTACTTGAGACCTTGCCAGAGCCCATAAACTCCGGCCATGTTATTAGAGTCATAACCGATATTCCAGTAGTATTCAATCTCAACTTTCCCGTTGGGGTTTATGACAACTCCTCCTCCTCCCGCTCTTCCCAGATTCCCTTTTGAGGCTCCATCAAAGAACAATTTAAAAATCTTCCATTCTCTTAGCCAGTTCTAAAACTGAGACTTGTCCAGTCTGACATCCCATTTCTCCAATTTTTTAGGAACAAAACTATTTACATCATGAATATTAAGACTATGCATCCAGTTTTTTTCTTTTTCTATCAAGTCAGCTTTATTATTTGGTACCTTAGAGATACTTACCACCTCACCAAGTAAAGCATCTATTTTAGCAGTTGTCTTCCACATTGGCTGGCTTTTGTTCTGGAAGACTCTATGGTTTCTTTCTATCCAAATGCTCCAGCAAATTAGTTTAGGGAGTTTCATCCAACATGCTCTCAGTCCTTTTTTTTTAACTAACTCTCCCTGATACATTTTTTCCCAATTGAGAAAACAGTCCTGAATTTTTTCAGGCCATTGAAACCCGTCACCTCCACACTTCATTACTTCCTTCCAGACTGAGATGGCATACGGGCACTTTAAAAAAAGATGATTGATATTTTCTGATTCTTCAGCACAGAGAGGGAAACGAAATGGACCTGCTATCCCCCTTTTCTCCAAGTTCTCACCAGTTAGCACTCTTTGATGCATCAATGTCTAGCTGAACATCTCTATTTTCGACAATGTTCTGCTATTCCATAAATTATTCCAGATTTCAGGATTGGTGGGCACGTTGTAACTTACAACAAACATTTGATAACCTTCAAACGTTGTGTAGCTACCAGTTCTCCTTCCCCAGTTGCGCCTGTGCTTCGTGGTTTTAGATACCGGAGCATTCCCAGCCAAATGATTAATCAACAATAGTTTTTCAGATTCTAACTCTACTGGACAGTCCGACAAAACCCATCCGACCCATCGATTTGGAGGTTCCAAATCCCATTCGGTGATACTCCAGATGGTTTTATAACCCATCTCATCCATCCATTGCTGCAATCGTGGGAGACGTGGGGGAGATTTCCCAAGAATCGTGTCCTGCCAATAATTAATTAATTTCCCATTGCCCGGTATCCAATATAGCTTATCAATGAACTGAGGCGATGTTTTTTACAGAGATTGAATATAGGAGATCCATTTTTTCTCACATGCTCCCCCTCCAGACATCTGAGCCTTGTTCCCATGAAGTATTTGCTTTTTAGAACCCGACTACACCAGGCGATCTAGAGTTTTGTTATTGTTGAGTAAGGAAGTTGTTTTCTTCTTGTCTCGTGTGCAAGACTCTTTGAGTTGCGACCTCCTCTTCTTGTTCCTCAATTTTAATTTTGTTTGGTCCTTCAAGCAGCACAATCTATAGTTTATTCTCATCTTCTCTCCTCTCTTCGAGCCTTGGTTTACTTTCTTGCTTACTTACTACTTAGCATAGTAAAATTTAATTTCTTTTTGTCTTTCACTAGCATACTAATCTTCTAGCAGGGACTTAGCAGTACAAATTGTATAAAAAATCCCAACAACATTACGGTGAATCCATTGCGGATAAGATTCTTTAGTTTTCAAATATCTTCTTTAGATTGGTTTTAGGGATTTTATATATGAGCTTACTCTATGCTTTTTATGCTTAACCTCTATCTGTTTGATATCTATGAAAATAAACATTGTGCCAACATCTCTATAATTAATTTTTTTTCTTAGTTTCCTCTCGATAACAGTAAATGTTTCGACTTGTTTAGCACTATAGCACCTATAATTGGAGTATTTCAACGTTGTTAGCACTCATAATCTAGGAAATAAACATTGTTCTTGCAAAATTATTTTTTGTACTCGTTTTTCCTATATATATTCAATGGCTCTTGTTTTCCCTATGTATGTCCAATGGCTCTTTTGCCTAGCTTCTACCAGTGGCCTAGACAATTTGTCCATTTGAGCCCTAGTTGGTGCTTTGAAATTAATGAATTTTTAGGGGGGCTTTTTTAATTTTCTAAAGGTTTTTTTTTTTGCTTCTTATTGTCTTCATGTTTATGAAATTTTGCAAATTAGAGGTTAAGACAAATTTGAAAGAATGTTGGTCAAATTTTGATGAAATTTTCATTTTCAACATTTACTTTCAAGGGCATTTCTTTTTTGCAATTTCATACATCAAGAACACATATTGCACATCTTATTAAGAAGCAACTTTCAATATTAATTGAAGTGTGATCTATGTATAGTTTTAGTTGTATGAGAAAGAGTAGAGAACACGAGTAACAATATTTTTAAAGCAACAAATCTTAAAATTAACCTTCATAAAAGTAACTTAGAGTTCTCTTTTTTTGGTCCATAACATCAAGATCATATTAGGCTTTGTCTTCATGTTATTGATTTGCCTTCTTAGTACTTTAATTTGTGAATTTAGGGTAAGTTTGTTTTTAAACATAAAATTAACCTTGATATATTAAGGAACCATGAGATTAATTGTTCATTGACCATTGCTCTAAATTAACATGTGTGGCATATTGGTTTCTTCTTCTCTTAGAATTTCCCCTGTTTGTTGAGCTTGATCATTCCCACTTAGTGATATTTCTTCTTTGATAGTCCCCATGTAGTAGCTTCTCATAGTTGTCATTTTATATAATTCCAACCTTCAAACACCTGGATACCTATCATGGATACCCTAAACCTCCCAAACTTAACCATAGGAGTTATGGTTTTGGTCATTTTTACTCCATATCAAACCAATCATCCTTCCTTGCCTTCTTCAATGTTATGAAAACAATATCTATCCACACACATCAAACATATTAAGACAAATACTCACACACAGAGATCAAAGATGAGTATGCTAGTGTTTATGTGGTTAAACTCCTCAAAGAGGGAAATATTCCATGACCCCAATCAACATGGCCACTTGAGGAAACACATTAAGGCAAAAATGAATGAATTTCATGAACATCTCTCGCAATCAATCATCAACAAATGACTCTCCATGTTAATTAAATAAAGATCATGGACTAATCAAGTGTCAAGTAGTGGTTCAAGTGTCATTAATACCGAAAATAGAATGAACCATAATATTACTTTATGTCTATAACATAATCACAATTATAGGATTAGTTAGTTACACGAGAACATTAAAGAAACACACTTTAACTAAAGACACATTATACCAAGTTGTTATTAGTTGAATCCTAAGTTGATCTTAACCACCTTTCAAGACTTTTCCTTTGCTAAATTGTTGGAACCAATTGGAAGGAGTTTAGCCATGCCTTTCATTACTATCTCCATGTTGACCTTACTAGACCTAGGTCAAACCTTCCAACCCTTCTTCACTTGGTTCCTATAAAGGGGGAGAAATGAAGTGTTTGACTTCTTAGGACTTGACCAAAGACTTGTTATGAACTTCTCCCTTGTAAATCAAGTTAGTTGATTCAAACCTTACCAAAACTCATGCCAAAACTTACCTTTTCAAGTTTGGACCTAGCTAACCCAAACTAATATTTCTACAATTAACCTTTCCCAATCCCTATACAGGAGGATCCCAACCATATATCTCACTAACACCCCCACTTAAAAACAATTTGGGATGGGATTAAAATATTTACAAGGGTGGCACAATAGGAAAGGAAGGAGGCATTAGAGCTTATTCCCCCTTAATGTCAACTTCAAGAACCCCTAACATAGACCAAAGCTTTTAAAACTTAGATTATGTAAAGGTATTTCTGAAAATGTCTACAATTTGATCATATGTTTGGTAATAGATCACTTTGAGGATGTGATCGTAAAGAAGCCTCCTAATGAAGTGAATGTGAATCCTAGTATGTTTGTTACACTAAGGTTGAATTATATCATCGGTAAGCTAAATAAAAATCTGATTGGCGCACCAAAGTGTGGTTGGATGTTGTTGTTGTAATCCAAACTTTGAAAGGATATGTCTAAGCCACACGGGTTCTTGATTTTATCAATTTGTCACGTCCCCATGCCTCCGACCGGTGAAGAGGACGCGACTACAAGCTTCAAAAACCCGGGCTAAGAGCCCCATGAACATATGGATACACAAAATTGCTGAAACAGCATGCTTAACAAAGACTTTGAACTAAAATATGCACATATGCAGTTACTCATCATACACAGCGGAAACCAACAGCATTCAGTCATGGATGCATTCAACATGTTCATAACATTCATTAATAGAAATTAAGGTTGCAGAAGTATAATTGGACAAGATCACTTATCTTATGAAGAAGTCGATCTGCAACCAACTACGTCGCTGAAACGTTCCACCCAACCATAGGCCAGCGTGCTCCTTAATCTCTCAGTAGCACTGCCACCCTCGAGTTGGGCATGATTCTCCAAGGAATAAGGGAACTAGCAGGCTGACACATAGCCAAGCATACACAAGCATAGCCAAGCCAACACAGTTGGGTTTATCAGGCCATCCAGGAGTTGGGAAAAGCTTAACGCTAAGCTGGTGAGCTCATTACAGAGCCAAGAACACCTACACTAGAACTAGCCTGACCTCTAAGACACCCACCCACACCCAACACAAGGAATCAGTCCCTTCTCTGCTACACAGTCCCTCAGGCCCTGCATTCCCTTCCAGTGCTATTCAGGGGTGATGGAGAAGAAGGCCATCCCTCTAGCTCTGTCTGTGTGGTTTCCAGCCACCAGGTTTATCAAGCAATACTAAGCCCCCATCCCTGCTCCCTACATAGTCCGAAGACCAACCATTGCACTCCGGCAATCAATCAGCTGATCCAGCTTAAGACAGGGAGGACAATCCCTGAGTCATTCTTGGCCCTATCGTGGCCAAAATGACTCTCAAGCGAAATCACAACAGTCTCCAAAATGTAAAGAAGACCACGACAGCCACAGTCAACAATGGGGAAGAAATCAACGGCCCAATCTTAACAATGAAGTCACCGGGGAACTTACGCAGTCCGAGTTTGGAAAAGCAACCAAGTTCACAGCGTGGGGAAGACCACAACAATCACCGCGTGAGGGAGGCCATAGCAACACAACAAATCGTGGATGAAAACGCGCAGCTCCCAGCTTGCACGTGGGTGAACAGGCAATGGAGAGGACGCGAATTCGAGTGCGTGAGCGTTCAGACTGTCGTGGGAAGAGTGGAACCCCTGCGCGTGGATGAACAAACGTGAGGAAGGAACAGACTGTGGAGGTGAATAGACAATCCTCAAGATGCGCCCCCAGCGGGAGAGTGCGTGAAGGTTTTTTTTTCCTCCATTGTGAAGTCAACCGTTGTGGTGGAGTGTGTGTGTGGGTGAGGACTGACAGTCCTGCCACCCCACTCCCAAACAATTAACTGCCTCAACCACCAGCATTCATTCTTCAATGAAAGTGGTTGGGTAACAAAGAAAGGTGACACATGGATTTTTTTACCCCATTGGCCAAGGTTTGACAAACTCCCCCACATCCTTATCCTTGTGAAAATCATGCCCCCTTCTCATTTTAGTTGCCGCGATCGTAGTTGGTCGGGTTCATTTATTTAATTATAGATGCATATTTACATGATGACAAACATAATATATGCCGCATGCCTCGATATACCATCGGTGACAAATTTAAATCCAAAACATAGCATGATCGATCAATGGTGGGGCCTTGGCCTTTAGCTCCGCACCATAATCATTTACAATATATACATCACGTACATTTAATGCAACGGGGTCAAAACCGGGGTGTTACACAATTGTTGTCCAATACTTTGCTTATGTTGAAGAAAGAGAAAAGGCAATTCCTTATCACAATCCCAAGTGCCAGTTTCATAATAAAGACTAAAAACATAACCCACGGTAGACTTTCGATCATTAAGGTCAACATCCCAATCAAAATCAATGAACCCATCTAATAAAGGAGTCCCTCGTGAATGGTATTGTATTCCAAACTAAACTCTACCCCAAATATATTGAAGTATCCTCTTTATTGATTTATAATGGCTCTCGTGGGGTGCTTGCATGTATCAGGCGACATGATGAACAACAAAAGAAATATTAGTATTAGTATGAGTCAAAAACAAAAAGATACCAACTAAATGATAGTGCAGAATGGCATCCCCTTAGAGTGTGGGACAAGTGGTATGAAGTTTGTCTCCAAATTGGATTGGAGACAAATCTAGTTTAGAATCTTCCATGTGAAAGCGATGTAGAAGGTTACATGCATAGGTACACTAGGAAAGGGAAATATATTCCTTGGTTTGAAAGTCTTTGAGGTCAATAAAATAATGCAAATTTCCTAAGTCTGTCATGTCAAAGGTTTTCCAAAGAGTATAATTTGCATGGGTTATAAGTTTAGGATCACTACTAGTGAGTATGATTTGATGGTCACCCACTCTCTTGTTATAGACACTAGGGTCAGAATGGCATTAAGAAAAGTTGGATTCAAGAGAAAGCTATCAATTTCGGCGTACCAAGACCAAGGAGCTTACTTAAGGCCGTGTAGAGACATCTTAAGTTGGCAAACGGGACTAAAGTCATTATGAATATAACCATGCAATTGCTTCATGTAAATTTATTCTTATAAATCCCCATGCAAGAAGGTAGATTTAACATCCATATGATGGATCTCCCATTTGTATGATGTTGAAAGGGATAGAGCAAGGAAAATGGAACTTATTTGGTCTACAAGGGAAAAGGTCTCAATATAGTCAATTCCTTCTACTTGTGAAAATCCTCTAGCAACTAACTAGGCTTAGGTATATCAATACTTCTATCTATTGTATAATGAGGCTTATATACCTATTTCCATAATGGATTTTTTTTCCTTTCAGAAGAGGAACAAGATCCCAAGTATCATTCACCATCAAATAATGATATTCCTCATTTATTGATACATCCTAATATGCATGGCTAAAAGATTTTGCAAAACTTTATGGATCACAAGTACCTAAAAATTGAGCCAATAAAGAGGAGGTGACTTGCTGGAATTGTAGATGTGTATGTCATTGTTCAAAAGGATCGTCAACAAGATCACCAGTGGTTTCTCATGTTGTTTAGACTTATCTAGGAATCTATGGAGTTGGTGTAGGTTCACGTTCAATGGACGCAACTTCAGGGGGGTGAGTAGGTAGAGTTGGATTTTCATCCTCACTATCATGTTCTACAGAAGAGGAAACCAAAGTAGGAGCTCTAGCAAAAAAAATAGGGATATGAAAAGGAGATGGTAAAACACTATTCCTCACTATCCAAGAAATGAGAGGAAGAATAATCACGATAGTATGTATACGTATTTGCTCCAATAAGTGATAGTTTATATGACCAAACTACTCATTCCAAAGCCTATTACTTCCATTACTATGAGCAACAAGAATCAGGGAAGAGACAACGACCCAATGTTGTCAAATATGTACAACCTAGTAATATAATCAACTGTTGTGGAAGTTGCTAAGATATTCTTGGGATCATATAAATCCTTGATTACATTGTGGCGAGGTAAAAATTATACATTTTTCCTTCACAAGAATGAGTGATTTGATACAATGATAGAAGGTTGTAGGAAGACTTGGAACATGTGACACATCATTCAAATGACCAACGTCTTGTTGAATGTTCAAAACCATACAACACTTAGAGATCTATCATTACAAACAAATCTTTATTTTCTGTTGCATTCATTGAGAATAAAAAGTATGGCTTTATCCTTTTCCATATGATAAGATGCTCCAACATTGATAAGCCACTCGTTAGAAGTAGATGTTGCATTTAAATAAAAATGAGAGATGGAAAGAGCATGTCCATGAGAAGCTGATTTTGAAGAAGAGTTAAAAAAGAAATATCTAGATTATGTTGTTATTCTTAATTAGTACTTCTAAGGATTCCATATTCTTAAAACATTTAGACTCTGTATGACCACTCACCCACAAAAATTACAATGTCTTTTAGACTTCTTACCTTTTGACTTGGTTATTTTATCACCAATGGGAGTAGGAGCTAATGGAGAGTGTTTGAGATCCTTGTTTTGTTTGTTGTTGCAGGGATGTTGCTTTTATAGATACTTGGGGTATTGATGCTATTGAGCAACTAAAGCATAGATTTATCTACGGTGTCAATCAATCTAAGGTATACGATCTTATATTTCTCTCTAATTAGAGAATCACAAAATACTTCAAAAGAAGGCATTTTGTAAGTAGTTCGTTGACTAATAATTGATTGTTATATTTATATTTAGTCCTCCTAACAAAATTGTATGAGCTTGGCTACTTCCAAAAATTCACTTTACCCAACTGAAATCCTTCAGCACAAATTTTGAGTCCTTAACCTATGTGTCAAACCTCCAATGATGCAACTCACGTGCAACATGCATGTTGCTAGTGAGAAACCCATGTGTGCCTATAAAATGGCCTAAAAAATATAATTTACCATGATTCAAGGGACTTGAGTAGAAATATCAAAGGTCGTATAACTATGTAGCATTGATCTCGCTCTCCAACTACTTAGAACCATCTCTCACCCATATAAATAGGTGGTCCATGGTTGGGTAAATAGATACAACACCCTCATGCTAAAGGAATGCTCTTAGATTCTAGCCCTAAATCTCCCCTCGAGAGAATTATCCTAATTCTCCAAGTCTAGTCAGATCATGTATATCCCTCTATAATCATGTTTAATTCTTCTACCAAAGTAAGGTATTGATCCTTATTGCACACAAAAAGTATTTTCTAGGAGGTTGAGGTGGTTGGAACCTAGGCTTGGGCGATAAAGTTGCCATAACATATTCACACATCACATTCCACTACAATCCTTGTTGAAGAAATAATATATATCTTTCTTCTCCCCCCAAAACATTCCTTCATTATTCATGTTTATTATAATTTTGTTTATTATAATTTAAATGTTATTTGGAATTGTGGAGACTAATTGACTTATAAGATAGTTAGGGATTGTGATTCTCAAATCACTTTATTTGATTTGAATGCTTATCATAGAATGACAAAGGTGTTAGTTGTTTGTATGTTTGTTGGGTATGAAGGAAGGATGGAGTTGAACACTTCCCCTTACCTAGAGTTGCTTTCTACAATCAAAACACTAACATAACTACTAGGTGCTTATGTTTCTCTAATATTTGGCATTTTATCTGTCTTGCATTCACCTTAGGGAAAGAAAGTTTGTGTTCTATCTAATTGGTCGTAGTAGATATTTCCAACCCTCTTTCAGAAGGTCTATATTCATTGTCATTAATTTTCCTCCAACAAAACTAAACTAGTGATTCCACTAGGGAAGAATTTCTTAAATTCTTAACCTTTTGGGTTGGTTGGCTAGTTTTTAGTTTCTCATTCTTGATAGTTGTTCATTTCAGAATGGGAAACAAAAGTGAAATAAAAATCTTGGCCTACTATCACTTTTTTTTATTGGTTCAACTTTGTACGGTCAACCTCTTTCAATACTAGTCAAGGACTACATACCATTTTTCATTCTAGTGATTATGCACATACAATTGTGCATGCAGGTTGTTCTTCTATAGCTCACATGATGCACCCAGGTTGTAGTTTTGCAACTTGCACACATGTATGTAGATTACCAACAAAATTGCATCCTTGTCATTTCTTGTTTTATTTTCATTTTTTCTTGAACTTAGCATATTGATTTCTTCTTTTAGAGGCTTAGTAAAAATTAGTTTGTTGTTTTTCTTGTTTCATTCTTGAAAAAAAAAATAAAAAAAAAATAAAAAACCTTTCTAGCCATTTTTGATGAGTTGGATAGAATATTGTATTTCCAAGTTTCTTGTTTTTAATGTACCACATCCTTAAGAGATTGGGAAAGATTGCATTGGATTGGAAGTTTAGAGTAGATCTCTCATTTTTACGAATTTCAAAGTAGTGTCAAGAATTGTAGTGCTTTGATGAAAAGATCAAAGTATAGATGTTTCAAGCATTTTAAAAGATCTTTATTAATTCAATCATCTTGAGTCATAACATCATCAAGTTTCACTATGCTACCCCATTTGAGTAATTAACAACCACTTTAAAGCAACACGAATCTAACAAACTAGACTTTTTTTCTTGTTAAAAAACCAACATCTTTATTCTGAAGATGGGACATCTTCCTCCTTAACCTGGATACGGGTTACCTCATTACACTCGGATACGGTGTAACATATAGGCTACCTCATTACACTCGGATATGGTGTAACATTGGTATCATAGTCGGATTGGCTCCTCAGCCCTGCACACTCACTAGAGCTCATATTCGGCTCTTATGTTTGTCTCTCCTATTCCTACACCTCACCTCCTGCACACTACATGCATCACCTCCACCTCCTCCCGCGTTGTCCGTCCGCTGCCACCCTGTGCTCCTCTTCCCCTTCCACTGCTCCACTCCGATCATTCACCCTCATCCTCACTTGCAACACCAATGGTCACTCCCTTCCACGACCACGCCCTTCGACATCCAGCTCCCCTCGACACTTACACGCCATTGTTCTTCACTCCTTCTGCGAGTTCCCTTCATGCCAACCCTCTTCCCATAAAAAAAAAACATATAAAGTAATATATATAAAAAAATATCATTATTTGGAACTAAATTTGTTATTGAAGTAATATATTAAAAAAATATCATTATTTGGATTCCTACCTAGGAAAAAAGTAGAGTCATAAATTAATCCATAATTAGTGTAGATCAAAGGTAATTGTGTAAATATGTTGCTGGACACTACTCATTTTTAGTTTAACAGAAAGTTTATTTTTTTTTGTTTATGTCAAATTCTTAATAGGTCTAGTCATTAATGACCAAGTCCCAAGGGGTTAGTAACTATAATTTTATAAAGCCCTACATTATTTAATTTGTGAAATAATTTTCTATTAAATTATTAAATTTTCCTTTCTCATGGAGGAAAAGAAGTTTACGCAACAACCCATGCTTTCACAAGAAATGAACTAAAATAATTGACAAGATGCTTCCAATTCCAACATCACTATGCAACAAATGTGCCCTCCCTATTCTAGGGGTATTACAAAGGATGGTAGCCAGCTTCTTACATTGTAGGAAGATTCTTTCTGTTGAAAAGCCAGAGGTGCCAGTACCAGGCTAATTATTCATAATTCTGCCAAATTCACCCAAGACTCAGGGAATCTATTCATAATCCTGCCAAATCCGGCTAGACATTGCACCTGCCTCCAGCCGCATGATTGTGTAATGCCATAAAGTTAATCTTGAACTTTGCTTCCATATTGTTTTAAGATTGCATTTCATTTTAGTTTAGTTTAGCCTTTAGTACTGTATTTACACGGCAATCCAAAGCCCGACTAATGTGGAATTCATGTTTTCCGATAATGACCTGACAGCATGTTTTGTTTATATACTACTTGTTTGATACTTATCTATGAACAAATTGTCTGTTTAAGTTGGAAAATGCTTGTGAACCATCATAGAAGTTCTTGAAACAGTTTCAATTTCGCCTTGATGTCAGTTTACATTTCATTCTGATCATTTTTCTGGTATCAGCTGAAAATTATTTTCTGACATCGGTTGCATTCCAACCATGGCCAGAATCATCTGTGATAAGGTTCCGTCAACAGTCAGATTCTGCCCGAACATTTATTGTCCAGAGGTTCCCAGCACCTATCAAATCAAAATTTTCTAACGAATACTAGCAAATATCATCGAGAAAAAACAGTGGGAAGGCCAAAGAATACCCTACGATTGCATGAAATTTTAAGGGACGGTCAATTATTTCAATTGAGAAATATGCCTCTTACCGTTGGAGATAACTTCGAATTTTAGGCAATTTTTGTTTTAAAAAAGGATGTTGGCAAGGAATAGCCCATAGAATACAATTTTTCAGACAGACAGAGAATTGCAGATATGGGGTCTCAAAGGGAGCCATGGAACAGTCTATGGAAAACGAGAAGAGTGGTTTGGAGTCCATACAACTATAATTTCAAAGCAGGGGAATCTTAATAACAGAAAATGCTTTATGTTTCAGAACCATAAAATTTGATTTCAAAAAAGAAAGTCATTTAACTCTAATTTATCCATCACAAAGAAAGAAAGCATTGCGAGCCACCTTCTGGATTGGCGAATCCTCGCCGAAATAGGGAGCAGAGCAGCAGCAACAATAAGCGTAAATTGCAGGTTTTTAACCCCTGCTTCTCCATCGCGGTGACCGGCCCGTTTGATCCCTTGTGCAGCGCCAAGGTCTATTATCGAAGGGAGCTAAATGTGAGGTGATCCATTATGAAATTCATGGTGGCCGTAGACGGGTCAAAGAAAGACGGCCATCTGCCCTCGAAGCTAACCCGCCATAAAACTAATATATATTTATAGAGGGCTTTCAAGATCCGACTTGGGATAGCCTTCATAATGAATTGACCAGAACAGCAGCACCATTGTAGTCGCAGAGTTCGCCCTCCGGGCAGTTCGAGTGCAGGCTTTTTTTCTGCCCGCCGCCCCAGTCGACTTCGGCTGACGTGTTAATATGGAAAATTCACCGCAGGTCTCTTTATCATTGTTGAGACCGCTTCGTTTAAAATTAATCCGAAAACTTTTATTTAATTTTGATTCGGTTTGAAGAATCCACGTGTTTTCTAGTGGAATTCGCCTTTGACTAAATTTGTGTTGAAGGGATGGAGTCACGGAGGAGCCCACGGATCTCTGACTGCCTGTCTATAAATTAAAGGAGTGGGCTACCGACGCGACGATTTTGCCCGGCGGCAATCGTCGCGCCGGCCCTCCGGCCACCGGACCGGCCTTCCCCCGTTGCCGGCCGCCCGTTCACCCAGCGTCGCTGCCACCCCGTTTGCGGTCCTTCCGTTGCGCCCCCGTCGTCATTACACCCTCCACCGTCAGTCGCCGTTACACCACCCACTCCCTTCGTCTAGGCTTCCCGCCGCGCTATCATTCAAACCAGCCGCGCTATCATTCAAACCAGCAGGGGGTTGCTGGTGTTATTTTGAGGTATCCGCAATTGCTGAGTTTGAGCATGGAAAAGAGACTAAAGCCGAGGCTGGATGCTGTGAGGGCCTTGATGGTGAAGAACGAGTCTTCGAAAACAGCTCAAAGTTATCTCCACATGACAGGGGGAATTTCATCGCGAA
>LPNX011212586.1:402624-424505 GCA_001517045.1 Pseudotsuga menziesii
TTGATGTTCTGAGTACCTCGTCCATTGAACCCAACCAGCCAGATTCTCGCGGGTTGAAACCTCCGAGTACCTCTTCAATCAATCGAAAGCAGCCAGATCAACCAAACGTTTATGCTTTATGCTGCGAGCCTGGCCACCACTTCGCGATGAAATTCCCCCTGTCATGTGGAGATAACTTTGAGCTGTTTTCGAAGACTCGTTCTTCACCATCAAGGCCCTCACAGCATCCAGCCTCGGCTTCAGTCTCTTTTCCATGCTCAAACTCAGCAATTGCGGATACCTCAAAATAACACCAGCAACCCCCTGCTGGTTTGAATGATAGCGCGGCTGGTTTGAATGATAGCGCGGCGGGAAGCCTAGACGAAGGGAGTGGGTGGTGTAACGGCGACTGACGGTGGAGGGTGTAATGACGACGGGGGCGCAACGAAAGGACCGCAAACGGGGTGGCAGCGACGCTGGGTGAACGGGCGGCCGGCAACGGGGGAAGGCCGGTCCGGTGGCCGGAGGGCCGGCGCGACGATTGCCGCCGGGCAAAATCGTCGCGTCGGTAGCCCACTCCTAAATTAAAAGGTGAAGGAAGTAACGAAGTAGTTCATGTCCCTCTTCATTCATTGACTTAGCTCGGGGCCAACGTGGGACAAAGGGGATCACACATGGGATCACACATTAGGATTCTCAATTTTTGGCTTTCCAACCATGAAATATGATATGAATTACACACCTATTAATGGTACTAACATGAAATTTCCACCCTTGGTCATATATACATATAATTGAAGAGGCCACCTTTAGAAAATGCTAGGAATATAGCCCACTCAATACCGTATGTGTCCAAGCAGTGTAGCATAAATACTTGGAAACCCACTATTTATTATGTTTTCTATAGGGGATATATATGAATCGGTTAGGTCAATTAATTCCAGAGGTATATTTAAATTTTTTAGTTTTCAAATGTTGTTAATATAGTTTGATTAATTTTTATTTTTTGAATGATTTAAATATTGATTTAACTTAATTTCTATTGGTCTTTTGCAGGTGACGTTTGTTTGGTTCTTTGTGCCCCAAGACCCAATGGCGTGATAACGTAATTGGAAAATGCTTAGGTTGAGTTAATGGTATTCACAATGGCAGTTGGTTTGATTAATACAAAATAGTTCACTCTGACAACCTCGAAGTTGTACACTTGCAGTGGCAGTGGCAGTGGCCATGGCTGTGGCCGTGTGGCTATTTGCATGCATCTCATGTGTGGCCTTTGCATGCAGCGCATGCACAGATTTGAAATTTGAATTGACAGACGGAGGCAGGTTTCTGTGTTTGATCCTTATTCTGTCTAGTTTCTAACATTGGTTTTATTCATTATAAAAATCTTCCATTCAGAAACTTAAACTATTGGAGCTGTCTCTCAGAATCATTGTGTCTTTTTCTCTGGATCTTCTACCAAGCCTGATATTATTGAAGCGGAACTCAACACAGGCAGGCTACAAGAATCCTTATACACATATTTTGATCAAGGGTTGGATAGACACCGCAGTGTAAAAGGACGAACTGAGCATTGTTCAAAGTACATCCTCAGAGACATAAATATACGGTCATGATGTAAATTAGGAAAATGTGTCATACATGAGTTCAAGCTTCAAACTATTTTAATAAAAAAGTCTTTGATTCTACTTTAACAAGTCTGCTTCGGGGAATGCTAGAGAGGCAGCAGGTTCTTCTTGCCGGCAATCAACAGCTTCAACAAGTCAGCCACCCACTTTTCACCTCAGGTTTGACTGTTTTTGTTCCTATCTAAAATGTTGTGTGTGTTGATATATAGATATTAGAAAGAAACAATCAGGATGTCTTAAGGGTTATTTTTCATGTTACTGTGGATCAATAACCCATTATCAGATAGATTGTACTTCTCATCTGTTGTGGATCTTGACAACAATGTGCTTGCAATTCATTGAGTGTACGAGGTAGGGAGCGTGGCAAGCCCTTATTGCCTATGCGGCCTATGTGTGCCTTTATCTCTGGGAATGGGCTAGCAGTTGTAAAGAAGTTGTCCCATGCGCAGGATGTCTTAAGATTTTTATTATTGTTAATGTGGATCAATAATTCGTTCTCAGATAGATTGTATTTCTCATCTTCTCTGCATCTTGTATTTCTCATCTTCTCTGCATCTTGACAACAACATGCTTGCAATTTATTGAGTGTAGCAGGCAAGGAGCCTGGAAGCCCTTATTGCCTATGAGGCTTGTGTGCGCCTTTGTCTCCTGGCTTGGGCCAGTGGTTATATGGAAGCTCCTGAATTCCTTCATAATGAGTGCATTGTTTTGCGCAATGCCTTTGGTTAAGCTACTAACAGATTTGTGTGTTGTTTTCTTTCAATTCTCATGTAGTTTGACAAACACAAGTTCTTTCAGAATGAAGGTAATACTTTGCATATCCTTCAGTAATGTCAATAAATTGTCAGAGTCTAATCTGACATCATGTCTGCAACTTGTAGAGACTGTAACAAACATTGTTGCAACCAGAGGAAGAACTGTTGAGAAATGAATAATTATGGCCAGAATGAGTGAAAGGATGGAGAGAATTTCGCCGAAGCTTGAGGAAATATATAAAGAAGCAACCAAATCGAGCAAGAACACTTTAAAACAAGTTGAGATTGATGCAGGATTCCACAAAAACAAACACTCCATAGCCTGGACAAAAATGGCGTAATGCTAGAACAAATTTCAGGAATTTAACACGTCAAGAAGAAAACAGATATAGTCGAGCCAGAAACCTTACGGAATACACTACAACCCCGTAAGGAAATTGATTTCCAAGCTCAGCATTCTCTCCAACTGAAAATGCAAGGAAAAATCAGCTAGCCAACCAAGCCTCTCGATTAATATATATACTAGTGACGGGTAAAGGCAGTTACCACGACATACTCCACTTGCTATCGTCGGTCGTCCAGTCTGCCACCTGTTGTGAAGATCCGTTTTAGAACAAATAATTTTTTATGTAGATGATTTGACGGCTGACTGTATTAAAGAAGAAATGAAGAGCAAATTGTCCCTCGAACTCCCTCCTCGCTTAAAATAGCCAAATTTCCTTTTTCCCTCAAATAATTGTGAATAAGACGTTTCGCTTTAAGAAACAAAACTTTGCATTTACAACCACGCCATGCCTCGCCTTGTCTCAGGGCCTGGGGGAATTAAAAATTAAAGAAAGAAACGAATTCACAAAATTGAATATTTGGTCAATATGCATCCCTTTAGAATATCTTTAAATTCATTGAACAATTCATTTGTTTTGTTCTTTTTGCTCTGAAGTGGACACACGCATATATCTAATAGCACAATTATGCCCTTATTAAGAGACAAAACTCAAAACTAATTAATAGTTTTCAAATTAATTACTACTTTAAAAAAAGGAATGTAATGATAGCTTTCTCTTGAAAAGTCAATTTAAATGTTTGTAATGTTAGTGAAAATGAGTGTTAAAAGGTATTGTATATATCTAATAGCACAATTAATGCCCTTATTAAAAGACAAAACTCAAAACTAATTAATAGTTTTCAAATTAATTACTACCTTAAAAAAGGAATGTAATGATAGCTTTCTCTTGAAAAATCAATTTAAATGTTTGCAATGTTAGTGAAAATGAGTGTTAAAAGGTATTGTATATATCTAATAGCACAATTAATGCCCTTATTAAGAGACAAAACTCAAAACTAATTAATAGTTTTCAAATTAATTACTACCTAAAAAATGGAATGCAATGATAGCTTTCTCTTGAAAAATCAATTTAAATGTTTGCAATGTTAGTGAAAATGAGTGTTAAAAGGTATTGTGAATGTTAAGGGTGGAAAGATTTTGGGTATCCATTTATAAAGTTAATGGGTTATATGTAACAGTATAAAAATAAAAAATAATATTTTGACAAGTGGGTTGGAAATTTTAATAAGATTTATTATTAATTTTTTTAAATATAATTATTGTTTTGATTTTAAGCTAAATTTAGAAACATATATATAGATTTATTTTGATCTTAAATTTAATATATTATTTAAATTATCTAAATTTTTATGTACATTAAGTGTTTATTTTATTTATTTAAGTTTGGGAAAATTTAATATCGTACATATTTTATTTATAATTTATAGGTGATTCAAAACTCTTAATGGGCCTATTGAATGGAAAATGTCATATTTTGAATATGGCACTTCCTATAATGAACAAAAATTTTACCTAGAAAGATGGTATATGGAGTCGTGCCCTCGCTTTCATTGCCTTTCTTTTGCTTTTCTACCCTTCCTATAGAGGATAAGTTACTTTTCAAGCCCAAATGTGCAACTCCAAAAGAGAGGCGGGTACCATTTTAGACAGAAAAGTTGGTTTCCAACTTTGATACTGAAGGAATTAACTTAACCACCCAACAAGCATTAGCAATTTATCCTCTAGCTAATAAAAAATGGTTCATCCCCACTCTATGTTTAGGCTTGTCTTTATGTCCTTCATGGCCTATTTGAGATGTAGTAGTTGCTCTCTCAAAGCTGGTAAAGCTCATCGTCAAGTTGGATCCATTGAAAAAAAAACTTGAGTCTAGAGTTTTCTAAGTAGTCAAATCTCTACCATCCTCAAAAGGATTCCTAGGTGGGCTATAACAACATTTATTCTGTTTTTATTGAGTTTTAAGTAGGCTATAACAAAATTTAATCTATTTTTATTGAGTTTTAATTTTTTGCATAGGCAATTGCAAACCACTAGCTATTACGGAACAATCGATCAACCTGCATGTCCTCCAAAAGAAGTATAGCGGATATAAAGCACACAAAGCTGGGTGGTGGTCTTGCTATCAAATCCACAGTAAAGTGCATCGTGGATATTAAGAGCAGAAATACACACACCTGGGTGGTGGAAGCCCTATCGAATCCAATGGACTACTGCAAAGAAACCAACCAAGCATATCAAAGGGATTAAATGTAGTAGCAAATTCTGTCAATAAGTCTTTTTATTTCATACCTTCAGTTGATAATTCTCCCCTCCTCTGCTGCAGTTGCACTAGCAGCACCAAGAGATAATTCTCCCTTCCTCCTCTCTAGTTGATGAGATTTGGCTTATGTGCAGTTTTCTCAGTATTGGGTGTCTCAATTTGCTTCAGCAAGCTCAAACAGCAACAGTCATGGACCCAAAAGAAGGTAACCATGGAATATAATTCTGAACAAATAATTATCATAGCACAGGATGCAAGCATTCTCATGTCTTCTATTTTTATCAACCTTTGTTGTTGAACTCATTTCCTTTTTGTTATTGTATTAGAGTCACTTGCTCAGAAGTGGAATATCAATACACAATCTTCTAATACATGGAACTTTACTGGAGGTCCATGCACTGGACGAGCCATCCGCAGCACGCCCATTACCGATCCTTCTATGAATCCTGACTTCAAGTGCGATTGCGGCTTCCTCAACAAAACCACTTTCCATGTTGTACACATGTAATTTCTGTACAAATATTAGTCAAATTAAAGTCCCCTTATATCTGCGAGTTTCAATGTTTATGTTCTTAAATTATATAGTTACCTACATTAAAGGTTTCCCGAGATGTAATTTACTCTTATTTGAAATTAGTTATTATATTACTGTTTAGTCTATTTCTATAATTTAGTTTTTCCCCTTTTGGGTTTCTCTTTAAGTACCTTGCAATATTCTGTAAACTTGAGCAAAAGGGAGTGATCATTTCTCAGAAGATTAATTAAATTGTCTATATGAAATTTTGTTAAAGCATGTCATGAGTTATTTTAAGAATGGGAAAAATTCAGTTCCAATTTGAAATAGATTTTTCTGATCTCACATAGAAATTTTGTTCGATAATTCTATTGAGATATTCTCTGTTGAATTCTGTTTTCCATAGATAACTTCTCAACCTAAGATCATTTGTTTGTAACTTTTGAAAGTTAAAACAATCTTGTTTTACTTTATTCAAACATATCACAACAGGTGCAAAATGGTCTTGCAAAATCCCTGTACAAAATGCAGTGTAAAGGCTAAGAATTATAGGTCAATCAGTAGAATTGGCCTTAAATAAGTTAATTTGTTTTATTTTAGCTATATACATAACTAGTCCTTGTTTGGGATTCTGTATTTACTAATTTTCTTGTTGTTGCATCTTATGCTCAACCTACCCCAGCTCCTGTATAATCCTCAGATGTAAATACGCTTCAGTCTACGAGCCAGAAAGGCATCTTGTTGTCATGAGATCATTATGCTTCATATTACGAATCATGTGGTGAAGCCCAACATTGAAGTCATTAACCAAAATAAAGATCTGTCAAATTGGTTTAATATTTTATGGATTCTGTTATAATTCTCCATGTTATTATATATTCTCTTTAATGAAAACTGCACAGTTTGACATCGGTATAGAAAATCCAAAGCCCTTTGAGCTTTCATTCATTCATTATACTTTCATCACAATATTTTATATAAAACACAGCTGCAGCTACGGTCTACAAACAACCAAAACCACTATGCCGAGACTCTGTTGATTCCATCGCAATGCCGCCCACAAAACACTTCAAGTCACGCACATATCAACCGCCACGCAGCAACCACCTCTACTATTTGTGGCACACAATCTTCATTTTCTTTTTCTGTTCCGTTGGCTTCGTTGTTTGCTTGCTTGCTTTTCACCTACATACTTAGAAGACGAGGAATACCAGTTGCTTGCTTGCTTACTTGCACGATGTTACTAGAATACCAGTGAGTGAAGAATTCAGTCACTTCGTTTACTGGCATGATGGAAGAAGTTACGTGGTTTCCATAGCGGCTTTGATAGGCGTCCAGTTTGGCCTTGCATCGTCCAGGGAAATTGTAAGTGGATGCACGAAATAGAGAATAATAATGGGAAATCGGGTTGGCAAATAATATATTTTATATTTTAACTCAGTTAAAACTCATTTTCATGCCAATTCAAATGAATAAACAATATATTCTTCAAGAGTGCTTAAGCCAGAAATATTAATAAGATCATCTCCTCTTGCCTGATTTATTTTTTGGACATTGTCCCAGCTTCAATAGAATACCTAATTTGTATTATATTTTCTGAACTAAACGAATAAATTATCTGACTGAAATTGGAATTCAAACAATATGTTATATCAAATTTAAGGGATGGAATTTCATGAAGACTCTGATTCTATGTGGAAAAACTATATGCAAATGAATAAATAAATCACTAAAAAGTTGACTTTAGATATCCTCGGGTAAAATTTGTAGCTATTGTCTTCCTAGATTATGAATCCATGGAGGATATAAGTTGCTTTGTATCATCTGAATGTTGGTCTATGGAGGTTTTGCCTATGGGTGTTAGGTTACCAAAGGGGGATTTGCATCTAGGTGATGGTATAAGGGGTGTCGCAAATTACCCAGCTGAAATCCGTGTCAAGGCTTTAAAGCTGGTTAATACACTTAGGGGTACTTCCCCTCAACTTTTGAATTACCTGTGTCACCAGGTGATGGGTCACCATCAACACACTCTATACTTAAACCTAAAGACTAATTAAAAGATAATTGCTTCCCAAGCTGATACGATTGTATTACTTTTTTTTAGTTAATCGTTTCGAGCAACTTACTGGGAGGAATTTCTAGTTTTTGAATTTCAAGTTCTCATGACAAACTTCTTTTGTAGTGTACAAGATCTTGATTTTCTTTCCCACCCCAGTCTCTGTTCTTTCAATACCCTCGGTGTTTCCTAGTTGAGAAAGTAATGAAGACATGCCAATTTTAAATTCACTTCCATTTTGTTCCTCATCATGGAATGGAGCAATGTTATTCTTATCCTCATCCAGAGTGTTAATCTTTGTGTGTGCCTCATGCAGGATATTGGCTTTAAGTGTATCAGTAGGCTAGTTCTCCTCTCTCTCTGATTCTGGATTTGTCAATCCAGTGTTGTTCTTATCAATGTCCATACTATTACTCTGTGTCTCCTGCAGAAAATTAGAGTCCAGTGTCTCAGTAGGGTACTTCCTTTTCTTTGATTCCTTCTTTGTAACACCAATACAGTGCTCCTCTTTTAAAAATGAGCCAACCTGTAAAATGGAAACCACCTTTGAACTCTGAATATGTATGTTAAACAAAATATAACACTTTTTATTTTTTTTGGTTGGGAGTACACTTTTAACTAGTTATCAGCCTTCACGACTCTCTCATCCTTGGTAATGAGCTTATAATTTTCTTGTTATGAGCAATGAAGAATCTCGACAAAACCTCTGGTGGGGTTTGGCTGGGGTCGGGTCGTAGCTGGGATGGAGAGGGTTTAATAAACTTGTTTGAGCAATTACGAACTAGATTGTTTTTCTGGGAAAGGTACCACCTAGAGGATAAATATTTGACATTGTACATGAAAGGGCTCTTAATTTGTTGAAAAATAGAAACCAACCATGATCCAATGTCATTTCCGCCAAAATAGCATCATGCAAAGAATTGCCACAGAATTACCAATTCCACAGTAACTCTGAAAATCACGGTTATTGTAACTTTTCATGAAGTTTCCTAGAAATTTTATTATATATTAGATTCTTTGTTTCACAAAAATGTTACACTAAAACAAAAATGTTTCACAAATTCAAACCCCTATACAGGGATGCAACTATTCAAGCTTTGATCGGGAAGTTGGACTCAACATCGCTACCCTGTAGCATGACAACACTATCATGTAATTTAGTATTTTATGTAGCTTTGTATTTTAGAAAACGACGGGCATTTAAGTGTGCTTTGCAACCTATTCTTGCAACCTAATTATAAATGATGTATTTAAAATGGTTTTATAGAAATGAAAGAAGAGGAATGTTTTTTAAATTCATTTTACAAAATGACATACTGGTTGAGTGCCTCGTGAGCGAAAGAAAACAACAACAAAATGGAAAATAGAGGGATCCTTAATTCCTATTTGTATCAAATTAAATTTGGTTGTTTGGTTGATGGATGAGAAAATATTTTAATTTTTTTTGATCATTTTGGTTGATGAACCAGAAAATATTTTGAATTGTTTTGAATGATCTGCAATTATTTTAAATTGTCTTGAATTTGGTTCGTGAATCTTAACAGATTATTATGTCATTTAAAAGGGTTTGTTCTTAAAATTATAATTGCAATTGAATTTTTGGTTTTTGAATTCTTGAGAAGCTGACTTATAGATGGGTTTTTTTTGTACGACACATTGATGCATAGCTGAAACCAAAAATCCCAATGATAATGGCAAACCATTGCCAACTTCCCAGACAGGTCCTTCGATTAGCACTGGCAGTACAAAGAGCATTCCAACTACTCCCATCCTGGAGGAGCAATTAAAAATATCATCCTAGTTGTTGAAATTCACATTCAATGAGCTAAAATCTGCCACTAGGAACATTAGGCTAGAGAGTGTTATAGGTGGAGGTGGGTTCGGCTATGTTTTCAAATGCTAGATAGAAGAGAATGGTACTGCCACTGTCAAGTTGGGCACCGGCCTCACTGTTACTATCAAGACACTTCAGGTTTGTTTGATATGCAGGCTGTTGTTTTTTGTTCTCCTTCTTTATATTTGCAATATAGGGTTGTTTTCCCTAAGTTTGTTTTCAGGTTCCTATTGCTTTGCATCAAAATTGGGTGATGGGATTTCATGTTGGCCGAGGATTTGGATTTTTAAGAAGCTTGAATGCGCTATTTTGAGGGCCAACTATGTGAGCCAGTCCAACAATGTTGATTTTAGGATTTTTAGCAGGATTATCTGTGAGATTTTTTTGTATCTTGATGACCTAACTGTTGTGGGTAGTTTTTCTGCCTATCCTAGAAGCCTTAGACAACTTTGATAGTAGAATCAATGCAAAATATTTGCAAGGAATCTGAATGTTGGGAAGAAAATAATTGCTGGCATGTGCTAAACCTATTTACATTGTTAAAGTTTAAATAAAACCTAAAAAAATTATATATATAAAACAAATGTTTTTGTTTATTTGGTGTTGATCATGGAAGGATTAGATACAAGTAAGGATGCTAATCTTTATGAAACTTTCAAGTTAATGTGGAACAACATGTGACAATGTCGGGAACATTGCCACCACGCGGCTCTTGTTAGAAATAGTCAAAGCTGGTTAACACATATGTCATATTTGTAAATGGGGTCATAAATAGGTTATGGGCTATGGGAAGGGGTTTGTTTTGAAAGGTCAAGTTGACTTTTTTTAAAGGTAAAATGTTAATCTTTTAAAAAGTTGGTGGTGAAAATTTTCATTCACTTGTAATGAAAATTTTAAAGATTATAATTTTTTTATAAGTGTATAAATTTTGGTAAGTTTTTTTAATTTTTAGATTTTAACTATTAAATACTTTATATAACAATTTTGGTGATTTCACAGAAAAAAATTATTCCATAAATTTTGGACTAATCAATTTAGAAAAAAATAATGAAAAATGAAAATATTTTTGAAAAAAACTAAAAAATTAACCTATAAACTAACTTCCATCTTTGAGGTTTTTTTAACTAACTTAATTTTGATTAACTTTTTTTTTAATAAAGTAAAATATAAATTAAAATTGTTAAAATTCTAGCATCATATGAATTACTATAGATTACTTTATTTACAAAGACCGCGACTTATCAAAATGATATATATAATATTACACTAACTTCCCATAGAATTAATCCAACTTAACCCTAAAATCAAGAATGTTTATCATGTACTCATAATAAAGATATGAAACATCATTTAATATTCATGATAAAACTATCTCAATTGAATGCACTTCATCTTTAATATGGACCCTTCCGGAAGTATTATCATATTTTGCAGTATTATGAAATTATGTTTTGGATTGGATAACTACATTTTAAGATTTTGTGTAAAAGTTTATGTTATATAATTATGAAGTGTATTTTGATGTAACACTTAATGATTGAAGATTATGTTAAAGTTGTTATAACTAATGAATAATATAGCTTTTGAATTAATACCAGCGTAGATCCAAATCCTAGGCTTTATCAAGCACCGAGAGGGATCAAAAGGTATCCATTGATTTGATTCAAACCAAAAGACACATCTTTTTATTTAAGGTCCACATATAATATTTTTATTATAATATTTAATATTATTTATGGTCGACATATAATATTTTTTATTTTGTTAGGAACAAACATTACAACATTTCTCCATACATGGTTTTAAAACCACATGTAAGGCCCTCCTACAACCATGGGTTGTTTAGGAGGCCTTGCACATGGTCTTAAAACCATTTGCAAGGCCCTCCTAAACCATGTACAATAAAGCCATGGGTTGTTTAGGAGGTCTTGCACATGGTTTTAAAACCATGTGCAAGGCCCTCCTAAACCATGTACAATAAAACCATGGGTTGCACATGGTTTTAAAACCATGTGCAGGGCCAACATTTTTTTGAGGATAATTCAATTTGTTATTTTTTATTATTTTGTTAGGTAGAAACATTACAACATCTCCCCCATATTGTGTTTTTTTAGGGACCCACATTTTTTTTATGGATAATTAAATTTTTATTTTTTTATTGTTTTGTTAGGTAGGGCGATTACAACATCTCCCCCATATTAGATTGTTTTTTGGCCGACATTTATTTTGGCCTATAATTAAAAAAATTATTTTTTATTAATAAAAATAACGTTACGTAATGTTACATAACGTTACGTAATGTTACATTACATAACGTTGCGTAACGTTACAAGATCTCCCCCATACTGGACTGTAGAGCACCTCTCGGTGCAATAATTTAAGTTATAATTTTTTTAGAAAATAAAATAAAATAATAAAATGTTGTTAAAAATATTTTTCATTAAAAACTTGCATTAATAAATATATATAATTAACTATAGTACCTAAAAACTTGCATTAATAGATATATATAATTAACTATAGTACCTATATTTGATGTATATTTATTATTAACATTAATTTCACCTAAAATATATTATTATTACAATATTTATCTTTACCAAACATTAATTTTAATTAATATATTATAATTACCATGTTTATTTTTATTAATTATTATTATATTTATAGTAATTTAAGTATTTATTATTAATTATTAATTTATATTTGAAAGGAATGAATAAATATCATCAATTGTTCCATATGTATTTATTTTTATATGAATGATAAAAAAGAGGTAAGAGAAGAACTTGACTTGCTCGCACTTGTTTCTAGATATTGATCTATATGTATTTATTTTTATATGAATGATAAAAAAGAGGTAAGAGAAGAACTTGACTTGCTTGCACTTGTTTCTAGATATTGATCTATATGTATTTATTTTTAAATGAATGATAAAAAAGAGGCAAGAGAAGAGCTTGACTTGCTTGCACTTGTTTCTAGATATTAAAATTTGTTGGACTTTTCGAATAAGTTATTAATAATGTTTCGATTTTAAAATTTTGCTTTGTACTTTCTACATAATATTATTAAAACTAACTAGTGTATTGTTTTTTTTTTAAATTAAAAAATGTATTGAAATCGGTAATCAAGTATGGTTGTTTATTAGGTACTTCTAAATAATATTAAAAATAAATAGTTAATTAATTAATTTTTAAAATATTTTTTTAATTAATTATTGTAATGGCATTGGGAAGGCAAAAGCAACCTCATTTTTTTCTCAAGCATGGTAGAGTGGGATGTGTTTATTTTTAGGAAAAACTTCCAAATATGGTTCAATGTTAAGAAGAGGACAAACAGGCTAGTGCAAGCCCGCTCCAAATCCAATATTTGTTAAGGTGTAGGAAGAACACAACAAACAAGCATGTTTGTTGGTACCAAATTGGGCATGTGTTATAGAGTCATTACGACTTTTGACATTAAAACCTACATGTTGCACTACTATCACAATGTTAACAAAGCAAGCATGTACAAAAATGGACAATGCTACGTTACAAAATCAAACTAACTAGCATAACAACTATAAAGAAAATGAAGAAGTGCACCAAATGGTGTGTCACAATTTTGCTTAAAAAACATGAAGCATGGATTTGAACAAGAGGCGTGTTTGGTTAGTAACCACAATAGGGTGACAACAATGTCGGGAATTTTGTGCATATGTTGGAGCAAGTTGGGAGAACATCTCAAATCAAGAGTGTGCTTGGTTTGAAAACATGCAAGCCACTAATTTGATGCTTGATGAAGAAGGGAAGTGTTACATAATTGTGTAATCAAAGAACAACCAAGGAAATCGATATCTTAAGCATAAGGTGCATAACATCCGTCAGGATATGCAGGAGCAGGACATGAGAATGGAAAACCGACAAGTCATTGAGGAGCAAGCCTGAGTCGTGGAAAGAGGTGATGTTTAGTATCAATTAGCCATCTTGGGAGCGAATATGGAGCAGCACCAAGCCCGGAATGAAGAATTGGAGGCTCGAATTGTCGAGCTGGAAGTTACGTTGTATGTTCTTCGGTAAAAGCTAAAAAAGAAGGAGTTTATTGATGGCTCTTCCTCCCATATACCTTAAGTGAATCAAGAGAGATAGGTTCCCTGGAAGGTTGTCTAATGTTTGCTTATGTATTTTCAGAGTATCTTTTTGCACTATCATCTTATTAGGACATATAGTGTTCAACATAAAAGTAGCAGGTTTAGGTTTAGCGAAGATTTTGCTCAGTTAAGACAGTTAGAGACATGCTATGATTTGAAAGTTTAGACCAGAGGCCACTATTGTATTTTTGAAGTTTTGTAAAGCCAAGGGACTTCTCCCTCTCTTTTAATATATAATTCTCTACCCATTATAGTAAAAAAAAAAGAACAACCAGAAACTAACCAATCAAGTGGTTGAATGGTACAAGAAAATAAAATATACTTTTATTTGTCTCCAAAGAAAGCAAAAAGGTGTGGGATAGCTAAAAAAGGATTCAAAACAAGAGGCGCAACATTGGTCCACATGCAATGTTTAATTTTTGTTATTGATGGGCATTATATTACACGTATCAAGCACGCCTAACCCAAAATGCATTGCCACATGGTCTATTTTGTATGGAGGTCCACCAATGACATTAAACTAATTTAGGAAACTATTACATGTTCATGCTCATTGAGAACATTTCTCATATTGGGTTATTTCCAACACTAACAATGCTCTGATTTAGCCTAAGCACTACCCTTATTGATGTGGTCAAACATGATCACAACATGCCCTTGAGTTGATTTGGTCAATATTGTTCACTTATGAGGCACCAAGAGGATAGATATTTCAAGAAAAACTCTAGAATGTGGACCTATTCTTCATGTAAATGTCCTAAAATTATCAAGAAGCCTCTAAAGGCCCCCTTCACATGGGGTTAACAAATCTCAATATTATATTGGATCTTGTTTTGAGATCTTTGGTTGGACATCACAACAAGGTTATGAAAATGTTATTCTTTTCTTCTCATATAAAAGAATGCCAAATTTGTGCCTTTGTATTTACTTTACTAAATTGCTTGTGGAGGATTGAGAGGAACCATTAAAGATTGTTGCACTAGAGAGAAACTTGAGAGGAATAAAACCAGAGGACAAAGGACTTGGGTCCATTTCACCTTAGCAAGGTATGGTTCCACTACTATATCTTTTCTACTTGTAGTAAGCACTCATTTCTTCCCCCCCATATTTGCTTGTAGTTATTACTGCCACTTTTTCTGCTTTCAGTTCATTGAATAATTCAAGTAGATGTAAAAAAGTTTCCAATTTGTTTTCTAAGTTTGATCTAGAGTTTTGTTATTGTTGAGTAAGGAAGGTGTTTTCTTCTTGTCTCGTGTGCAAGACTCTTTGAGTTGTGACCTCCTCTTCTTGTTGCTCAATTTTAATTTTGTTTGATCCTTCAATGAGCACAATCTATAGCTTCTTCTCATCTCCTCTCCTCTCTTCGATCCTTAGTTTACTTTCTTGCTTACTTACTACTTAGCATAGTAAAACATAATTTATTTTTGTCTTTCACTAGCATATTAATCTTCTAGCGGGGACTTAGCGGTGCAAATTGTACAAAAATTTCCAACAACATTATGGTGACTCCATTGCAGATGCGCTTCTTTAGTTTTCAAATATATTCTTTAGATTGGTTTTCGGGATTTTATATATGAGCTTACTCTATGTTTTTTATGTTTAACTCTATCTATTTGATATCTATGAAAATAAACATTGTGCCAACATCTCTATAACTAATTTTTTCTTCTTAGTTTCCTCTCGATATCACTAAATATTTTGACTTGTTTAACATTATAGCACATACAATTGGCGCATTTTAACATTGTTAGCACTCATAATCTAGGATATAAACATTGTCCTTGCAAAATGAATTTTTCCTACTTGTTTTCCCTATGTCTATTTAATGGCTCTTGTTTTCCCAATGTATGTTCAATGGTTGTTTTGCCTAGCTTCTACCAGTGGCCTTGTTAAGAACCTGTGTCAACCCTCCTCTTTATTTTGTTAGTATATTTTATCGGATGCATATGCTTTGTAAGTCGTCCCATCAATATGTTGTATTATCCCACATTCATGGGGGGTAAGTAATAGTTGTTAAGTTGTTTAGTTACTATGTTGCATTATCCCACATTCATGGGGGGTAATAGTTGTTTAGATTATACTTAGTATATAAGTATGTGTTGAAGCTAATGAAAGCATCGAAGAGTTATTTTGTAATGGGCTTGCTCAAAGGAGGTTGCCCCCTCGAAGTGGTCTGCGATTAATAAAATCTCTTCTGTGATCCATAATTTTTGTTATATCATGCATTCTTATTGTATATTGCAGGAGGTTTTCCACATCTGGTATCAAAGCACTGACAAAATTGGGCGGCGACTTTCACATCCATTTTTGAAACTTTCTATGTAGATTCAAGAAAAACAAGTTGCATATCTGAATTCCTCTTTCAAAAATACGTAGTTTCAAAAAACAAATAATCTCAATTGGAGTTCTAAAAGTGGAGATATCGCGGATTTAAAATCAACAATTTTTCAGAATTTCGGTGACGACCGCGGAAATTGTAGGGCGAAAATATTTTGACCGGGTGCCCAGATTTCTATTTCGACATAAAGGGTAGAAGCAGAGTGGTTGTTCCAGTTCCAGAAACAATCTATAATAGCGATTCTGAGCAATATAGATCAGGTTATGCTCATTTTAAAAGTTTTCATCTCAAAACCCTAGCTATAATTACGGGTTTTTGAGCATTGGGCGGAATTTCTGCCACATTTTTTTGGAACTGTGATTATTGCAGTAGTTATTCTTCTTGCAGCGGTATTTTTCTTTCAGATCAGGGAATAAACCATATCCGCTTAACTGTGGGAAGTACTTGGGCATAACCCTAAAACTCATTGTAAGTAGTACCACAGGAACCCTGAAGTAGATGGCCATTGAGAGGACATGCCAAGTGAAAAGGGCAACGACCCCCACCAGATTGACTAGATTCCCATCCGTGAGGAAAACCAAAGAGTTGTCGTTTTTGGCCAAACGGTTAGCAGTTTTACCTGCACCGTGAAGTGAGGGGTACTACCCCAATACTCAAGCCTGAGACAGCCTTGGTGGCTGAGTGGCTATCTTTGAACCATTAGGAAGCCAAATATACCTGCTGCCCATATCTATTTACAGTTGATAACGCGCAGAATTTTAGAATTGTCACATATCATTTACTCCAATTCAAGTTGATAAAGCACAACTTTCTAGCACCGCCATAGATCATTTCTTCAGGAAAAAAAAAAAAAAAAAAAAAAGGTATAAATTTCTGTTTTTAAGCCATATATTCTTGATTTAGCTCCATTTCCCTTTGAAAATTCACTGTAACCCCTGTCATTCCATTCTACATATTTCATTCATTGAGGACCATATCCCAAGTCCACTTCCTGAAGCCCGAAATTCCATCTCCTTCTTTCACCCCATTTCTGAAATTCACATTTTTTGTTTCCTTGTCCCTCAGAAAGTGTCGACAACCTGGTTACCCACTCATGTTTTTCCCAACTCAAATTTTCCCTATTCTAAAACCCTCTCTGTTTTTGTTTTTCCACCCATTTCGAAAAAAAAAAATCTTGCTTATGGTTTTCACCCGCGTAGGAGCAAATAGACAAATGGAAGAAGATCTTGTCACCCTCAAGACCAAACTCAAAGATATGGATCAAAGATTTCTCGACCTCCATCTTCAGCATTCAGCCATGAGCAATCGACAACAGCCTGAGTCTTCTACAGACACTGAGTTTTCTACTTCCAACAACTTTTGTGGGACGAAGATTGAATTCCCTTGCTTCAATGGTGATGATCCAAGTGGATGGCTACATAAGGCAGAACAATAATTTAATATGCATAACATTTTTGATGTCACCAAAGTCCCACTTGCATCATTTCATTTGGAACGTGAAGCCCTTTAATGGTTTTGCTGGTACATCAAGGATCATGAAGAGCCCCAATGGACAGGTTTTTGCCAACTCCTTTTGCACCGATTTGGCCCTAGTGGTTTTGATGAATTCACAGGAGCACTCACCAAACTTCGCCAGACTGGCACTATGAGAGAGTATCAAACATAATTTGAAAACTTAGTCAAGCACATAGAAGGATTTTCTGATGCATTCTACAAGAGTTGTTTTATCAGTGGTCTTAAGGATACAATCCGATCTGACGTTACAATGTTCTTTCCCAACACAATGATGGAAATCCTAGGGTTGGCTAAGTTGGCAGAGGACAAGATTAGGGCTCAACAACGCCCCAAATCCACTTTTGTTCCATTCAGAAATATGGTTCCCCAAAGACATCCAATCCCTCTGACTCCTAGAACCACTCCTATCAAGCATTTGTTTGAAGTCAAGATGCGGGAACATAGGGATAAAGGACTTTGTTATAATTGTAATGATAAATTCACCCTGGGACATCAATGCACTGAACACAAGCCCTATTTCTTGGATGTGGCTTCTCCGCATGCACTTGAAATTTGTGACGCTGCTCAAGATCCAGTAGACAATCAGGTCGACATTCCGCAGCCACCTATTGACCCTCATATTGCTAAACAAGTTGATCGTTTTGTCCATCCTTGCTCCAGGTTTAAAGTCATGGTTGCCAATGGGAGCACCTCACCTTGCAAAGGAAAGTGCCATAGTGTGTGTATCTCTATTGGATATTATAACTTGCGCTCTAACACGTTTTCCATACCCCTAGGAGGTTGTTCTGTGATTTCAGTCACTTAATGGTTATGCACACTTGGACCCATCTTATGGGATTTTGTTGAACCGTGGATGCATCTTTTAGTCAATGGAAAAAAGCACACATTCAATGGCTTACAACTAGGGTCTCTCAGCATCATTAGTTCACATTGCATGGAAGCGATCCTTAAGAATAATTCACATGGTGTCATCACTCAGCTCCATTTCATTCAGATGCAACCTTCGACAGTCTCAAATATTCCCTTGGATCTTTCATTCCAATGCACCCTTCAGATGCTTGATTTTTCCAAGCCCTTCACTCTTGAGAGTGATGCTTGCGATAATGGACCTGGTGTTGTCCTCTTTCAAGATGAACATCCCATGGCATTCACCGGTAAATCCCTTCCTGGAAAGAATTTATCCACCTCCACATATGAGAAGGAAATGATGACTATTTTGCACGCAGTACAAAAGTGGTGGCCATACCTCTTAGGGAATCTTTGCTGCATCAAGACTAATCACCATAGTTTGAAATATTTCCTGGAACAACGTGTCTCATCCCCAACACAACAGAAATGGGTTAGCAAACTCAGGGGCTATGACTATGAGATCAATTACAAGAAGGCTAAGGACAATCTTGTGGTGGATACTCTTTCCCACACATTTGATGCCCCTGTCTCTCTTTCAGTTATTGCTATGCCTATTCCAACTAGGTTACACTCCGTTCAGCAAGGCTATGTCAATGACTCCTCATTATCTGAAATCATCCAACCATTGTCCAGTAACCCTTCTGTGGTACCACATTTCTCTTGGGATGGCTCTTCTCTAAGATATAAGGGTCGTCTGGTGCTTCCCTAGAGCACAGATATTAAACATGCAATCTTTTATGAACTCCATGCTTCTCCATCGATAGGCACTCTAGGTTCATGAAAACATATGAGGGGGCACGATGTCACTTATTTTGGAAGGGAATGCAACGAGAAATTCAACAGATGGTTTCCGAATGTGCTCCTTGTCAGCGCCACCAAGCTGAAACTACACTCCTTTTCGGATTGCTTGAACCTTTGCCCATCCATACAAGGATTTGGACATATATTTCAATGGATTTCATTCAAGGGCTCCCTAAATATGGAGGGAAGATTGTAATATTGGTTGTGGTCGACCGGCTCTCCAAATATCATCATTTTTGTGCTCTTAGCCCTCCATATACCACCTCCTCACTTGCACAAATTTTCATGGACAAGATATTCCTTCTTCATAGAATCCCTTCTTCCATTGTCTCAGAGCACAACGCAACTTTCACAAGCCATTTTCTCCTTACTAACACCAAACTGAATATGAGTTCAGTTTATCACCCACCAATAGATGGTTCGAATGAAGTCATCAACAACTATTGGGAATCTTATCTTCGTATTTTCACCTCTGAAGCACAACATCTGTGGGCAAAGTGGCTCCCTCTCGTTGAATGGTAGTACAATACTTCCTACCATACTGCATCTCAAATGACTCCATATGAAGGAGTTTATGGTCACACACCTCCAGTACTCCTTCCATACACCCCCAACAGTTCACCAGTTCAGGAAGTTGACATGGTTCTTTGAAACCAACATCAGATTCTTCACATTCTGCAGGACAATCTTCACATGGCCAGAACCTGCATGAAACACCAAGCCGATCAACATCGTTCTGAGTGCACTTTTCAAGTCGGTGAAATGGTTTTTCTTCGTCTGCAACCTTACAAGCAATCCTTCTTGAAACTCAAAGGAAATCAAATGCTTGCTCCAAATATCTCTAGTCCATATATAGCTCTTCAGAAGATTGGGTTTGTCACTTATAAATTGGCACTTCCTCCTTCTTCTCACATTCAGTAAGTGATTGGCACCAACATCAGAGAATAAATTGTTTTACCAGAACGGGATAATGAAGGATCCATCATTTCAGATCCAGAGGCCATCCTCAATAAGCGCACTTGTCAGCTTCACTCTCAGTCCATCACAGAGGTCTTAATTCAGTGTCACAACATGCAACCAGAGGATGCTACATGGGAACCGCTCCTTCAGATTCAACAACAGTTTCCACATCTAAAGCTTTGATGACAAAGCTTTTTTTTAAGAGGGAGGGGATGTTAAGAACCCGTGTCAACCCTCCTCTTTATTTTGTTAGTATATTTTATCGAACGCATATGCTTTGTAAGTCGTCCCATTAGTGTGTTGTATTATCCCACATTCATGGGGAGTAAGTAATAGTTGTTAAGTTGTCTAGTTATTATGTTGCATTATCCCACATTCATGGGGGGTAATAGTTGTTTAGATTAGACTTAGTATATAAGTATGTGTTGAGGCTAATGAAAGCATCGAAGAGTTATTTTGTATTGAGCTTGCTCAAAGGAGGTTGCCCCCTCGAAGTGGCCCGCGATTAATAAAATCTCTTTTGTGATCCATAATTTCTGTTATATCATGCATTCTTATTGTTTATTGCAGGAGGTTCTCCACAGGCCTAGACAATTTGTCCATTGGGTTTGAGCCCTAGTTGGTGCATTGAAAATAATGAATTTTTAGGGTACTTTTTTGTTTTTTGAAGTATATATACTTTTTTCTTTTTGTTGTCTTCATGTTTATGAAAATTTGCAAATTAGAGGGTAAGATAAATTTGAAAGAATGTTGGTCAAATTTTGAAGAAATTTTCATTTTCAACATTTACTTTCAAGGGCATTTCTTTTTTGCAATTTTATACATAAAGAACACATATTGTGCATCTTATTAAGAAGCAACTTTCAATATTAATTGAATTGTGAGCTATGTATAGTTTTAGTTATATGAGAAAGAGTAGAGAACACACAAGTAACAATATTTTTAAAGCAACAAACCTTAAAATTAACCTCCATAAAAGTAACTTAGAGTTCTCTTCTTTTGGTCTATAACATCAAGATCGCTTTGTGAATTTAGGGTAAGTTCGTTTTTAAACATAAAATTAACCTTGAGATATTAAGGAACCATGAGATTAATTATTCATTGACCATTGCTCTAAATTAACATGTGTGGCATATTGGTTTCTTCTTCTCTTAGAATTTCCCTTGTTTGTTGAGCTTGGTCAACCCCACTTAGTGATATTTTTTCCCTAGATGGATTTTGGACCTAATTCCTATGTTTTCTCGACAATGCAGAATATACTTTTTTTATGCTTCAACTATTTAAAAGTAGGTAAAGTACTTGAATATGCATGCTCAAGGAGTGTCCTAGCTGCTAGAATTTTTCCTTTGGCGTTGTCGTTGGCTCCTTAAAATTCTGATTATTCAGCATGGTTTTCCATCCCAGTTGTTGACCCTTATCCAGTTGAATCAGTTGATCCCACTCTAGTCCCAAATTATCTCGCTCTCTTATTGTTGTAAATTCCTCTTTCGGTAGTCGTGCACGAAGGCTCTAACTGTAAGAAGAAGTGAATACCTATCATGGGAAGACCTCAAAGTAAGGCAAGTCTTCCTCATATATCTAACAAGAGCCACGAGGTGGCAATGTTCCCGACGAGAAGATAGAAATATAGAATGAAGAGTCTTTGTCAAAGTTGTATATGCATGTTTCAGATATATGACATGCTAAAATATTTTGACTTCACTTATGAGTGTGGTTGATATCCTAATTAACCTTAATTTTAATGATAAAATGTTAAAAAGATTAATATTGTAACAATTTTTTTTGTAAATGCCAATTGATGTGGATATACATTTTAAGAAAAACATATTTTTTATATAAACAATATTTTAAGTAACATCT